>VZTB01011674.1:1051576-1136978 GCA_013397245.1 Thryothorus ludovicianus | reverse complement strand
TTTCTGGATTTTTTCCTGCCAGATTTGTTCCCTGATCTGATTCACTACATGATGCTGTAAACAATGTCCTGGCACAGTGAGAAGGTCAGTACAGGGCAGGGATGGCTAAGGCAGCCTGAGTATTGTGGTTTACACATCATTGCATTATGTTAGTGCAGAGCAGACCTGCCCCATCTTTCATCTGCCTTGTAAGAATTTCAGTTATCCTCAAAACCTCTCTCACAGGCCTAATATTGATTTTAAAATACTCTTTTGTTAGTATCTTCTTGTCTGTTTTTGTATGTTTTGTAGATCACTTGTCTTTTTTCCTCTTACATCATGGCTTGCTCTCTTCAGATTTCACCACATAAATCTTCCTGCTGAAAATTTTCTGAATTTCTTCAAAATGGTGTTGTTTCATTCCCCTTCCACTGTGTTGGAAAGTGCCAGGATTTTTCATGGATACAACTGCCTGTATAGTTGGTTAAAATCATCCTTCATCGCCTTGTTCCTTCCCTGAGAAACATTTGGCTTTGTGGAGACCCAAAATTTGGAATTGTTGAGTTTACTTGGAGAAAATAAAATAGGTTTATTTTAAGCATTGCAAAACTGTCCATGTAAAGATAAAATCATTATATTTGCCTAGGACCCCAGTGAAACCTGAATTATCAATTCAAGATGTGGTATTAAAGCGTATGAGTTTGTTTTCCTTTTTGATTAGGTCTCTTCTGTAACTTAGAAGTAATGGCTTACTTTCCCTTTGTNATCCTGTGTGCTTGCTAAATTCAGACACATGCTAGGAGAGATGCTTGTCACAACTTCCCAATCAGTCTTGAGAAAAGTGAATGAAACATTGCTGCCACCTTGAGGTTGTTAGCTTATGAGTACATTGTGAAGCTTAGCTTGCCCAGTGTGCTTGAGTTTAATGTATTGGCTCTATTTTATAAAAGTTGATTCTCAGGAGTGCACGGAGTCATCAGTGTGTGGTTGTGCCAAGCCTTAGCCCAAGACACAGCCAGGGATGGGAATGGCTTTAAAGCACCAGGTTTGTTCAAATCTTGTTCTCCATAGCAGCAGAAATGGAGGGAGGACTCTGAAGAGTGAGGACTTGCAGAAGGAGAGATATTGATTTGCAAGATTGTTCATTTCTTATAAAGGAGAAGTAAAACAGAGCAGAGTTCCAGGACAGACTCATGAGCATGCTGTTTGTAGTAACTGACTCCCTTTCCTTGTTCTACCACAACCCTAATTCCACCTGAAAACTGAGAAAACCATTATGCCCAGTATACTACACTTCTTAAAATCAGACTTCCTCCTACCTCCAGTTTGATGAAAGTATACATTTACAAAATCTGAAGAATAGAAGATAACAATAAATGGAGATCATCTGTAAGAGCACCTAAAAGTTTATGCTCTCAGGAGACACACAGGCTCAAAGTACAGAAACATTTCTCAGCATCTCATCTGCTCCTCTCTTTGTGGAAGATTTGTTTCCATTGAGCCCAAAGACAGCCTTGAATTTGCTTTCTCTCATCTCTTTGCTACTTTCATTCTCTTACCTAAAGGGAGAGGTAATCCAGTCTATTTTCAGCTCTGTGGATTTATATTAAATTGAGACTTCCATCCCAAGAAAAGAGACTCAGAGCAACTATTGAAGCAACTATTCACTTATTTACATTTTCTGTTGTTTCAACCAAATACAGTGATGGTGATGTTGAGGCATTAGACTTGCTCCAAAACAGTGTGAAACAGGAATGCTTTGTTAAAAGCAGCATTATTACATTAAATTTTAAGTGCCCTTGGCTGATTTTCAATTTGAGTAGCCATCTTTATGCCTCTAGGGTTTTCTTGAGTCGTAATATTTATAATTTTTGATTATTATTATTAGGAGCCGTAACTGACAGTTGAAGTGAGCTCTTCTTATATCCCAGAGGAGTTCTGAAGTGTGTTTTTTGTGAGTTTGGTAGCAGCAGTGAAGTCAATGCCCTCTTGCCTCTGACAACTCCTGGTGTTGGCACACCCCAGTCCCTTAGCACAGGCTGTGGTAAATTGAATTAGAAAATACTTGTAATCCCCAAGAGGTAAGAATTTCTGGATTTTTTCCTGCCAGATTTGTTCCCTGATCTGATTCACTACATGATGCTGTAAACAATGTCCTGGCACAGTGAGAAGGTCAGTACAGGGCAGGGATGGCTAAGGCAGCCTGAGTATTGTGGTTTACACATCATTGCATTATGTTAGTGCAGAGCAGACCTGCCCCATCTTTCATCTGCCTTGTAAGAATTTCAGTTATCCTCAAAACCTCTCTCACAGGCCTAATATTGATTTTAAAATACTCTTTTGTTAGTATCTTCTTGTCTGTTTTTGTATGTTTTGTAGATCACTTGTCTTTTTTCCTCTTACATCATGGCTTGCTCTCTTCAGATTTCACCACATAAATCTTCCTGCTGAAAATTTTCTGAATTTCTTCAAAATGGTGTTGTTTCATTCCCCTTCCACTGTGTTGGAAAGTGCCAGGATTTTTCATGGATACAACTGCCTGTATAGTTGGTTAAAATCATCCTTCATTGCCTTGTTCCTTCCCTGAGAAACATTTGGCTTTGTGGAGACCCAAAATTTGGAATTGTTGAGTTTACTTGGAGAAAATAAAATAGGTTTATTTTAAGCATTGCAAAACTGTCCATGTAAAGATAAAATCATTATATTTGCCTAGGACCCCAGTGAAACCTGAATTATCAATTCAAGATGTGGTATTAAAGCGTATGAGTTTGTTTTCCTTTTTGATTAGGTCTCTTCTGTAACTTAGAAGTAATGGCTTACTTTCCCTTTGTTTTTTGTAGATTTTACTGTTAAAATACTGTTGGATTTTATATTACTCTCCCTTTCACTGTTCAGTGTGCTAGAGCATTGACAATTGCAAAACATTTAATCTGATCTCTAAAAGGGTTTGTAGAACTTCAGAGTGGGAAAGTCATCCATGTCTACAGAAGGGAAGCCAGTTTTCCATACTTAGAAGCTGAATGAAGTTCAGGCACTAGTTGGGTAGTAGAGAAGGGGTAAATAAGTGAGAGGTTAATTTTCAAGCTTTGGTCTTGCGAAGAAATTTAATTATACAGTATATAGAAATATACTTGCCAGTCTTGTACTAACAGTGTATTTATCTTGTAGTACTTATATCACATTGAAAAACGAAATGATCTTAAAGGAATTGAACTTTATTCTTCTTCAAATAACTAATTAGAGCCTTCTCCATGTCCTGGAAAAGTTGTCTATTTCCTGGAATACTGTGTGCTCAAACCACAGTTTGAGCAAATTTTCTGTTGCTACAGGAATCTCAGTCCATTCCATTTGGGTCCTTCAGTGGTTGTAAGGCATGTGACAAAACATGTGCAGGAATAGGCTGCCCATGAGGTGGTGTTTATATATTGCATCCCAGCTGTGTTTATTTCAGGAACAAGAGAAATAACTATTGCACTTTAATTGCTTGTGACATTAGTAAATTGATATCTCAACTGTATGGTGTTACAAAGAAATGGATCTGGTCTGCAAAAAAGTAGATTAATCTGAGGTTAATTTTGTAATTTTGAATGCTATAGGCTTTTCCTTTCCTCAGTGAATTTGAAAGGAAATAACTGCAAGCATTACAACTGTACAAGCACAAAGTATCTGGATTAGATAACTTTTGATACAAATGCTGAAGGAATATTATTTTAAAGAACTCAGTAATTTTAAAATGTGTTAACATACCTCTATGTTGTCTTTACTGAATAAACTGTGTAAGCTTAATAGAAAGTTGTATGTGAAAAGGGGCTCAAGTGTTTGATGGCAAGAATGTGCTATTATAATTTAATAATACCGATTTCTGATGCTGGTTATATTTCCAAAAGTATGAATATCAAAAATAAGTCTTTGAGGTAAGCATAAAAAGCTAATATCCTCTTCACTTTGTTTTATTACAGTCAGAGATTAGAAATGAAAGCACAAGTTGCAGATGCATTCATAGCAAAATTCCAGCTGACACCAGATGAAATGAATCTGCTTCGAGGCACGAAAGATGAGCCAATTACTGAGGTAACTCAATGAACATTAAAATCTTCTCCCTGAACTAAAATGTAGAAATGCCTTAACTGACTTGTACACGAGATATTACTTTCAGTTTGCAATTTAATTTTTTATGGAGGAATGTACCTTTTAAGAGAATGGTGAATTTCTGATAAGTTTTAAATGTGTGATGAAAGATTCAAGTAAAGAGACAGAAAATCAATACTGTATTCTAGTTTGTGTAATGATGTAATGAGTTTGAGGCAAATGAGCTCTCACGTAATCAGTTTGAGGCAAAGGAGTTCTCATATGGTTCTACACTTAAAAAAGACTTCTATGAAGTCTGAATTTTCCGTGAAGACATTTTAAAACTTCATGACACTCAAAGCAAATGAGAAGCTTACAGCTCTCTAGCCACTGTGCATGTGTGTATACATTTTGCATATGTGTATAGATATTTAGTGACTTGTGACAATGTAAGCTGAGGCTTTCCTTCAATATTATTTTGTTGCTAAAGATACTAGGCACAGATTCACTTTAGCTATTTTCCAGAACAAGTTTCGGAGTATGTTATGGTTTGAATAAGAAGACACAGTAAAAGGAAACTTGTTCTACAGTAAAGGCAAACTGGATAATGAACAAATTGAGTATTCTGAATAGACTTTATTTATTATTGTAGTTGCATGGAAAGCTTCATGTAGTGTCTCAGCAGGTAGTCCAGATTTATCTCTATTTTCACATGCATCCTGTTTGCAGTTGAAGCACTATTAAAAACATGGAACTGATAACCATAAACAGTGCTGATGAAAACATACATGGAATGTGCTAAATAATTGTGCACTTGAGTAATTGCTCCATGCTTTTGTACCACTGTTGCTGTGAAAGAGCATTCAAGTTTCTAGAAAGCACCTATTGCAGGGAACAATGACAGCAATGCTGTGCCACTTACTGTGTGATTGGTTTGCAGCCAGTGAGGGCTGGTCTTTTTGATACTAAGTCTAAAAATGTACAGAAGTAACTGAGATAAAACAGTTGTTCTGCTTTAGTTGGCAGACTTCAGTTACATCATGTGTGTGCATTTCCCCAACAACAGAGTCAACCAGTGTGTTTAAAACACCTTTAGTCAGACTTCTGGTTAGGAAATTTTCTTTTTTTCATGAAGGAAGATTCCTTTGTGTTTTTATAAACATGATCTTTAACACAAATAATGCAAGGCAGTAGATTAAATTGCTGGCCTGTTTTACTCAGAATATGTCTATTTTTATGTGACTTGAGCCAGAATGAAATGCTGCTTTCCTGGGCAAACTGTGCTCAAATCACAAAAGATCTAAAAAACAGTTGTATCTGAAATAGTGGTCTCCTCCAAGGCATTTGAAATAAGTCTTCATAAGAAGGCCTGTTTGAAAATGGCTTTCCATTTGCACTCTGAAACTAACAAAGTAACCTTTTTAGCCATAAGTCCTTGTCTTCTAGGGTTTGTTTTTTGTTTTGTTTCTTTTTATTCACTGCTAATGTTGAGTTACTCCACAGAAAAAGGACAAGGTTCTTGAAAACCTTGGTGTAGTCTATTGCAAATGGTTTTGTTTTTTGTTTTTTGTTTTTTTAAGAAGTAGTTACCCCATTATATGAATACAATAAATATCAACCTGTAATCATTTACAATGTCAATCAATTACAACTGTAATCATTTACAATGTTTCATTTTGCTCCTTAGTTGCTAACAGTGATGGGAGACAATGATGTAATGCAGTGTCCTCAAAAGGACCCTGTCCCTAGATTTACCTAATGGATGTGAAGTGCACATACTTCACAAGACAGGTTAAAAACACATCTTTAGTGCTTTTTTTTTTTTTTGTGGAATAAAATTTGATACAATGAAAAACAAAAAAATCCTAAAACTCTTAAAATAGAACGAAAGGTAAGTGGCAGAGGTGGGGTGTGAGTTTTAAAAGCAGCATTTGGAGCATAGACCTGCATGAAACTTAGGAATGGAATTGAAAGAGAGAGTATAGAGTGCTAGAGATTTGAATAGAAATTGCTGCTTTTACACACTGCTTGTGTTTTTTTTTTTAAATTGATTTAGGATTTTTTCAAGGCTTTGGGACGAGTAAAACAAATTCATGATGATGTCAAGATTCTCCTCCGAACAAATCAACAAAGGGCAGGGTGAGTCCTACTTAAGTAAGTGCAAGAGAGCCATTTACAGTTAAAAGCAGGAGTTAAAACAAAGTCTTGTTCTTTGCTTCAACTGACAGAATATATACAGAATTATACAGAATATTTCACGAAAAAAAAAGTAAAAATACTCAAAATTTTAATAATGGTATGTTTAATTTGACTTGCACGTGCCTTTGCTAGAACTGCTTAAAATAGTATTTGCAAATAAACTTTTTATTTGTCTTGCAGCTTGGAAATTATGGAACAGATGGCTTTATTGCAAGAGACATCTTATGAACGACTTTACAGATGGACTCAAAGTAGGACTAAGAATGTTTTTATGTTTATGAATATTATTATGATGATTCCTTTAATTCCTTCATGTGGATTGAACTTATCACAAGCCCTTTCCAAGATATATTAACATTTTGGTTTCTTTCTTGGTAAAAGATTTGTTTTGAACCAAGCAGTTAATTGGCAATTCTCTCATTTTGTTGGCCAATTTAATTATTATAAAACTGGATTATTTATTTGTGTTTTTTGTAGATGGTTTTCTGCAAAAAGCAACTTGCAGCTTGGTAGTCCAAACAAATTTTTAATCATATTTAATTTCATTTCCTTGCAAGTAAAGTTGTTGATTTTAATGATTTAGAATAATTTAATGGGAGGAGTGATGGATTACTTTTAGAAAAATAAAAAAAACAAACCTGACACATTCTTTTGTCAGGATGCTCTTTTGAATGATAGTAGGCCGTTCTTTGTTTTGGTTTTTTTTTATGTGTACTCTAGATTTAGCCATCCATGTTCAATGTAACACCTTGGTAGTGTCAAATATAGTTGCTTTTTTTATTGCTTCCCTCTTCTCTGAAGCAAGAGACTGTCTCCCTGACAGTAAGATTCATGGGGGAAAAAATGGTGCAATGTGGTTTTTTTATATCCATTAGCTGTTCTTCAGTGGATGCTGAAACCCCAATAATAATTGTGGGGTCACCCTTATAAAAAGTCATAATTTTTCTGCTAATGTTCGATTTTATGTATATGATTCCCACATTCTTGCCTGGAATATGCAAGATTATATAGTTATTTTGATGAAAGAAAAAAAACAGAACCAAATGACAAAACAAACAGCTTGCTTAGCTACTTGCTCCATTCTTTCTTGATAGTTTACCTGAAGTGTGGTAAACAGTTACAAAGGAGCCAAATAAAATTCTGAAGGTTGAATGAGTCAACATTTGTATGTGGGCACGAGCAAATAGTAAGTTTCCTTTAATCATTTTTATTGTTGAAATTTGTAAGGGACATGCATTTTACAGTTCTGCTCACAGGGGAGTTTAATTGTATTAACACTAACTAGCCCAGGTAGCATATCCTGAAGTCTTCAAAATTAAAAGCCTTTAAGTTTTTAACTAATTTTCTTATTTGACAGCTTGCATAAAATGTATTACAATGTTAATAATGTGGTTTTTATTTGTGTTGCTATTTTATAGATGAATGCAGGACATTGACACAAGAATCATGTGACATTTCTCCAGTTCTCGCTCAAGCCATGGAAGCCTTACAAGATAGACCTGTCCTTTACAAGTAAGTAAATGTTTGCCATTATCTCTAACAGAAGCTAGTATTTTGAGCTTATAAAACTTCAAGATGGGCATGAATTACAGTGCCAAAGATGGTGGCACTTTGGTCCTGTGCCAAGTTCAAAACTACCCAGAAACTTAAGTTATAAAAAATCATATTTCAACTGCTTTAAATTTCAGAAGTCTTTTTGACGTAATTATGATACTGGAAATGTCATTGGATTTTTTCTAGCTTACAAGTTTCTAATTAAAGTAAAATGTCAGACTGGTTTAATCTAAATGAATTGTGAATTTCTGTGCTCTCATTCCAGGATTTTTCTGAAGTAAAAAAAATCCTGTTCAAAACATGTGGTTGTATCATTTAAATCCCCAAAGTAAAAATTGGTAAAGGCTAATTAGCTTTTACTGAAGTGCCTGTGGTAGTAAGAATGTCTTCCATTATGAGTTATATATTGAAAAATTCTACATATAGACTTCTAAAGTGCAGAGGCATTTATATATGTATATCTGTGTAAAATACTACTGTTCTTACTCTGAATTTGCTGAAGTGTTGTTGAAGTAAATGAAATGGTACTTGGGAGAGTGAACCACCAGGTGGCATTGTAAGAACTGTGTATTGGGGTGACCATCCCTGAAGAAGTTATTTACACTTTGTGTTTTCGGCTTTCAGATTTCATTGGCCGTTTTTGTTTGTTTGTTGTTTTTGTTTTTTTTTTATGCGTTAATCACATTTTGCAGCCATTGAAAATTACTTTCAGCCACTTTCAGGTATCCAGGGTAGCAGAGTAACAAAGGCTACCCTTGTCTTTAAGATTCAGTGCAAAGGGGTAGGTACACGATGCTGTGAAGCTCCATGGAGCCCTTCACAGGAAAAATGCGTAGGGCATTTGGACCTGAGAAATGCTGTCAGTGTGAGAGAAAGCTCAGATCTGGACATGCTCATTTAGCTCTGCTTGGTTAATGTGAGGGAGAAGTGGTGTCACTGGACCTCCCCAGCTGCTGGATGTGGTGTGTTGCAGCTCTTTGGGCCATAGCTGGGAATTGCGGTCCTTTCTTGCATTCTCTCCTCTACACCCTCTCTTACAGCTGCAAGAAATCAGTCACTACAGTGTTCACAACATTTTATAGGATTCTTTTTAGATAACAGTTTTATTTTCTGTAATAAATATTTTGTTGAATTATGATACTTTGAAACTTCATACAACCATTGTTTTGCTTTCTTAGTTCAAGGAAGAAAACCCCATCTTGGCTATAAATCCACTGCTGGCCAGTTTAAAACGAATCTGTAAAAGAGAATTTTTTTTCTGACACTTCTGTCATAAACAACAGTGATAGTGTTAACAAAGATAGAACTTGATAGGTAAGACCTTTCCTCTGCCAAAAGGGCAAAAATAAACATTACTGTAGATGATGCAGCCATGTGTCTCTCATCATAGATTATCAAGCTTAATTACTTGCTACAGCATATTATCAAAATTGCAGTACTGATGCTTTACATTTTAAATCTCAGGATTTAGTTTGTTCCCTTTCAAGAATTTCTGTACATCTTTAAGTAACAAATTGCTGAGTTCATAATGTAGAAACTAAATCACAAAAGAAAATAATTTTTAATTATTTTTTGTGTATTAGCACTGCTATATGAACTACACACTTTCCCTCCAAATCACTGTGCTTGCATCTGATAAAGATTGTGATTCAATTGGGTAAAAGTGAATAAGATGGAGAAAGGCAGGAGTTTAGATACAAATCTACAAATTCTTGTTTCCTTATATTGACTTACATCTTGTTAACTAAAAGTGTCAGAAGGATTGCACCATGGATGGACTTTTTGGACCTGCAGTGAGTAGGGATATAAAATAAACATTTCAGATTGGTTTTCACTAGAACTGTTTCCTAGAAAATGCATGGAGACATAGCTGAAAGCAGTGTTCCTCTTCCCTCATCCACTCAGGTTTACAAAGTCTTTTTTCTTCCTTTTTCCCCAGTGATCATTACTGTATATTTTAAACATTAAAGCTGAGTTGAAAAAAATCCAAATGTTTTTTTCTCCAAACATGAGTATGTGTAATAACATAGTAGTAAATACCATGTTCAAGTGTAAATAATAGTTATTGCTGAATTTTTTAAGATGCAGGATTTTGGAATGTTTATACCCTGTTGTACTGAGAGCAAAAGGAAAATTAATAATTTCCTTTTTAAAACAAAATTACCATTATTGGTTGCTGTTTTCAGAACTAATAATGATCACAAGATCTGTTTCACTGCTCTGTAGTTAATGATCTATGGTATAGCTGTTTATTGGAGAGGGGGAAAAAAAGCTAACTGGTAGACTCTTGAGATTTTTCACTCCAATACTGCTCCTTCTAGACAGTGGGCAGTTGTCAGATCCTAGATCTCTTCCACTTTTAATTACATTTTTCTGTGAATAGTAATTTATTAGAATTTTTTGTTAGACTTTCATAAGTTGCAGACATTTACTCTCTGACTTAACAAGTTCAGTGTGTAAAGAAAAGCACTTCAACAGAAATTTTCAGATTCTTCAGTGTGGTTTTTCTCCACCTCTTTCAAATAATAATTAGGATTAAAAAGAACAAAACTGAAGGTTCCCTCTGACTTCTTACAGCAGAGTAGAAATCTAGTTGAACTTAATGCCAAACATTTTTGAAACCATACGTTATTTTCTTTTAAATTTTGTTCTCCACATCTCTTAAATGTGAATGCAGTGCTTATTAAATGTAGACTTAAATGAGTCAGTGAATGACATTCTTTTTATTAATATTATTTTATATATAGTCCTCTGCTAGGTGTCTTTGGTAAGTGACACCATGCTCACTCTTTGACAATTTTCAGTTATATTGGAAAAATAAACTGCGATGTCTATTTTTTTTCTCTCCTTTGTAGTTTGTGTGTTGTTCAAAGTGCTTAAGTTGGTTTAAAAAAAATTGAAGTGTTCTGTGGCTTGCAAATGTAACTGGGATGTTACCAATGTTC
Source organism: Thryothorus ludovicianus (assembly GCA_013397245.1). Taxonomy (NCBI): domain Eukaryota; kingdom Metazoa; phylum Chordata; class Aves; order Passeriformes; family Certhiidae; genus Thryothorus; species Thryothorus ludovicianus. The sequence goes on along the minus strand of VZTB01011674.1, from coordinate 1,126,233 downwards.
ATTTCCCATCCTTCACTTGCTTTCATGCTTCAATGCCAACTGAAAGGTAGCCTACTTCAGAAATGAACCATGTATAAATTATTGGCATCTCCTCTACCACCAGCAAGCCATTTGAGATAATGCATTCTGGGCTGTAATTGTTCATCCATTAAATATCTAGCTAAGATTGCTTTAATTAAAATCAGATTAAACAACTATCAAATGAATTTAAGTCTGTTCCTACTAGTCATATAGTAGCCTAGAAGGAAAAGAAGCCTTGTGTTGTAGTGCAATAAATTTCTGCTTCTGTCAGTCAGCTGGACCACACGCAAACAGGAGTCCCAAGCCTGTTAAAGATGCTTATGTGTACATAAACTGAAAAGCTGAGTTTTCATTTATTTATTTCCGTGGGGTAAGGGAATGCAAGGGTCAAGGATAAGTTTTCTTTAGCATCTGTTCAGAGGAGACAAGACAATCCCAGAATATGCCGAGTTGAAAGAGACCCACAAGGATCATGAAGTCCAGCTCCTGGCCCTGCACAGAAACATCCCTAAGAGTCACACCAGGTGCCTGAGACCATTGTTCAAATGCTTCTTGAGCTCTGTCAGGTTGTGACCTGTGATGTCCTGTGACCGCTTCCCTGGGGAGCTGTTCCAGTGCTGAAGACCTTTTTTTTAATCTCCAATCTAAACCTCTCCTGACACAACTTCTGGGCATTCCCTCTGTCCTGTCACTGGTCACTACACAGAAGAGATCAGTGCCTGCCCCTCCTCTTCCCCTCACAAGGAAGCAATGAACTGCAATGAATTCTCCCCTCAGCCTCTTCTCGAGGCTGAACAGACCAAATGATCTCAGCCACTCCTTATACGACTCATACTCAAGGACCTTCACCTTCTTCACTGCCCTCCTTTGGACACTCTCTGACAGTTTAATGTCTTGTTTACACTGTGGCACCAAACCAGCCCCCAGCACTGGAGGTGAGGCTGCCCCAGTGCAGAGCAGAGCAGGACAATCCCCTCCATTCCCAGCTGACCATGCTGTGCTTGATACACCCCAGGACACTGCAGAAGCAGTCACTTCATTTTCTTCCTCACCCCCTTTTCTTTTTTTCAGTAATGATTCTGGCAAGACTACAGCCTCTGCCAATGCTCCTGTGTAGGAAATACAGTGCCAAGTACTTCTTTCAGTCTATTTTTCAATGGTATCAGAGGAGACGCTAGAAAAATTGTTCAAATTCAGTAGAAAAACTCCACAAATAATAATCTGACAGGTTATTAATTTAGCCTGGAAACTAAGAACTATCCAACCAAGAAAGAAGAAAAGGACAATGTCTATGTATATATGTGTGTATATATATATATATATATATGTAAGACTATATATTGCAGCACCTGTCTGCAATATCAGAAGTCTTGTCTCATCCTACACATTTGCTCTAGAGCAGACAAGCAGGTGACAATATGAAATTTGTCTTCTTTTCTCCCATTTGTCAGACATACCATAGGCAGAGCAGGATGATAGAAATTCTGACATCATCAGATGATTTTGAATGCTTTATAGTAGAAGTATTGAAGCAAGATTTCTAGAACTATAAAAATACTTGCTAGTATTAGCTGTGAGGCTGTACTAATCAACTGATCAACAGATGAGGCATTCTGGGGTTTTTAACCTGTTTTCATGTTTCAATAACAGATACACGTTGGATGAGTTTGGGACAGCTAGAAGGAGTGCTGTGGTCCGTGGCTTTATAGATGCTCTTACTAGAGGAGGTCTGGGAGGTACTCCCCGCCCTATTGAGATGCACTCTCATGATCCTCTGAGGTACAGTACTAACAAGAATGTATATGAAGTAATCCTTTTTTTTGTTGTTGGCATTTTGAATTCCTGACACCATAAACCACTAATTTACGTAGAAATTTCTTTTTGTAGGTATGTAGGAGACATGCTGGCCTGGTTGCATCAAGCTACAGCTTCGGAAAAAGAACACTTAGAAGCTATGTTAAAGCTTGTGACTATTGAAGGTAGTACTGGTTTTAAAACATAAATTGTGAAGTGATAGTAAGTCTATGAGAAGTAAGAAAGTGTGATTAATTTCTTAGGTGAGCTTCAATTAGAAGTCTGAGTTTAAATTTTCCTAAAAATAATCTCAGAATAGCTGGTGTTTGCAATCTGCCAAAAGAAGGCCCATAACAAAAGAAGTGTATTTCAAAATGCACTCATTTTATTATACTATACTTCTGAATAGATTTACATTAAATTTACAAAGGGACATTTTAGAGTGTATCTGAGAGTTCAGAAATTGTTTGTAATGTGTATGAATACGTACCTCCTTGAAAACATTGCATATTTTCATTATGCCTTTGCTCTTTTGTTTAGTGAATTTCTTTAAATATAATTCCTTATTTCTGTAAGTCTCTTCATTCTGTGCTACAAGGAAAATGGAATTTTCATCTATCTTTTGGCATCATACCAGGTTTATGGAGGTTGAAGTTGGCCACTCACAGATAGCTGAAGCTTTTTAATATCAAAACTCCATTTCAGAACTGCAGATTCTCTTAGTCTTCAGCCCTTTTGCTTTGCTTTCAGTAGGTTGTACCTATACTTTAGAGACTTATCCTGTCGAAGCTTTAGTACAATTTGCCACTGTAGTTTCAGAGAAAGATATTTTTTATAAATGAAGCATGTGTACTCAACTGTAACAAACTCATTGTAAGAACTTATAATTGATCTGTGTCTAATGAACTCTTCAGATTGTATGTCTCAATCATACTCTGGATTTTTTGATTTTACTTACTGCTATCAGTACTAATTTGCTTTCTTAATTAATGGTATATGGGAAAGGAGGCTGTTTAGAAACTGTTGTAAATCAAACTGGAGGAATGATGTTTTTTAAGTACAATTACAGTGTACTATAGAAATGAATTTAATACTGTTTACTGACAGTATTTCAGGGAGACAGGAAAGCAGGCCTCATGATGGTTTTATGGTAGAGAAAAAGACATGGCAGTTTTTTGTAGATGACTGACTAATACTTCTGCTGTAATTTAGGAAAAGCTGGGCCCAGGGACCACATAAATGTGTCTGTTTCTGCTGTGGGCTGGACTTCTGCTGCTGCACTTTGTTCTGAGATTCTCCCACTTCTTTGTGTAGTGATTTGCTTAACTGTGAAGTTCTTTGGCCTTCTGACAGAATGTCAGGCTGAGGTGATATGACCATGTAATGAGATATATTTAGAGCATTTCAGCCACAGAGCAAGATACTTGATAATATAGAGAATATAAATAATTGGGGGAGAAATTTTCAACAGAAAATCACCAGGCCAAAATCTTTTTCTGGAGAGACTGGTATAAACAAGAGATTCCGTGTTTCAGTCTGAAGGAAAAATATGTTTTCCTAAACTCTCCAGGAGTGAGTCTGCTATCACTGTTGTACAGTTTTCAAGAAATGTAAAGAAGAATTCTTACTTTCATGCTGGGAGCAACAAACTGGGAGCTTGGGAGATGCTGTTTGTAACTATTCCTTTGTGTCTTTGGGGAATTTTTTTTTCATGACAAGGATAGTGATGTGATAAGGTCTGTCAGACAAAACAGTACTTAATAGGATACCACTGGATTTAACAAGAAGCAGTTACGGGCAGTGAAACCCCAAACCTGAGATTATATGTTCTTTATAAATACAGGTCCTGAGTTGGTAGTGAGGACAGCATCTATGGTATTGGAAAACTCAAGATGAATTTTCTGTGCTGTTGTGCAGTCTTTAGGTGTCTGGCTGTGCAGGCTACAGTAAAAATTGAGTTAATTTCATGTAGTCATTTAACAAGTGGACATCTTGTTTATTTGTAGTTAGAGATAAGGACAGAGATTTGCATCTTCATAGGGCAGTTCTTCCTAAGAAAATTTGAGATCTAATGTAAGCATTTCTGGAGACTTTCATCACAAACTGGGATTTTTTTTCCTTTCTCCTATAGAGGGAGCCCAAGCAACTGCCATAGATAAAACACCGACCTGGCAGTCTGAAGTTAGGTCAGTCAGATGTTTTCACTTCAATTTCAGCTTGAGTAGTTTTTTTGCCAATGGAACCACTTCTATTATTTTCATTCAGGTGTATCTGTACTGAGTTCAGATTTCTGTTTATATTCTCCTATAAGCTCTGTAATTTCAGGACTGTGGAGAGTGTGGTAAATCACAACTAAATGAAAATTTCCCTTCTAAAAAAAAAAAAAAAGCCACATGTATACCTGTGGGTGTGATACAGGTGGGTTTGATCCCTCTGGATGAAAAAGTGTACGTGTAACACTTTTTTTTGGAGAAACATTTCCACTTCAGTTTTTTGCTTTAAGGTTACTAAACTATGTAGCCCTTAAGCAGAGCATGCAAGGTTGGCTTTTAAAAAGTTTTAAAATTTTAAGCTTGCAAAAATTAGCTGTTTCAAATTAATATGACCAAAAATGCTATTAAAATTTTGAGTGCTGAAAACACATTCACAAAAGTTTAACTCTTTTGCTGGACAAGCATAAAGCATGTGGTTTTCCTCTTCAGAGTTTAGGTATTCTGCTAGCAGGAGCCTCCCAGTCATATAGAAATCTACTTGAGAAAGAGAGCCATTTTAAGAGATGCAGTAGAAACCCATTTTTTGTGGAGTTACAGGAGCCCAGATGGAGAGAAGAAGCTAAACAAAGTCCAAAAAAAAATCTCTCCTTTTATAGAAGGATACACAGAGAAAAATTATATATGTTGTAGCAAGGAGTTGGAAGTGTATTTTCACTTGCGAGCTGTATTCTAAAAGTTATTTTGGACCGCTGAGAATTGTTTATTCTCTTACTCTTTTATGTCAAACTTGTACCACTTATATAACCCATTCTGCTGGAAGATCTCACAGCTCTTGGAATCCAGATATTCTAATTGGACATGAAAATACATGCAAAGGCACAAACATGTAGTATCTCAAAATTTTTATTCCATGTCCTTTGGTATTCGAACTTGTATATTTTTGAGCTAAAATTTTCATACCAAACAACTTGTTTTTAAGTCAATCTGGTCTAGATACACTATTGCAAATATGTGCTAGGTACTTGTTACATTGATGAACAGTACAAGTGTGACTGTTCCCACTAAAAAATGTGTAAATTGCTAAGGTCTATCTGGGAGCTAGCCATTACGTAAAAGAGCATGCATGCTGTGGTTTGTAATCTTGCTTTTTGCCTTGATATCAATACTCAAGTATATGAGTATATTTTTATTACCCTACCAATTCAGTATGTTGAAATTCTTACAGCCACCACACTGAATTCAGTTGTTACTGCTTTTATGGCTTTTCATGTAACTTGGTGTAAAGAGGCATTGGCACAGATCTCTGATCTTTTATTATTTTTACTCTCTGAGGTAATCTGTCTTAGTCTGAAATTAGCAAAATATAGCTTCGGGTCACCTGATTCCTGTCACATGTCACAGTCAGTTTGTTTACTTTCATTGCATGGGTCCCATCTGAAGATGAACTCCTGTTGACAAGTTTTAAATTAGAATTAAAGTATTGCTTTCTCCATAAATCTGTTCTGAGTTGTTACTGAAGTGAGAGCTTGAAGATCTGTTGCTTTCAGTTTGATTGATTTATGACAGCACTGGTTGCCATGCAACAATTCATTTGTGTTTCGTGAGAAGATAGGGCAATATTCTCTTTTGTACATCGTTCTGTGAAAGATGAGTTTCAATTGCTGCTGGGGAGGAAGCATTTGCCAGTGCTGCAGCACACAGTACTGTGGAGGTACACATGTCACTTCATTTGTAACAATGCCATGAGCTCCTCAGTAACCAGCGCTGGCAGACACCAGCGTATTTGCCAGTCAGGCCTTTCAAAATGGGGTGCACTGCTGCTCCTTGAGCATCTCACTGGCCTGGTTGTTTTTCGGGTGTTTTTCTAGTTTAATTTTGTGAAGTGCTACTTGAGCCTTACTGAGACAGCTTCTTGCTAAATCTTTTATTCTTCCCCTTGCTGCTTCTGCCTCAAATTCCCACGCACTGTGTTGCACTAGGAAGCGATTGCATGGCAAAAGGTAATGACTCTGGGACTGTTTTGCCATGAAACTATTTCTTAATGGCTAGATTGGAAGTACAGTGGAGGTGTGAATAGTCAGTGTGGAGAAAAGAACACACAGTTCATGCTTTTTATGGAGGAGTACCTCCTACATTTGTTTATTTGTTTTATAGTCTTGAAGAAAAGAGAATTACATTTGCATAATCTTAGCATGTGTTTGCATTAACTATAGGTGTGGAAGAAAATATTCAAGAAGTAGTTGGGCACATCACAGAAGGTGTCTGCAGGCCTCTGAAGGTGAAGTATTTTGTTTTCCTTAGCACTCTAAATACAAAAACTGTTCTGTCATGTTTTCTGAGAGCTTGTGCTCCCATCTCTTCAGTGTATTCTCATTGCCCTTGCTTTAGAATTAGATTGTCATCTTCTGAAGGGTTTTTTCTCAAATTAAAGATTCCTTTGTTCATAGATGTGTGGTTTGTAATAGTCATATAATGAGAGAGAGATACTAGGATGCTAAATTTGAGTCTTGATTTTGGTTTACTTTTCCTATGTTGAGGAGTGCTGACGTAGAAAAGTACAGCTTTGTGATAAGTGTATGGGAATAGCTGTAGTGGGTCAAATGAAAAATCAATGTAATTTACTAACCTGTTTTTCATAGTGATCATTATGCTTAGGGAAGAGTGTACAGGTTATGCAGTTGTGTCCTATTTCTGTAGCATAGTTTCCTTGCCTGTTTATGAATATACTAAGGACTTACTGAGCCATAACTTCTTGATATATAATAGAACTCAATAGATGTTTTCTTGCATAAACATGTCAAATTGATATAAAATGTTGATATTTACAACATATCACAGGGAAGTGAACATTTCAACTCTGTTGTATGAAAAAGCCAGTTGCTTTTATAGTTTGTGGGGTTCTTTTGTTTTGGTGTTTTGTTTTTTTTTTTTTTGGGTTTGTTTCATTTAATAACTCCAGCTCTTGTATTTTAAAGACACCATGAGAAATTGTTTCCTAATTGCCATCTTTATGCTGCCTCAGTTTTTTGTATTTGTCACATCTATCTATACTTATCTTTTTTTTCAAGCTACAGCCTTAGTAAGTTTAGGGGATGCATTTGATAGAAATCATTAATGATGATCCATCAAATGATTGACTTGTCTATTGGATGTGCTTCACATAAGCACTGAAGTAATCAAGGTGATGAAGCTGATACCAATTATTGCCTGACTGTGCAGTGTATAAATCCAAGTGTTTTTAAAGTAAAATCTGCTGTGCCTAAATATGATTATGAAAAATTTCTCTTAAGATTCTGTAGCTATAACAACCATATCCAGTTGACAAATACTCAGACTCAAATATGAACAGCTAGTTTCTGGATACTCTACATAAGTTTCTGATAAGAAAAGGATAAAGTCTGGAGAAAGGTAGAATTCAAAAAGGTGCCATTTATAAAGTCACAGAACTACAGAAGAATTGAAGTTGGCAAGGACATCTGGAGGTTACTTGGTCCAAACTCTCAGCTGGTTGCCCAGGACTGTGACGGGGTGGCTTTTGCAAGGATGGAGGTTCCACAGTCTCACTAGGCACAGTACTCAGCAGTACTAAGACAGTGCTCAGCCACCTGCCTGCACAGTAAAAAAAAAAAAGTGCTCCCTGATGTTTAGACAGAGTCTCTTGTTTTTCAGTTTTGTGTCTGTTGCCACAAAATTATGATCATCCTTCACAACTTGATCTGTTGAAAGACACCTGTCCTACTAGACAATCACCACAGCTTTGGTTTTTTGGGAGATATTTCCAAACTTTCTGTGTTCTTGAATCAGTTCTGTTAATACTGAATGCTGATGCTTGAGTTCAGTATTTCTGTGCATTCCAACAAAGTGATTCGGAATAAAATCAAACTCTTGTGTAAGTCAGAGGAAGTTTTGGTCTTCATCTGAGTGCTTCTGATTTTTATAGTTAAGTACAGAGTATCTTTCATTTCGATTGACAAACTCTTTACACTTACATGCTGCTAGTCTCTTTAGAAATAACCCCTGAAATATTGTTACTGTGCTAATAAAAATGAAAAAAAATTATTATAAGAACAATTAAAGACTTGTCATTGTATTCTGTATTTTAACAGAATACAACTAACATTAATTCACTGTCAGTCTATACTTTCCAGTAAAAATATGAAACACTTATTGTTTCCCCAGGGGAAAGAAAAAAAAAAAGGTAGAAAAATTCCCCCCTGAGAAAGCCTCAAGCAGAAGAGCCTTCATGCAATGCAGAATAGGTAATTAGATAATTGCAAGCCACCACATCCAGAGGAACAACAGTAATAGATTCAGTTTGGAGGAGTCTTTTCTACAATACACTGTTATGCTTACATGCAGTCTAAATTGCCCACATTTTTTACTGATGGTTGGTTTGTGTTTTAGGCTTTTAAGTGACTCTTGAATACTCCCTAGTGGTAGATCTTACCACAGGCCTCTCATTTCAGATGGAGGTAGGGGAATCCTAAAAAAATGTTTAAATGAAACTTCTCATCTTTTCCATAACATTTAAGATGAGTTCAACCCAAAATGTCTTTGATGCCATATGTGGACTGCAGGTAGTCTATGGTCAGCTAACAGCAGGATGTACAGGACTAAAAAATAGTAAAAGTTCCAAGTCCAGAGCTTCCCCAAACAGGTTAGGTTGTATCGCTTGCAAATTTTGGTTCTCCAGTGTGGTGAAAACTTCTTTTATGGGAAGCAGCAATTCTTCTTTTCCTACTTTGTCCTTTTAATTCTTATTTTTCTCTCATGACCCTAAAATCTTTTTTTTTTTACCTTTCATTTTGCCTGTTATCTTTTTCAGTATATTTTTTTTTTACTTTTAGTTATTCCCATTTTTTTGGGGGCAAAATTTTGTTTTTTCTCTTTTTCCCCTGCCTCCCCTACTCTTTTTTGCTGTACAGCTAGAATATACACAATATTCATGCCCACAGGACTTTTTAGGTAACGCTGGTGACATATGTAAATATATAGACCTTTGTATGTACAAACACACTGAAGAACAAAGTTTGCTTCCATGGTGAAATCAGATTTGTGCATTAAGTATTGCAAGTAAGAGTTAAAAAGGTTTGTTTGGTTTTGTTCTGTGAATTAGGTGCAAACTGAAAGGATTGAGGAAACGTAATGTTAGTTGGTTCTCCGTGCAGCTGGCTCTGAGAAGAAGGGACTGCAGTACATCGTGTTCCATTGAACAGCAAATAACTTGGGAGAGTGGGTGGTGGCTGCTGATTTGTGTGTAGCCCTTTCACACTCAGGCACGTGGGAGAGCAGTGCAGTGATAAGTCACTGTCTATTCTGCTTCATAAGTGCACAAAGATTGACCCTGGGGCAGCTTTTTGTGAGTGGATTGAGACTGGGTGTGCCATGGAGACAAGACATCGGCTGTCCGACTGTAAAACAGTCAGCACCATTTTGTTGTGTAGCCAGTATCTCCTGGTTGGGATAAATAGTCAACATAGCTGGTTAATACTTATAAATATATCTAACTAAATACTGGTAGGAGATATATATGCTCTTCTTTAAGGGAGGAATTTATTCATCCAGGTGAAATTTGTTCCTCAGACAAAATGCCTAATAAATACTTTGGTGTTCTGAATTTCTGCATGAAGCTAGAAATCTGCTGTAGTTTACTGATTCTGCAGCATTGCAGCTGTTCTTGCTATTCAGTGCTGGGGAAGATTCCAGTGTGTACTGGTATTAATACATCAAATGATCTCATTATTTTAAAATTTCCAATAACATCAGAAGTCTGTAGGAACTGTCGTATTTTTTGAAGGCTTTCTGAGTTTGTAGTTCTTTTTTTAAGAATGCACATATCTTTATGTTTTCTGCCCAGATGCTTGGCAGCCCAGAAGCACTTCATATCAAGCTAAACATTAAAGTTAACTGGACATTCTCATTTAAAATTTATTTCTGGTTGAATTTCTTTTTCAAAAATCAGAGGTATTTTGCATACAAAGTCATAGAAGGCTTTTGGAACTTAAGACCTGAAGGATATTTGTATTTGTTCACACTGCAGGTTAGAATTGAGCAGGTGATTGTTGCTGAGCCAGGAGCAGTTTTACTGTACAAGATTTCTAATTTGCTCAAGTTCTACCACCATACAATCAGGTATGCAAAATTACAAAGCGTGTTAAAAATGCCTTTTTTCCCTAATTGTTTATATATGAATAAATCTGCAAGATTGCTCTGCTCTATAACATCAAGAAGAAACATGTGATATCAAGCAGAAACCGTTTTTGCCATTCCTCAGTTCATATCAAAACTGCTTTGGAATATAACATCATTTTACCACATTAATTATTTCGTTATTTTTCTGTATAGAGTCAAACAGTATACTAAAAAGACTCTACACAACATTTATTATGACAAAATCAAGTCCTCTTTGAGAAAATGTTATTAAATGAAATTTCTTCAGGGGTTTTTCCTTTTTTTTTCCTTTTATTTAAATAATTGTGTTTGGATAACTTTTTGTTAACTTTTTTTCCCCTAATTATTCCCTTTTTCCTCACTCTTGAAGATGTGCTGATCACCTTCCAACCTTCCAGATGCCACCAGGGATACAGAAACTGGAGAAAAGCCAGAGCTGCTAATTTATATATAATTTATATGTTGTGGCATATGCTGTAGTTCATGTTGGTTAGAAACAGTAGTAGGAGAAAAATCTTGCACAGCCCGGGACTGAACTGCTAAGAATTTGAAACATTAATATTACTAGTTGAGCTTCTCTGAAAATACTTCAGATGTTGGGCAGACTGGGATAGGTGGTTCTTGGGCACCTCCCAGCTTTTTTAAAGTCCTCAATAGCGATGGCAGCTCTGCTGTAGAGCACATGTAAGACCTGCTCTTGATTTTGTTGTCCAAAAATCCTGAAAGATTTTGGTGTTGTTTTTTTGTCTTCAAAGTTAATGTTTCCCCATGGTTATAAAGCTTGGTGCAATTGAAAATGTGTTATTAAAATGGAAGGTCTTAGGCAGTCTTACAGATTGGTTTCTGACTTATTAACAACACAATGTTTAAAGACCACTGAAGTACTGTCTACCAGCTGAATGATTTCCTCTGCATTGGGAAGGTGCACCTCACTAATGAAGGGAAATGCAGTTTGAGAAATGATCTATTAAACACAGTATTAAAATCTGAAAATTGAGATAGAGGTTTAGTCCTATTATGACCTGATGAATTTTCATGCCGGTTTGTAACTTCAAAGTGCAATTCCTATAGCCAGAGGGAGGGTATATCTGTGAGAGGAGCATAGTCCTGTAGTGCCATTTAAGGGTTATATGGTGTCTGTGCTGAGTGTGACAGTTTAACACTAGGAATAGCAAGGAATGCATTCTTATGTTTTCGGAGATGCCCAGCATCTCAGTGAAGAAAGGAGAGAGGTAATGCTATCCCTAACAGGCAGTGTGATAGAATATTGTTAACTCTTTTGGTTATGTAATTTGTTTTTGATAACAGAAGTAGATCTATTGCATAAGAAAGCAAAAAGCCAGTAACTTTTAGTACTCTTCAATTAAGTTTGTGCAAGTTTGATAGTCTGTATTTAATATTTGTTTAATGACATACTTGATGATACTTGTTCTTACAGTCAGCTTATCTCTCAGCCATTATGGAGAGCTGTTCCCTGCAATTATTTTTTCTAAATCTTCGACTTTGAAAATAATTTTTTAAAATTATATTTAAGTATCTGACTATCATGTTGCTCCTCCTTTAGAGTCATTAAATAATCCTAATTTTTTTTTCAGTGGTATTGTAGGAAACAATGCAGCTACTCTGTTGACAACAATTGAAGAAATGCATTTGTTGAGCAAGAAAATATTCTTTAATAGCCTGAGTCTTCATGCAAGTAAACTAATGGACAAGGTTTGTTTCAAAATTGTACAGCTTTGATGTTTCAAAACATGCTTGCATTTTCCTTTTGTCTAGTAAGATTACTAGGCTAATGGCTATTTTATATGTCAGCTTTTTCTAAAGTTAAAGTCTTGTATTTTTAATATTTTAGTCATAGAACTACATTGCGAACTTGCTGTTTATATTTCAGTTCTAATAATAATGGAGTTTTTGTAGATATGTGGCTAAAATTCTGTGGTTAGCACTATTATTTGCAGAACAGTTTACATATTTTTAAAATCTACCAGAAGCAACAAAAATAGGAAATTTTTTTAAGTGCAATAGAACAAAGTCAGGCGATTGAGTTGTATAATTTGTGCTAATGCATCATCCGATCAGTAGTTAATTGTGCATCATTCCTTTTTTGAAGTTGTAAGATATATCCTAAAATGGTAAGCTAAAAACAAAATTTGGGCTTTTCTGTCTATTATAAAAGCAGTTTTACCCCATGAACATTGCTGTAAAATTTGTAAATGCCTTTCTTAATTATTTAACCTGCAAAAAATTGGAAAAAATACTTCTTAATTTTCCAGAAACTCTTCTTTTGTGCAGACTTGTAATTTGCTGACTAGTCAGTCAGGTTTTCTGAGTTTTGTCATTAGTATTCTGTGATTCCAAATTAGTTTTCTCATTCATTTCTCAGTCTCTGTGGTCCTAATTTCCTGTCTTTCTGCAGGGGCTAGGGAATGACTTTGTGAAAGAGGCAGTTGTTCCTCCTCTTCTCTCCCAGATATCCCAAGGACTGCTTTCAGTGGTTTCATTTGTTCGTTGGGTTAGTCCTTAGCTGCTACCAGCCACAGTCCATATTGCTGAAGTCCATTTAATGCATTGTTGCTGTTGATTATTTCAATCTGAACACAGTATCATATCAATAATAGTTCCTTTGCTATTAATGCTTCTTCAAGGATTAGCTAAAGTTGATTTCCTAAAACATGCCATAGACAAGGACAACATGAATTTACCAAAAAACATTTTATTTCCTAATATATAAGGTAAAATAAAATATCTGTAAATTTTTCTTATATTAAAAGAAATCAGTGATGTACCTTAGCAAAAATTTATGACTCCCCTTTGCTTACAAAGTGCTTAAGGAGAGAAATTTTCTTGCCTTGAAAACATCTCTGTATTCATCTCTTTATTTATTTATTTATCCTGTTGGATATTCCGTCTATACTCAGTTAGGATCGAGCATGATTTTCCTACTCATGTAACTTGTCGTCTTTGAGGTTTTGTTTTGGGTGATACACTCTTTTCAGTTTAGAAATGTGTAGAATTCAGAAGAAGAATGATAAAAGAATTATGATCCCCAAGTCCATAGTGTGTGTTCTTTCTATTATCTCTGTGGGAAGGTTGTGTGTCCTCTTTGCCCTCTTAGTTCCCCTTCTCTCAGCCCCCAGTCTGGATGTAACTGGTTCTAGATGCTGTCATTGTTTTATAAAGTAGTCAAATTTGCTTTTACTGGCCTTAAATGAAGGCAGTGATTGCACTGCCACCTTCAGTGGTGTTTTATTGCAAGTAATGAATGACATACCGAGCCTACCATGTAATGGGAAAAGATCATAATATTGCTCTTTCTCAGAAACACATTTATAAATTAAGTCTGAAACGTTGACAATATTACATTGCCTGTGTGCCCTATGAAGATCTTTCCTTCAGAATATAATTGAGGTCAAAAGCTTAAAAAGATTTAGAGGACTGTTAGATATTTGGGTAACAAAGGCTTCCTCAATTATTTATTAATCTGCTTCAGGAGTTAACAATGAGCTAACTCTATGTCTGAGAAGAAATCTTACTGTTCTAATGTGTAGTTCTTGTAACTGAGTTTTAGATAGTCCTCTAGCACCTTATATTATTATCCTTTGTGAGTGGATTACTGAATTGATACAATGATGTCTTATCTCTTCATGACTGAAATTAGTTTTGCTTCATAAAAAAATACAAAATTTATGGCCTGATTACACTCAGACGAACATTAGTTTCCATGTGATAAAGACCTTTCTTTTATCATAAATTTAATTCTCTTGTTACTTAGTTTTTTGTGTGTTATTGTACAGATAAGCAGGTTTTATGCATTTTCATTTGTCTTTGTAAGTTTAGTAGTGAATGTCACAATGCCTTTACACTTTGAGGAAACTGAAGGTTGCTTTTTACAGTGCTTTTTTAAATGCATGTTCAGACCAAAATTGTGTATTATGTATCAGTAGGATTTTTTTCACATCCCAGCCTTTTTCCAGCTTTTTGCCAGCTGTGTATGCACTGCAGTTGCTTCCAGATTATTTTAAAAATTATTTTCAGAGAAAATTAAACCCCTGGAGGATAGATCTTTTGTGCTTACATAGGCAATTGCAAAGGCTTCATTGCTGTTCCTGTTGTGCAGCTAGAGAATCTTCACTGGGAAAATTAGTAAATTACTTTTTGCTTGAACAATCTGGAAATTGTGGTTTGTTACTTCAATTTAGATTATGCATTTTAAGGCATTGATAAGCCTGTTTCAAAGAATAACAATTTGTTCAATTTTCCAATACTTTGATTAAAATATGATTCTTAAGACAACTTGAATAATTTTGGAAATACATTAAAATGCAGATGGGATGTTCTGAAGTAAAAATACTTCAGTTTCTATAGGTCTAAGTGCCTCTTCTGTTTAGATTATTGGAAAGTGGTGAATGGCCTGTCAGGTAGACAATTTTAACAATAGTATTTCCTCAGTATCATCTGTTGTTGCTGATAATTCCCTTTTTTAATATATGCGTTATATCTAGTAGTTGTTAGACCAGAATATGATTTAATCAAATCTTTCACTTAAATATAGCTAGTTGGGAACATTTTTTAGACAAAGCAGGTTTCATTAAATATGCTAACTTCTTAAGAGCCCATGCTTAGGATGCAGACAAAGACAGGATGGTGATTTGATGTGCTCATCCCCACAGACAATTTAATTCCCTAGGTTATTGATTATCCTGAGTTGAGCATTGCCTCCAATCTTCTTGGGATTTAATTTCTAAAGCACAGTGGGAAACTGAGACTTCAGGCTGTTCTTTCTAGGACAAGAAAATAGCTTCCTCTTCATATCTATTTTTGAGAAAAGTCCCATATTACATAAGGAGTGTCACTAGTGTGGAGGTGTATGGAAGCTTTTAGGCAGTCTCAGATCAGGATTCTCCCTCTTGGTTGTCAAGCCACCAGTGTAAGTGATAGAGGGAAATCCCTGGTTACCAGAATACTTACTGGTTTGCCCAGAAGCACTTTGCTATGAACTTGCTTTACATTACATAAGAAAATCTCAAGCATCCTGATTGGAATCCGAAAATAAAATACTCAGCAGCTCTCAGCTTCAAACTATTTGTTCTAAGAAAGCTTTTTTTATGCTGTTCTCATTCAGGCTTCTCAGGTAGCTCTGTTTGAGCTGAAATCCATATGACAGAAATATTCAGCAGACTGCTGGAAAGTGAATCCATTGCTATCAAAGAAATGCAGTACACAAGGGATTCTCTTTGGTTCCCATGCTTCTTGAAACTTGTCACAAAGTTTGGTAGCAGAGTTGTTGCAAAGCCACTTTGTTTCTAGGATTTAAAATGCCATGCATGACTTTGAGATTCTCAGGCTGCTGAAGAGCTCAACGTTGACATCCTACAGAAGCTGTGCACCACCAGCCACCTCCTGTGTCACTGAAGGTTTGGTGCATCAGCTCTTACTGCAGACAGTCTCTCCTTTGCCTTAGGCTCTTATCCTTCAGAGCCAGTGTTGGGCACTCTTGCAAGTACTTTCTAGCTCTGGTAGCAATTGATTAGTTCTGGTTCTTAATTGAACCAGAATATTTTTTGGCCAGTATTGATTCCTTATATTTGGATGTGTTGCTTTTTAGCTTTTTTGGACCTAGCCACGGGTCTACCAAGCATGCTAGTAAAATGGATTAGAATTATCAGTAAAATCCTTATGTATCCTTTTCCATGTTTCTTTTCAGTCTATGCTTGCAAATAAAATGTATAGGAATCCAGGATTCTCCTTGTGTTGCTCATTGTCTGGATCTAATTACAGAGGACCATTTTAAAGATGATTGTAAACCCAGGAGAAAATAGTGAATGAAAATAATTGTCAGAACAACAGAAACTGTTCCAATGAAACTGGGAATAAAGTTCAGAGTACCTAATGGACTGGAGTGGATGGACTGCTCTTTCAGTCCTCTCAATATGGGAGTTATTAAATATCATGAATCCTTTGGTGAGACATTTTAACAAGTGTGTTAGACCAACTGATGTCAGCCTGTTTTATTGGACCACCTGTTAAATTAGGAGAGTGGGAATTTTCAAGCCCACATGTCCTTCCTCCGGTTCACTAGTGTTCCAGAGCAATTATTAAAGGAAAGAATAATTGCAAACATTTAATAAAATGGAATGAAAGTTATCATAAGGGCACTAGAGAAGGATTGTGCCAAACTCCAGTCATCTGCTGTCTGAGCTGTTAGAAGACTATTAGTAGAGTATCCCAAATTAAGTTTTGGGATTATTATTCCTTAATGCTGTGGCTTTTAGAGCAGATGTATGCTAATTAAATGCTGTGATTGCATTATCTTTTAAGTTTGTCAGTGAGAGAGATATTAAAACGTTGCATGGGAATAATTGTAAACTTGTCCTTCATAATTTGATTCCTGCCAGAATGAAACCTATTAGGTTTCTGGGAAATCAGATGTGGGGCAGATTGAATAAGACTGATTATTGCTGTTGTGATCTGAATGCTATTGTGCTTTTAAATGGATCCATGAGAACAAAACAAAACTAGTTATCTTTTCTTCCAAGACCAACTTGATAGCTGGAAAGACAAGCATGCCATTAGGCATTCTACTTTGTTGACCTCTGTAGGATCCTAATAGGACCAGAGAATCTTGAGACAGCTTCTCTGATAAGACATGCACTCAGGTTTCTTGGAGTGCTAGTGAATATTGTCTCAACTGAGATGAATGGACTCTGCAGTTGATGCTGCTCAGTGTTAACTGACAGCATGAAAAATTCATAACATTATTACAAGGTTCCGCTCTGTAGTGCTTTGGATCTGGCCCTGCTAGTGGAGGGTTTAAGAGGCTGTATTTAAAACTGATTAGGCTCTTATAAAAGCCACTAACCTTCCATTTGTTACTCATAAGTAGAGCTTTCTCTGTGGAGTTCTGTGTTTTAAATTACCATCTTGTTTTATTTGGTAGTAGTAGCACAGAATTAAAGAATGGATGAGTTCAGCAGGAAACTAGAAACCATCTAGTCCAACCATCTTGTTCATGACACGGTGTCAGCTACAGCAGGCTGCCCAGGACTTGCTCTAGCTGAAGTTTTAATATAACAAAGGATAGATTCCCCAAACCTCACTGTGCAGCTGTCTCCAGTGCTTGACTAACCTCACAGTAAAAAATTGCTTTCCTGTGTCTCAATCTGTGCCCATTGCCTCTTGACCTGTTACTGGACACCACTGAGGAGAGTCTGTCTCCATCTTCATCCCTCACTTCACAAATTTATACACATTTATGACATCCCCCCAAGCCTTCTCTTCTCTAGGCAGAACACAACCTCTCCTTGTGTAGGAGGTATTCCATTCCCTTCCCTTCATGAACATTGTAACTGTTAGCTTTCTAATGTTCAAATACCATAATATTTAAAGTTCTGACTGACTGTGCAGTATTTTGAGAAGAAAATTTGCCCCTTTTTAAAATGTAACCTTTTTTTGTAAATGAGGAAGGGAAACAACATATATGCACACTTCTCGATTGTTGACGCTACCGTTTCTTTTTTCTGTATTTTCCTTTGCTGTTTGTAAAATTCTATAAGACATCATTTGAGCTACTTGCTCTCATAGACAGAGAAACCTGCTCTGGATTATATATTTGGAGGAAGATTACTGGCTTGGTATCTGTTCCCCAGTGATTAATATGCAGAAAAGAAGATACAAATTTTTGTGCTAAAGCTTATGTACAATTTTTAGTACCCATTTCAGAATTCATTTCAATTTTATGTATTGGATTTTAAAACTGGATAATTTGTTGGGTTTTTTGAAAGGTTGAAGAGCTGTTTGGTTTCTGTGTGACTGAATTGTTAGTTAAAACCAGTTAGAGACTTAGTACTGTGTTAGAGTATGTTTTAATGCAGTTGAACTTGCTGCTGCAGAACTTCCCTAATCATGATTTAGTTAGCTGCTGTCTAGCTTGCATCTGAAAGAGGTACTTCAAAAGTAGAACTCAGTGTGTATTTGAAACCTATTTTTCTGGAAATAGGATCAGTTTTAATGATCTCGTAGTGCATGTAAAACATTCAGGGCATCAATTATTTTTTTATTATAATAGTGATTAGTGCTCATGAATTGGAATCCGTAGATTCTTCTAAAAATTTGAAGTGTCTGTTTTTAATTTTTTTTTAATTTAAAAAAAAAAGCCCTCACTTTGTATTCATCTGTCAAAAGTTAGAATTTTCAAAATTAATATAGCATTGCTTTGATTCTCCTTCCACTTACTGATAATTTTGTCTCTAATGCAGTAGTCAGGAATTTCAGAGTAACCCAAATAAAATCTAGTGATCTACATCTTTTTTTCCTTGCTATATTTTTTTCTTCCATTATGTTGTTCCTTGCTCTTACCTAGAAGACAGTGGACTGTGAAGGAACAGGCACGTGAAAGATGAAGCTAATTTGAGAGCTTCTGAGCACTAGCTATGCTATGAGACAAAAGTTCTGTGCAAAGCAGCCTGAAATCATAATTACCATGATCTATGTGTGAGTTGGAAGTGAAAACTCGATCATACTCTAGTGTCAAAGTAATACCAAAATATCCCCAAATATTGTCCAGTTTAAGTATGAGAATGGTGTGTGCAGGACACAATCATTGTTCCTAATAATAAGAAGAAGAAACAGGAAAATAATTCAGTGCTGTAAATTTCTGTAAACTTTACTACTGATCATCACTGAGTAAGTGCCTCTTTTTGAATACTGTTACTTCATTGCTACAATATTTGTTTCATGCTTTCAAGACCACTTGGGCTGAACAATTGTTCTCTGAATCTATTGATTTACTTTTCCATCCCTGAGTTTAGTATACTCTCTTTTGGAAAGCGAGAACAGAGGAACATTTTATATTCAGAAGGATGAAAAAGTTTTTGTTAAATCTGATTTGATAACAGTGTGGGGACATATATGGTATCTCAAATGTTTCACAAAGTGAGAAAGTTTGGCCTGGTTTCAGAAAGTTGGTTTTTTCTTTCTTTGCTGGCATGTTCATCAGGTATAGATTCATTTCCAGAAGGCTGTGTAATGTTCTGCACTGAAGATGATTGCTGTGCTCTCCTTCTTTACTTGCTTTGGCCATGAGCCTCTGCCCCTTGGATTTTTATTTTTTTTTTTTTTAACTTAAAGATTCAGATACCCATCTTACTTTGCCATTCGTCCATATTTCTCATTTGGGAAGGTATGGAACATGTTGCCCATGACTTGGAGCCATCCAAAGCTGCTGCCCTTTCTTCAGAGCTAGAGTGTTAAGAGTACTGCAGGAGTGCACACTGCAGTGCTCTGCTGTGGCCAGGTGCCCTGACTGGGACACATGGGCCAGTCCCATCCAAATTTACTTCTCCCTATCTCCTTCTGGAGAGATTATGCTTTTAAGTCTTAACTTATTGCTGAGGGTCTCCTTACTCCCACATGATCCAGCCACATCTGTGTTTGCCCTTGCATGGGCAGAAGAGAGGAAGGTGGGAAATGGATTGTTGGCAGAAGGAAACAGGGTTGTAGCAAGGGTTTGGAGGCAGCAGGAAGCCAGTTTGAGGCAGCATTGGAGGCAAAATGATGCAGCTATGTTTGGAGTAGAACCTTAGAAATTTGTTGGGAAAAAGAGGTGCTAAATTTTCTATAAATGTTTTATTAAGTGTTTAACAAAGAAGGGCTAAAATATGTGAGCCTGGGTTAAAAATAGCATAGAATTTTGGTCAATTTCAGGGAGTCCAATTTTCCTAATTTGACTTGGAAAGTGTATTTTTTTCTCTAATGTACACAATCTTCTTTATTTTTTAAATATCTGCATTACCTTCTTCTTACCTTTGCATAAGCCTGCATTTCAGTTTGTGCAGTCTTATTGCAGTTCACAGTTCATGTAGGTGTACTTGAGTTAACTTGTGTGCAGTTCATTTGTGTAGTGGCAATTTAAGGTATGAGCTTGCTGGGGATTGAGATTCTTGCATTTGTGGCTGCAGCTCTCATACTCAGCATCACAGGAGCTGTGCAGTCTTGTCAAGAAGTGCTGCAGCATGGCTCTTCTCTGCCAGAGCTCTGCTTGCACCAGATTCTGAAGTATTTGCAGGAGGTCCTGCTCAACGTGAACTCTGTGATGTCAACAAGGTGGCTACTCTTTGGCACCTAATCTAGTAAAAATATTTTTTTTCACTGCCAAAACCAATAGTGTTTGCATTTCTCCAAATGGCAAAATAGACATAGTCTGAATGAAAGGAGAAATTCAGTGTTGCTTGTTTGGCATTGAATGAGATGGTTATGCTGAAAGTTGCAGGCAGTTATTGTCAGAAATGTGTTAGATTTGTCCAGTGTCAAATTAAAGTTCTTCTCTATGTGCCTAAATGTAATTTTGTTATTAGCTGATTGCATTTGTGCTAACAGACTGGGTGATATTTGCTGTAAATGAGATTATCTATTTGTGGAGACTTTTATTAATCTTGTTCTTCAGGTTGAGCTCCCACCTCCTGATCTTGGCCCAAGCTCTGCCCTAAATCAGACACTTAACTTGCTACGGGAGGTTCTGGCATCTCATGACTCATCTGTTATTCCACTGGATGCCCGTCAGGCTGACTTTGTGCAGGTACAAGAATGTTTGTGTGTGTGAAGAGGAGGGAGAGGGGCAAAAAGAGAATGTGTAAGTTAGTTTCAGTGTACAAAGGTAGATGGAACATTAATCTTTTTGTTTGATCCCATTTTAGAGCTCTGTCTAACCAGAGTTTGTAATGTGCATAACAGGGTGACTAACAAAATGGATAATTACAGTTGAGTATGGAGTGCTACTCTTAACACAGTATCTAAATTCTGTTATCCAATTACCACTCCATTAAGTAAATACACCCTCAAGATTGCACAATTACCAATTATCTAATCTGGGTTATTCTTCCTCCTGCTAGGCTGGAATCTGTTCTTCTCAGGTTTTTATACTTTCCCCATCACTGTGGTAGATGATCACCTGCTGACAAATCCAGTAGAAAACTGCTTTCACAGTTGGAAACTCTCATTCCTCTTTATTCTGCTTTGGGGAATAAATACGTGATAGAGACAGAATGAGGTTAGAAGCCTTGTGTGACATGATTTTCTCCCTCACCTCTTTGTGTTTGCTATTTTAGGTTCTGTCTTGTGTGCTAGATCCGTTGTTACAGATGTGTACTATGTCTGCTAGTAATTTGGGCACAGCTGATATGGCAACCTACATGGTAAATTCACTTTACATGATGAAGACTACTCTGTCTCTCTTTGAATTCACTGACAAACGTCTAGAAATGTTGCAGTTTCAGGTAAGCTTTAGCAGCCCCAAAAGAAAATGAACTTATTACTGATTTTTGCACACTATAAGTTGTGATGTGAACGTATTTATCTTAAAATCAACCCAAAGCCAACATTTAAAAATTGGGGAAATGGGATAAGAGGGCTTCTTGTCAGAGACCGTGAGCAGATAACATCTTTCATTTTAAACAGACAAAAAATTATTAAAAGATTTGGTTTTGTTTGGTTTAGTTGCAGATAAACCCACACTGGTAAACACTTTGATTATCCTAATCATTTTAATATTTATTCGCAAACTGTATGAGAAGAAGCAAATGGAAATTGAAAGCTCAGACAAATGGATATTCCATCATACAGTTAGTACTACATCATCATCTATTTTGTACTAGAATACTGTATAGCTGAAGATACTGCTTCAGTCTGCTTTCTGCCTCTCTTTTCTCATTTGTTTGGTTTCCCCTCTCATCCCAGGATAGTAGTTCACACATGGTACAATTTTGAAAGAGAAGTGAAAATTTAGAAACTGTTGACTTGCAGACACTTGGCCACTGCCCATTTATATTTTGCTACATGAATAAGTCTGCAATGTATCTCAGGAGAGGCTTTGGAGCTGGAGGGCTTGAAAAAAGTCACAGATTCTTATTTGAAGGGGTCAGCAAGGATTGGCTGTGAGCCATTTTTCACTTTCTACTCCTAATCAGAATTTCTAGCATCTTTTAGCTCTGAAACAAACAGACAACCTCACCAAACTGTCTGGGGCATTTCTAATTTCTTTTATCAGAGTTCCTTCCACAGTAAATGTTGCAATTGATTTATTTTTCAAAAAATCAGTAAAGCTGGAGCTTACACATTTAATACCACTTTATTCAAACATTTTACAAATACAGGAACAGACTGAAAAAAAATCTTTAAGATTATACATAAGTAGGTTATTCAAGTGGAGTTAGAATGGCATATTTAATAGGAGAAACAGTTTTCGTAGAAAAAGAACTCAGTTAAAAACTCCAAATTGAAATATTAAGATTTCCCTTCAGATTTAAAAAGGAATGTGTGTTCTTCTAAACAATTTTTGGAAGTAAAAAGGTGAACTCTAAGTATCAGACAAAAGACTCTTGCATTTTACTAGACTTTAATATATTATAATTTTTTCTTTTCTTTAGGATTGAATAAAAAAAAATGTGGAGTAGTTATCTATAAAAATGAAGTAATAATGTATATACCCAAATGTCTTTCTGAGACTACTCAAACTGAAAAATGATTGCTGCTGCTGCTGTGACTTGACTTAGGGATTAGGTTTTCCTGCAAAATAAAAATTATATTAAGAATGTAAAATGCTCTCACAAGATTTTTCATATGAAGATAATTAAAACAAAGTGGATAACTGTAACTTCACTGTCTATTGTTCGTTTAGCTGACTTTTTTCAAATACATATTTATCAGTATTGAATTTAAAATAATTTCTGATTATGATTTAGTTTCATTTTTATTTTCCTTATGAAAGATTGTCTCTTGTTTATTGTAAAACTGCCATGTTATTATCAGTATTTTCAATAAGAGTTGAATAATTTTTATCACATATTTTCAAAGAAATCTAGCAAAATAAAATTATATAGGAATTTTTAAGATCAAGGCTACAATCTTCATTTTTGGTGGTGGTATATTTACAAATACAAAAAAATAGGTTTTTTTATTAGTCAGACATGAAAGAATTCTCTGCATTTTTATTATTGGTTCCTTGTAATATGAAAGATGTAAATTGATAAAATAATTATGCTGTATGTATTTGTAGTATTTCCTTGTTTGTTGATCACTCTCCTTGTGTTTTTTTTTCTTATTATTTGTGTTTCTAGACCTTTTAACCCCAGAACTTGTTACATTTAATATTCTCACACACTCTTTATAAATACCTTATGCTTAACATTGCAGATCGAGGCTCATTTAGATACACTCATAAATGAGCAAGCTTCCTATGTGCTAACGAGGGCTGGGCTGAGTTACATTTATAACGCTCTGCAGCAACACAAACCAGAACAGGTGAGCTTACAGAATTTACACATTGAGGGGGTACCACACACTTGCCAACTAGTAGAATTTTGGCACTAATATTTTTGCAAATCAAGCTTCCTCTGAAAGCAAAGGTTCAGTAATGTTGGTTTTTCACGTGGGACCAGGACTGTTGGATGCAGGCACCTTGCAGCTGCAGCTGTCCCCTACACTGTGTGTTCAGCAGGCCTAGCAGGGCTGGTGTGCAGCAGTCCTGTACCACTTGTCTGGTGCACCTGGGTCTGAATGCCAGCACTCCCATGGCACCTAGGACATATCAGACCTGCTCTGTATGTAAGCAGCATTCAGCTTCTTCACTGCTTCCTGTAGCACCACGCACGGAGTCCATAGATAGCTGCGTGCATTTGGCAACTGCTGCTTTTTTTCTTCCGTGGAAAACTGGCAGTTGAGTTTAGTAGTAGTTTGAAGTAGTTTCTTATTTGTTGCTGTAGCTATTCTAGTACCAAGACAGTGAGATTCTGAAAGTGAAAACTTGAGATTTCTAAGAGGAGCTGAAAACTGGAATTCAGAGCTCACGCTCTCCCTTTCTTGTGAAGCACAGTTGCAATGTGGTAGGTGTTAATACAGCCCTTCTTCCTTTCATCTGTGCCTATGTCCTTTTGTGATCTTTTGTGGAAGTGAAAAACAGTGTTTTCTGGAGAAGGCAGAACTCTGTTGGAAAAATTTATGTTGTTTCATCAGCTAATAATTTTGCATAAAGTGCCCAAACTCAACAGATTTTTATGTATAAAGATGAATAAATAAATAAATGTATAAATAATCTGATTAGTAACTCAATTTAGATTTCTATTCATGAGCCTATCCCTTGATTTAAAACCAATTTCAGGTTGACTAGGGCAGGTTGTTAATGGATGTAGAAATTTTCATTTCTGTCTGTGCAACTGCCTGGCTGAAGAGGTGATGTTGTCACAGAATTTGCTGGGCAGTTAAGCAGCATTTGTGCATTGTGCTGCCATAGCAGCACAGGAGGTTTACTGGGCAGCAGGTCTGAATTCTTCATGGTCCAGGAACAGATAGAAGGAGCAAAGTTTTTGTCTCTTAAATCTGGATTACCAAAGGGATGTAGCCAGTTTGCAGTTCAATTTTTATTCTAGACCTTATGGACGGCTATTTGTGGTTTTATTTAATGGTGAAGAAGGAAGAAAAGGTTTTGAAAGGACATATTAAGAATTCCATATTCTCAGCTTTTAATTTAAGGGAGCTGTAGAATACAAATGAGCTGTTAACAGCATTTCAGTACTGAAATGGTGATAGTTTCCAAACATTTAAGATCCTCTAGCAGGACCAAATAAAAATTAACTACTGAACCGATTGTAGACTTTATTATTTGTCTTTTTCTATATGCTAGTATGACCTTTTTTATCCCTCTGATTATTGATTCTTAGGGTCCTCTTTCAAATTTGTCAAGTATGGATTCCGTGTCCCTGAAGGTTGCAATGGTAAGCATTTATAACTTTCATATTATGCTTGTGATACTGTGACATGGTGAAGAATACTGTTAATTATGTGATTAGAAGATATTCATCTGTAGTAGGAGATACTCATCTAATCAGTCCTACTCTTTAAGAATAGCTGAATTACATGTCTGGGAATACTTTCTTCATTTGTAGTAATTTGACCACTTGAAGTAATAAATACTAATAAATTATTTCTGAAGGGGTAGTAATAGAGTATTATTTTCTAAGCCTTGAGAAGCAGATCTTTACTTACAAGAATGCTGTCCCATGAGTCATCTTAAATTTCTAAAAGCCAATACTTAGCTCTAATTAGTTTTAATCACCGCAGTTTCTTTTTTTGCCTCCATGCTTTGAAATATAGGTTCTGCTATCATTTATAATCTTAGTCCTAAGGCTTTGATTTTATGCAAATAGTTCAGCTTTACTCAGAAGTTAGATTCTGGGTGTATGTCACAGTTACGTTTTTTTTAAGTTGAAAGCTACAATATATTTTAAAGTAAATTATCAGCTGATATTTTTTCTTAGAGTGTGTGAAGGCAATTTTCATAGAGATAGCAGTATCAGAGTTCAGTAGGCAGTAATGTATAATCTCTCCCTCTTCTTGCTTAGCGAAGTTCAGCTTTATTGTAAAAGTTTAACTGTAAAGGCCTGCTCATACAGCAGTGTATGTACTCGCCCATGGGAAAAAAAGGGATTTTAAAAGGTTTCTTAAAAAACTTACATGTTGAATGCATCCCAGTTATGATCACGTAACTCATTATTTTCTGCTCAGGAGTTAAACTAGCAATTCCCAAGATGGTTGGATGAACAGAGCTCTGGCACAGAGCATTCAGTGGTTTACTCAGATCAGCATGCATTCTTATTAAAACTTAGGAATTTTGCATTTACAATGTCTTCTATTTATCATAGTCTTGTAGACTAACAATGAGTTTAAAGGCTGCAGCTTGGGGACCTCTTATTTAAATTATACGTATGTATAATTACACTGCTATCTATAGTGGTACATAATAATTTCCTTTGAATATTAAGAGAAGAATCAAGCTGTTTTATTTTGTTCCTTACTTAACATCTGCTTCTGTGAACAAGCTTTAACTAGAATGGAACCAAGTATGCTGAAATCAAACCCACATAAATGCCATCTATCAACCTTATCTATTGCCTCCTCAGAATTTAAACCAGGGAGGAGTACTTGCAGGCAGATTCACTGCCTCCCATTTATTTTTGCAAGTTTTCCAGGTCCCAGCCTTTTCAGTTGTTCATACATGCTTGCAAATGCGATGCTTGTTAAGTCCATACCCCTCTCAGCAAAAGCTCCCTTGCCTTCCAAACATGTACGGAAAACCCCAAAAAATTAATTTGTAAGAACTGTGACTTCGTTACTCATTTTTGCCTGTGTTTTAAATGATGGGTAGATGGGGATTTTAGGATTTACCAGCTTGAGAATATTCATTCAGTGAATGAATGAACAGGAAGGTTGCCATCATTAGATAAACTTACTTAGGACCTTGTCTTAGTGAGTAATTCCAAGGGTGCAGATTATACAGGTTTTTTGGATAATCTGTTCAATGTTTGATGGCATTCCTGATAAGAATTTTTCCTCTCACTGTCTAATTAAAATGTTTCTTAGTGTAGTATGTGTTCAATGTTCCTTGTGGTTTCACCTGTGAGAAGACCTGGTTTCATCCTCTCAGTAGTCACCCTTTTGACCACACAGACACAGAGTGGTTTGGGTTGAAACAGACCTTAAGGACCATCTTGTTCCAACCTTCCTGCAGTGGGCCAGGGTACTTTGCACTGGACCCGGTTGCTCAAAACCCCATTCAGCCTGGCCATGCACACTGCCAGGAATGGGGCAGCCACAATATTTCTGATTGACTGTTGAAGATGGGAGTAATGTTTTTTCTTAGAATCAAAGCACTGCTCTTCTTATCACTATATTCTGTGAGAAAGAGAAGTAGGCTTAGAAGCAGTTTACGAAGCCTGAAGTGGGTGATTTGCTCTTTGTTTTTCCCAACATAAGCAGTGACTCCCTGCCAAAACGTAAAAAGAAACATGCAAAAAGAATCAAGCAACATGTCTAATTTGGGCAGAGTAGATAGTAGATAGCTCTGAAGCTGTCTTGTATTCCCTCTACATTGAATAGACTCGGCGTGATCTTCAGTGATGTAAATATACCTGCACCAACTGCATAGAAAGCTTAGATGGATAATTATAGAAGCTGGATTCTCATTAGTTGCCCTCCACTAATATTCCTCAGAGTCAGAAAGAAAATATTGGTGGCAGAGGTGCTGAAGCCAATCATTTGTTTTCAACAGTTAAGTTGGAGATGTTTTCAGAAATTGTGATTTTACCTATTTTCCTGTAACAGCAAGGTGTTAATATGTTGGTCTCATACTCTCTTCTCGAAGGCTCAGTTTGATCGCTATCTGTCTGCTCCAGATAGTCTGTTAATGTCCCAGCTGAATTTCCTTCTGAGTGCCACTGTGAAGTAAGTACCTTGCCTCTGAATTTCTATTATGGCTGAGTAATGATCACAAAGATGATGTTGATTAGGTTTTAGTGAATCATGATGCGAGTTATCAGCTGTGATGATATTTGCATTGTCCTTCAGGTCACAATTCAGTTTTGTTCTGACTCTCCTCTTTTTGAACAAGCAGTGAGGAGTATCTAATTCTGTAACTTTCTCAAGTAGTTACCCTTGATTTAAGAGACACCATCAAGATGAATTACATTAATCTATTTTGAACATGTTCTGCTGTGTCAGTAGTTTTTTGTCAACTTAGTTGTAAATTGTTTTAGAACTATTTTGTAAGCTTTCCAACGACAAGTGAAATATATAATTCTCCAAGATTTCTTTTATCCCCACTGCTTTGTCAGTTCTAGAATTTTCACCTTTGTTGTCTTCTGCTGTAGAATATTGGCATTCTGTCTCATTGAATATTTTACTGAGATTACTTTTCACCTAATGTATTTTTTTAGAGATTTCTTCTTTGAAGTATGGAAGTAAGAACTTTATTATTTATCTCTTACCCTGTTTTTTGCATATAACTGAACCCTAAGGCTAGGGAAAGTGCCACGAATTTCTTTCCAATTAAATGTGAACCACATGAAGACTTTCTGTAGTACTTAGACTCAGAGAGTTATATGTTGCACTGATCAAAAACTTTCCTTGACATTATTTTTCACACTTTTGTGAAGAATGCAGGTAACCAAATATACCAGATACTGAGACAAGCACATCACATTCTACATAATGCAACAGTATTTGGAGTTTCATTACTAGTGCTTGTCCTCAGTGGGTTTGTATTGCAGCATCTTGCAATTAAAAAATGACATATCAAGGGAAAAATAATTATTGCAGGGAATTGAATAGAACAGTTTGGTTGGAAGGGACCTACAATGATCAGCTAGTCTAGCTGCCAGGTGCTAGTTCTCCATTGCTTAGATTCTCCTCATTCAAAGACTTCCAGTGTCACACCATACAGGCTGGGCACAGGGCGTGCTGGTGTTTTTCCACTGGCATTGTGTGTCTCTGCCAGATTTACCATTCCCACAGCTCAGCTGGCAGGGCTGACCCTGCTGTGGGAGACAACAAACAGGGTAGCTTCAGGAGTAATGCCATTGAAACATCACAATTTCTGCTTCTCAGTGTTAGGGCATTATACCTGTACTTCAGCTCTTGATATATTTTCTTAAATGTAGGTATATTTAGAAATCATAATGAGAGTAAATGTATTTTGAAAACCTCAGCTTTTCATTGCTAACACAGAGGCAATTTTAAGAGGTAGAGTCTATACTACCATAAAGGCTGGCACAGTGAAATTACTTGAACTTTATCAATCCTTGTGTCAGATAAACCAAGATAAACTGGTTATGTAGGCACTCTTAGCCTTATCCCATTGATTAGCTTTTTAAACCTCTTAGCTCATTTTAAGCTGAATTCATATAATCTTGCAGCAGTGGACAGTTGAGAGGTAAGAGGGAAGCCTTGTGAGAACGATTGCTGTAGCTGCTTCAACTCATTTAACATGCAGAAGTTAATTAACCTGCTATAATCAATGCTATAGGTCAGGTTCTACTCAGAATGAAAACTAAATAAATAAATCAGTTATCCCATTAGCCTTCAAACAACGAGCTTTAAACACAAGCAATCCTTCTGAAATTAAAATACCCAATTACAGAGATGCTTGTAGAATCACTGTCTTGACAGTCAATATTTTTGATAGTAAATAAGCCTTGAAAATTTTAAATTTTCTCAAAATTCAAGCAAAACATTTAACCAGTGCTGTAACTTTGATCCCTGGCTATAATAGTTGGAATTTTCAATTTTGAAGATATTTTTCCTGAAATCAGATAATTGAGAGCTATAACCTATGAGGTCTTTGGTTCTCAGAATAAAGACCACATGCTTTGATAAGGGACCAGTGTATTATATACTCATTGGCAATATCATTTAATCTTTTTAACTGTGAAGAACATTCCTTCCAACATTACCAGTGCGTGCTCTTGTCTTTCAAATTCCTTCACTCATTTAAAAAGCCTTAAGCTATGTATTCATATGGTTGTTGGTCTTGAAAAGGTCTTTTCATTCGTGTTGGATCACAGAAACTGAATGCTGGAATTGCTATTTTTAGCAAGTGCTGCCATTTGTGTTAGTAATAAATGTATCACGTTGTTATGGCAACTGAAATCCTAATGTACTGATTAATGACACTGACATTATTTGATTGAACAACACATGATTCTGTTCAGTCCTCTGAATATTTTAACAAACTTTTTTTATTTATTCATTTGATGCACTAGTTCTACACAAATGCAGTGTGCAATGCTTTCATAGAAGATTATCATGTTACAGTACCTAAGTGATCCCAGGCTGAGGTCAGAGACAGTTATCTTACCTGAACACCCTGAATATATTTCCCTTATAATAGTGGGTTAGGGTTTGCTATTATAAGGACAGTCTTTTTTTCAGGTGTTCAATTAACCTAGCAATACTGGCAGTTGATGTTGTATATAAAAAAACTGGATACTGTGTGTCAAAATAAAATGCAGGTTTGGTCTTTTAATCTGCTTTCTCATAGCTTCTATTCCTTAATGTTTCCTGTAAAGACAAGGATTTTTGTACTTGATCTTTGAAATTTCTTTAACTCATCAATTCCCAACAGTCTGTGAATTCAGCCCTGATTTTAGTGGATACAGTTTTGTTGCCTTTGTTTCTCTGCTGCATATTACAGCAAGGCTGAATCTGGATTTGTGGTTAGCTTGGTTTCCTCAGCTTCTGCTGGAGTTCCCTTTGCATGGGTTTGCTGTAAAATAGTTGTAACTGCTGTTCCTGATAGATAAAAATTTATCTGCTACTGTAAGCACCATCACCACGATGATTAAAGTAAACTGATTCAATGGGCAATGTAAAATAAAGTTATTAGGTTGTCTCAAAAATACATTAAACTTTCCAGTTAAATTTAGCGTTCAGTCTGTGTGCATTGTTACTCATTTATCTCCAGGAAAATAACAGGACACCGACTTTTTAACATTGTTGGTAAAAAGTTGTGTTTTAAATCTCTGACCACTATCACAAGTTTTTCTCTGATTATGGAATCATAACGGAATCTTGCTTTCAAGATAAAGCAAATGGAATATATTTGTAGATGAAAAACCAGTGTGCATTTACAAAGGACAGCAAGAAGCCACTGGAGGCAGAAGGTAGATCACTAAGTTTATCAGTCTCTTAAAAGATACAGGTGAGTGCAAATGGGAAACTGATGCATGCAAATTAAATCCTTCTATTAGTTTTTGCTTGATCGTCAAAATAAAGAAGCTCCTTGATTATCAGGTCACATATGTGTGTTTATCTGTGTACGATACAACAAGAGAGGGAACCTTTTATACATTTTTTAATGTTTATTTTAAATGTCCATCTTTAATTCCTTGTCTGTAGTACAGTTATATTCCCTACAACTTGCAAATTATGTTATTTTGTTTTGGTTTTTAGAGAGCAGATAATAAAACAGTCAACAGAACTGGTCTGCAGAGCTTACAGTGAGTTATATGCAGCTGTGATGGATCCTTCAAATGAATACAAGGATCCAGAAACCATCCTGCACAGATCTCCTCATCAAGTTCAGGCACTCCTTTCATAGTCGTGCATCCCCCAGATTTATCAGAATCCATAATTCTGTATTTCTTGAGTATTTGCATTGAATTATTTTTCTGCTTTGAATTTGGATGTGTAACTGTATAGTTAAAATATGTAGGAATGCAGTTTTCTTTAATCTGCTTGGCAGAAGTCTAGTCTTTCCTGTGTCTTTGAATACTTTCAATAGGCGAGAAAATAGAATATAAATTGAAAATTATTTTAATGTATTTCTCTGATGGAAGTGGACCTTGACAATGTGCAATCTCTTTGAAAAAGGAGAAAAGCTTTTTTCCTTGCTGTACATAATCCTTTCAACTGCGGGTTTAACCGGTGTCTCTTATGACCTCACCAATATTTTTATTTGCTCTATTGTCTGTTCTCTCACTCTTTTCTCAGCCTGCATCAGTAAACACCGATAACTGAAATTTTAATACAACTGATACACTTTGAATGACTCATGCATCACTTTTGCAGCTCATAAATCATTTCAGAGTACTTGATGCTCTTTTGCAAATCCTGTTGATTAAATCTTTGAGGCAAAATTTGTGTGGTTTGTTTGCAATCTATTATCTGGTGTTTTCTGTCAGAAAAAGAAATGTTTGAACTATACGCTTGTATATAACCTGGAACTTTATGCTTTAAATTATTTTTATAAATCTGTTTTACTGGAAGGATTTTGGTTTAGTGCAATTGTTTTTGGTAGGAATCCTTGTATCAGTTGGAACTTGCTGATCTCCGAAGGCTGGGACCAGTAACAATGTAGGTTAGGAAAGTGGTTTGCACAGCAGTGTGGCCATTCCTCCCTCACATGTACATGATTTTTGTTTTGTTTGTTTTTATGTACAGAAAAAGTCCATCTGCCATAGTAAAAGTATTTACTCAGTTTATAATCCTCCAAGAGATTTTAATGGTTCACATGACTTAGGATGTATATGGAACAGCTGGAGTGTGTAGATGTCCCAGTCTGATGTGTAGAAAGCCATAAGTGAAGCTTTCATTTCTTTCCTCCTTTGGTGCAAGCTGAAGCTTCCCTGCATAGAAGCCTTGATATTACAGAGTT
The DNA here is from genome assembly GCA_013397245.1 of Thryothorus ludovicianus. Classification (NCBI taxonomy): domain Eukaryota; kingdom Metazoa; phylum Chordata; class Aves; order Passeriformes; family Certhiidae; genus Thryothorus; species Thryothorus ludovicianus. The sequence continues at coordinate 1,094,058 of VZTB01011674.1, read as the reverse complement.
ATGATTTAGGGGACTTCTGCTTCCAGGAAAAGAGGAAAATAAATAAGTAGGATACTTGTTCTCTGTTGAGTCTAGTGAGAGTTATCTGCAAATTCCCTAAACATAGTTATTTTTTAGGAAAGTATTGTTAAAGAAAAACCTTCAGGAAACAAAAAGATAGTAAAATGGATTTGTGACTAGGTTTGTTTGTTCATTTGTTTTTAAAGGATAATTTAAGCAAACTGTTTTGTTGGAAGTATTTCACTTTTTTTCTTCTCTTTGTTACTGTAGGAGTGCCACAGAGTTGTTACAGTTGCCTTAGTTTACTCTCACAGTATATGTGGCTTATTTTATGTACATCAAGGGGGAGAGGAGCAGTCATTCATATTGAATAACTTATTTTACTTTTATTAGTAGTAATAGTCCACATATAAAATACATACTTGGTGGCAGCCAAGTATGCAGCTTGGTGTATGCTTGTACAAGAGCAAGACATAAAGAGCAGCAATACATTTTAGCCTCTTGGAAGACTCATTGCACAAAAATGCATTCAGTGCGCTCAGAAAGCAGCTTCTGTGGTAATGCCACAATAAAGCAATAGCTCCTTTTCCAAATGGGAGTAATTTGTTGGTATAGAAAATGTAAGTGCTCCTGGAGTTCTTGGGCCAGGCATAAATCTTTCTGTAAATATGAATGTTAGATTTATTCTGTTTAAAATCTCTAGACCTGTAAGACAAAAAATTCTAGAAGCTTAGAAAATCTCTAATGGAAAATTACCAGGTAAGGCTCTTTATATTACTCAGATTTTGCATTGCCAGAGTATACATTCAGGCGGCTGTTCATTGTTGTTTAATAATGTTAATATTGCTTAATGTGCCTGTAATTATTATCTAATATATGAAAATAACATCTGTCATGAAAGAACTATAAATTAGCTTGAGACAAGCATACTCATAAGAGTCAACTCTTTCCTGAGATAACACTCAACCTCAGTCTCCAATAATCAGTAGCTTGCATGAGGATTATTAAGAAGTTGCTTCCTTATCTTTGATTCCATGTAGAGACTTAGTCATGGTTTTGTCTTCTCTTGGTAAAAATGCAAAAGCTATAGAAATTGTAGTTTAAGGAAATTAAAGTCAGTCGCTAATTTTGGTCTGTGCAATTAAAATTAATGACCAATGGTCACAAATAAGAAAGGACATCAATAAAAATATTTGAATTACTTACTCTGTCTTCCATGTCGTTACTTTCTCTTTCCTGTGAGTAGGAAGGAAAATGTGATTAGATTATGACCTGCCTTTTCCATCTTGTGTTTTAATTTACAAACTCCCAGGATTTCCACACTAGTAACCTTGAAGCTGCAGTGCCCTGATTAGCTAGAGGATCCATAACCATTGCAGTAAATGAGATCACTCTCATTGGGTGTCGGTACCTGGCCCATTTTCAAACCAGTTACTGCAGCTCTGACTTGAGCATGCTGTGCCTGAAGAGATGCTCCCATGGCTGGGCCGAGTCTGTCAGCCCTCCTGCTGTTGGTCCTCATCACTTTTCCTGGAGGGACGTGGCTTTTCCTGGAGAGAGTGACTCCCTGCTCTGTGCTGGGCCACGCCTGGGGAAGGTGGGAAAAGAGAGGGGTTTGCACTCTGCCTGTAGTAGGCAGCACTCCCTGCGTGTGACACCCTGACAGCCCCGTTCTGAGAACAGATGTGTTGTCTGCTACAAAGAACACTTTCCTGGGAAGTGGGAGAGCTGGGTTCTGGGCCAAAGGAGTTTGGAATCAGCATATCCCATCTTCCTGGCGAGCGCCCAGCCCTCTGACTGTTGTGTAGTATGAGATGGGGCAGGTCTGTTTCTTCTCTTTTGAATTCAGCAGCTGTGCATAAATCAGTGCAAAATATGGGAGGCAGGAGATGGAATAAGCAAGGAGGAGTTTGGCCCTGTGGCACGTACATAAGGGGTCTCTGAGAGTCTCTGAGACGTCCAAGGTCTGCATCTTCCTCCATTTGTTCCATTGGGACCTTATCCTTGATCCCAATACTTGAGTCTCTGAAACAGAATCAGGTTCACAGGACTTTCTATGACCCACAGTATCCAGTGAGCAGCAAGATACAGAGCTGGGCTTGGGTTGGATCCAACGTGGTTCATCTGTGCTGGTGGCAATTCCTGTGTGTTCACTCTTATGTGTACAATTTCCTCCTTCCTGCTTTATAAATGTGCACATCACTGAGGAAATGCAATGTAAATGTTGTTTTAATTAACAGCAAGCAAGCAGCAGCCCAGCCATGGTGATTTTTTGTTTTCTACTGCAGGAAAAGAGAAGCTTGCAGAGGGTTTAGGAAGGTGATAATCTATTTGTTTTGCAGCATTTCAGAGTGCTCCTCCCTGTTCTCTAAGATTTATGACGCTAGCCCTGCATTTTGTCTGTTAGACTCAGCTGTAATTATTTTTATTAATGTTTTGAAATATGTGTTGAGGGAAAATACTTTCAGAACTGCTAAACTTTTCCATTAGTTTCAAAAACTGTGACCATTCTTTGATCCCTTTGCTTGGCTTGCTGAGTCACTTTGTGGGCAACCCAGGGGGTGGGACACTTATAAAATTTTGAAAATTAAACAAAGAGGTCAGACATGTTTCCATGAGCAAAACACACCCTCCAGAAAGGAACACAGACATGAGTGTGGGTTTATTTGAAATCCGCTGTCACCTGCTTCTGAGGGAAAATGTGGGAAAAGACACATTTACTTATGATGAGGGCACCCATCCAAAACAGCCCGGGTAGGGTTAGATGCTGCAAATGGATGTTAAATTGATGTTATGTTTCTGAAGTTCAGATAATTTTCAAAAATTGTATAACTCAACTCACACATTGAATTTACTGGGTAAAGATTTCCAGAACCGCTACATCTTTTCCCTGCCAGTCTTAAGAACTTTGCAAACCTTATTTCAAGCCAATCCAGCAACTGCTACGCGAATTCTAACCCTTGAATATTTAGAGTAAAATGAGATGCTTTGAGTCAGCCAGTGCATACAAAGCAGTAGTTGAACTCAGAGCAAATGTGTTTCTTGAAAGAATTTCAAAAAATGGGAAATGAATATAATTTGAACTTGGATATTTGTCCTGAGGGGTTAGGAGAGGCAATGCCATTCATGTGACAGGGCAAATCTCTCTGATGGTCCACTACACAGTAGGAAAGCAGCTTCATATTTTCAGAATCAAACTCTTGGAAGTTTTTCAAAGGTGTTTGTGTGCTGTGCTAAGCTATTGGCTGCCCAGCGAGGTGGCCAAGCTGTGATCCAGTGGAGATGTCCGTGCCTGGTGTACGTTGTTACCAAATGCTCAAAAGGTGGGTGAACCTCTTGGCACACAAAGGTCTTCTTCCAATACCCTAACTATCTCCATCCTTTAGTAAAGAACCACTTTGTGCAGAGTTAATGCAGGTCTGAAGTAAGCACAAGGCATTACTTCTGGTTTGGTCCTTGACCAACTGTTTGTCTGCCTGAAGATGGTGCCAGTAGATCTCCAGCAATCTGCAGAATCCTCTGGTGCAAAGCTAAGGAAAGGCAAAGCACAAAGGAGCCCTTTACACCTGAAAATGCTCACTTTTGTACATTACTGTACATATCTTGTGCGCATTAAGGCCTAAATGAGGGTGCAACTCCCTCATGCTACAGTTGTCACACTGACTTTCCATACAATGGAAAGATGAACCACAAAGACTTTGCTCTTAACAAAAGGAGTTTGTTTTGACTACCTTGCTTTAGCAGTGAGGAAACCTTGATAGAGCAAGATATGGCTGAAAGGTGTTTGATAGATTACTGCAGAGGAGCTGATGGAAAAGAAAGAGACTGTTGCATGTTTCGTATTCAGACAATGAAGCTTTCACTTGCTGCCTGGTTCACAGATGTGGCATTGTCAAATTGCAGGAAAATGCCTGGCAGACTGTATCATTGACTATTTTAGGGAGGAAAAAAATCAGAACACACTATTTATAGAAGCCACACAAATAAGTACTGAGTTCTTATCAGCCAAAGATAACATTAGTTGTGATTTATCAAAGTAATCTTTATTTTATGGAAAATAGATAATAAGGTGTAATTTAATCCTCTGTGAATGTAATGTATATTTCAAAGGGTTCTTTTTTGTCAATAAAACCATTTGTTGTACTTGTTAAACTAATTAGTCTTGTTGCTGTTGCTTAGGACAGGATAAAAGATACCCATTAATGAAAAAGAGGAGGAAAAGATGGGTTTGAAAGTTTGTGAAATATTTTGTACTCATTGCAAGCCAGTTTTCTGATCAAAACAGATTTCGCCTCTCACTGCAAGCCTGTGTTAACCAAGTTTGTGCAAATTATGCATTTTTCTTTTTAATCAAAAAAACCCAAAGGATTACCCCAAAAAATTCATCTTATCTCTCCGTGCTTCACCTGCTCCAGGCACACCAGGGTCTCCTCCAACTTTTTTGGCTACCAATGCTGGCACAAGCTACCAACCCCCGAGCTGAGCACCAGCAGGGAGGATGGTGTTCCTGGCTGCTTCTCCCTCCTCTTGCATTTTTTCCACCATGTGCAAACACATTCCAAGAGTCACACAGAAAGTGAAAGGGAAGAAAATTGAGCTGTCTGGGTGCATCCTGTGCCAGTCCCTGGCCAGCCACGCATCTTTGGCTGGGTGAGGGCGTTTTGCAGGGGCAGAGCATGGGGCTGAAACTCTGTTGAGTCTTGGCTCTGAGATGGGTCCTGGCCCCAGTGCCATGCTGTAGAGGCAGGACATGAGATCATTCTTTGGATCTGCAGCTGACCTTGAAAGATCAGAAAGTCTGAAGTGAGTAAGAGTCAGAAGAAGACATATTTTATTATAGTAATTTTTTCATTTTTTCCTCAGTGTTTTGGTATCCTTGTTTGTAGCCTGGCAGCCTTGTGAATTTTAATAAGAACCTATGAATTATTTTCAGAGGATGACTCTTAAGAGCCTGGCTAAGCTCATAAGGATCTTCTCCCTTAGAAATGTCTTAGGAAATGCTCCTCAGAAGGACCAAGTCATGGGGAAATCCTTAATGGTCTTTTCCTGGTTCTCTGTAGCAGTTTTGCATGATCATCCCAGTTTCTTGATTCTTTTTGTACCCTCCATTGTAGAAACTGTCCAAACGTTTCTAATTGTGAATTACTGCTTCCAGTGGTTTGAAAGGACCTCAAGTCTCCTGGACACAGAGGTGAGAAGCCTTGGTCACACATCCAGCTTCCAGGGCCCCACTGGAGAGATTGTAGAGCAGATCTGCACTCTCCAGCCCTTCCCCACCTTGCCTACTTCAGCAGGAGAGACTTGCCCCTGTAGACAAAGACAGTTCCTTTGCTGTCTCCGTTATCTCTGTTCTGAGTGCAACTCACAGCTTGGGATAGGGCTGTCCATCTCCTCCTCAGCTGAAAAGAACAGGAAAATTACCAGATAAGCTACTTGATTTGTGTAGGTGAAATAAAACCTTTGTTTCAGCAGCCATTCAGTCAGAAATCTGAGTGGCAAGTCCAAGCCTTTTTGCCTTTGGATCTGGTGGCCCTGCTGCCTAAATACTGTGGGAACAACAAAACTTTATCCCTGTGAAGATCCATCCCCGCCTGTGGCTCAGAGAGAAACCTGTGCCTCAGATCTGGTGCTCCAGTCCACACCAGCAGGACAGGCTGTGTGTCTTCTCACAGCAGCCCTGCTAACACTGCAAGGCAGAGCTGAGGTATCCCATGGGCTTCCAGGACAGAAGCCCAAGCAAATGCCAAGATCAGCTTGCCAGAACTTTGATGTGGAAAGGGCTCTGAATCTGAGGATGCTCTATCTTTGCTGTGCTCCCTTTGGTTTCAGTAATAATTTCTACTTGAACACACTCATGCACCATTTGGTTATTTCATAAAATACATGAATTTCTGTCGATCCCCTTCCCCAGGCTTTCTTGGCAGCAGTCAGGAATATCACAATAATGATAAAAATGTGTCACTTTTCTAATTAAATAGGATCAGTTTAGAAAGTTCTTTGAGTTTTGTGTTTCTATATCCAGAATGACAAAAGAACTGAAAACTGCCAACCATATCCAGAGCTGCGTCAAAAGCAGCGTGGCCAGGAGGGTGAGTTGATTCTGCCCCTCTAATCTGCTCTTGTGAAATCCCACCTGGAGTACTGTGTCCAGCTCTGAGGCTCCCACCATAAGAAGAGCATAGACTTTTGGAAGGAACACTTCCCACCCCTCTGATTGCTAAGGCAGAGCCCAGGGAGAGAGGCGTTTTCCACACAGGGAAGTGCAGAATCTGTTCCAGTAATCCCTACTGGGCAGAGGAAAATAGCAACCTTACTTTCAAGCTTACTTGTAAACACAGAGTGATGTGGCTTTTACTTCAGGGAATTGATATGGACTGAGAAAATTGCAGAAAGGTGAGATGTATTTTTACTGGTATTTTTTCTGTCCTGCGGAGTCTGTGTTGTCTTTCATAAACAGGTGAGGACGTATCTGTGGTTGTGAACGTGTTCTTCCTTTTTCTTCTTGGAAATCCACTCTCAATTAGTCTGGAACATTAGATAAACCGGTGCTAATGAAGTAAAAGGTTTTATTAGGTTACACAATGGTATACAGTGACTTAGGGGACAAAGTCAAATATTTACTCAGGCTAACTTTAGGAAAGAAACCAGATAAAGAGAACACAAGTGAAACAGCTGAAAATAAAAATTGCATCTGTCAGGTAGACTTGTAAATTAATTAGGGGGATAAATAATATAAGGGTGTTATGTGGAGAGCAACTGGTGTTTTTCCTAACTTTATATTGTAAGTCTTTGCAGTTACCTCCGCCACATGATTGAACTTTGGATCAACTCTGCAAAACTCTCCAGTACACGATTAAGACCAAGTGACTTCCTGGGAATGTAAACATGTACTTAACTTCAAGTCCAACAGGTGCTTGAGGCCCAAAGACACCTCTTGTTGAGAGTGGGGCTCACATTGATGAGAACACAGGACTTGGTGCTCAGAGTGATGCTTTTCTGATTAGGTCAAGAAAATCACTTCAGAGTAGATTAACTGTGCTGTGGAATTGCTTATCTCCCCCCACAGACACCACAGTAGTGACCAGTTTGGAGACAGCTATCTGCTGGAAACAGGGAAACAGTTTGTTTGGATTGGCATAGCTTTAAGTAACTAGAGATCTCAGAATGGCCTAAAATACCCTTAAAGCCACAATCCCAGCAGAAACACAATAATTTGATGGGCACTTACCCAGCCAGGTACATATACACACTCTCCTGTCTGTGTTTTTCTGGACAGAATGTGTAGGCTGCAAGCTTTCCCAGATATTTTTGAGCAATATCCTTCTCAGCATGTCTGGGATGTCATGACACCTAACCTCTGCAAGTGCCAGCCTGGAGCCCAGCTCATGAACAGCCTGCTGCTCCACGCTCCTCATTCAACAGGTGCTTATACTGACTGCAGCCACAGCAATATGAGTTTGTACAGCAAAATTGAGCCTGAAGTCTCCCAATTGCCTCTGTCTCCTCCATCTGAAAAACTCAACGGCCAGTGCAAACCCCAAACTCCTGTGCAAAGATTACTTTACATAATTTCTCCCATCCCCTGATGTCGTATTTTCTTACCAGGTAAGTAGTGCTGCTTCTGAGCAGCACCAGCATTCCTGAAATTGATTTTACTGATTTTTCTGGATGCAGAAATGCAATGGATTTAAAATGCACTGTTTGGGTACTGAGATTTACAGGAGCAGAAAGTTTTTTACTTCCCACATACACTTACCCTAGATGCATTTTTCTAGATGCATTTTTTATAGTCATGGTGTTCTTGGTCTAGCAAAGTTGCTATGAGTGTTGCCTAAGTGGAAACCAGAACCAGCCCAGAGCTCTGTTGCAGGTGACTGAAGTGGTGGAATGGCAGAAGGTGAAGCACAGGACTGCCTGATTTTTTTGTAGTTTATTTTTCTGCTGAGTTCCCAAAACTGCAGAAGTTTCTACACACAATTCAGCACACAAATAATCCTTCTCCATGTATATATTTCAAATTCAGCAGGTGAATTCAAAGGAAGGTGATGTGCACACAGGTGTTCTCATGACCTCCATCCCACAGGCATGGAAAGGCTGCATTTGAAATTTGATCTCTCAGCAGAGGTACAATCTTGGAATAGCCTCTAAGAGTGTACCATCACACCTGAGGGTTTTTCCTGGCTGCCACTGAAGACAGAGAAATAACATTCTTCTGGTCAAGGGCTGAATCCAAAAAATGTGCTTAGAGGAAAACTCCCAGCTCTCTCCATGGAGAAGATCATTGATAGATCAAGTTTTTAACAAACCAGTAGGAAAAAAATTCCTTTCTTTCTGCATTTTGGTGCGTTAAAAATATGAGCCATGTATATTGGCCAATGTTCACACTTTCAGAGAATCTCCCATTAACCTCAGTTAAAACCAAATAGATAAAACTAATCTCTTCACTGCATTTTTTTATCTCCTCCTAAAAGGAAAAGAGACTAATTTAATAATAAATTGTGTAATTTGGATATTGATGTTGCTTGGTGATAAAAGAGCACAGAACATGGAAATCCCCAAGAACACTTCTTTTCCATTTTTCTGTTTTCTAAACCATACTTTTCAATAGTCCATATATTTAAAGCTTAATCTTCACAGCATGTCCTGATTTCTGCTATGCAAATGGAAATACACAGAGTGCTGTGAATTTAGATCCACATTTTTATATGATGCCTATTCTTTCTAGTTTCAAGACATAATACAGAACATTTGCAACTTCTTTACAACTCTCCTATATACACTTTGTTATTTTAAAGTCAAGCTGTTAAATGTGTTGCCTGTGACTGATTCCTTGTGAAAAGTCCTAACTGCAGCAATGATCAAAAGCAGGTTTTGGTCCAAAAAGCTTGATGGAGAAAGAAAGCAGGAAAAAAAAATATTTGCAGTGTACACTTTGAATGCAACAGAGCAAGAGTTAGCTTAAATACTTTAATCACAAGGTGAAAAGCAATTTGATTTGGCACTTTGTATCATATTGCCTGTGGATTCCAGCTCCTGAGAACAGGAAACACTAAAGTCACAGTTCAGTAAAGAAGAGATTTCATAGAATCAGAGGAAGTGTGAGGGACAGGAGCAAGGGAAGATACAGCATGCAGAAAGACATGACATGGAAAATGCTCACCAGAGGCAGAGATTACTTCACGCAGAAATTAAGATACAAGTGGCCCAGAAAATATGACAGGAAGCTGCTCTAAACCTTGATGGCAGAGTGAAAGACAGAGGAAAGGCTGGCAAGCTCAGATAAAGGAGGAGATTGCAGCCTTGGTGATGGGGATTAGATCTGTGCAGAGGTTTCCGGGACACAGGGAAGGAGGGAAAGGCATTTCTGAGGATAGCAGGGCACTCTTTCTTCCACAGCTTCAGAGAGGCGGGGAGGAAGAGTGAGCAGTGAGATCAGAGAGGATTCACTGAGCAGTGAAACAAAGAGGAGAAATTAACAGGAGCTAGTGATCACTCCGGAGTGAAGAATCCTGCCATGTGCTAGAAATGGCAGGCAAGAATGAAGGCATTTCAGGATTCAGGTAATGACAGTTCAGACAGGCCCATCTATGTCAGAAACGTCAGTACAGTGTTTTGCAGATGTTCACATGCCAGGTGCAAACAAAGAAAACCTCTTGATTTAGAAAACACTGGAGTCATGTTCACCTTTCCACAAGCCTCCAAACCCCTCAGCTGGCACGACCCTTGTTGCCAGTTTTTGTTTGCAGTGCCACAGGTTGTAAGATGCAGCCTGCAGGTGACAGAGACAGGTCCGTCTGTGCCTGTTCCCTGTCCCTGTGCAGAAGACGGAGGGACTCTGGAGAGCCTCAGAGGATGCTTGGCAGAGGCAGTAGGGATGCACTCTGCCAGTGGACCCTTTGTGCTTTTAGCACCAGCACTAGAAGTCAGTGAGCTCTGTGGGAAGAGAAAGGGAAGTGAGCAGAACAGACGGTATTTGCCCTGCCTGAGCCCCAGGAACCCTGATGCCTTTGTTTGCCGATGATGTGGAGTGCTTTGCTCGGAGCCGGGGGACAAGCAGGGGAGAGGTTTGCAGAGCCTGTAGTGGAAACCCGAAACAGCAAAGCAGGAAATCTGGGTTTCTTTCATGGTTGTCACCTCTGGTGGGGAAGTCACTTAATCTCCACCCTGGGTGCTGTAAACTCTGGACTGGGGTCAAGAATAGGCAGCGGCCCTGGCGGGGTGGGGGGAGCCTGAACACTCACACGTGTGAGGAAAGGGCTTCTCTGCTGCGTTTTCACACCCAAAACCACAGCTCCAAATGAGCAGATGTTTCATCACCCTGATGCTGGCAGACTAATCTGAATCTTTCCTCTCTCCTTGTGCCCCACATCTAGCCATAAGGTGCAGGAAAATAGCAAGGAGGAGGCTCTGCTTGGCCCTCCTGGTGCATCCCCTTGCACCTGCTTGCAGCAGCAGATTAAATCCACGTACGTGCCCTTTTTACTCTGCCTCGCCAGCAGTGTTGTAGAGGGATGCCAGATCTCTGCCCTATCTGAAACATCACTTAGCAAAGATTATGTGGTAGTAAAGTGGTAAGAATAGTTGCATACTTAAATTCTAAATGAGGTCTTAAAGCCAGAACAAGCAGCCTAGCATCCAATTATTCAGAAGATAGATCAGGTCTAAAACATGGATATGTGCCTGCGGAATACAATTCAAGGGTTATAAACAAGTACAGGACCACAGTTTTGGCCCTGTCTAAGAATTCACCCTAAGTGATTGCGGCTTCAAGGTTTTGCTTATATTTTTGCTGCTGTTTATGTTTATCGAAACAGATTATTTCTTCATTTCCCACCTAACTGGATGAAAATTTTCACTGAGAGCTATGTCTGCTGTCAAAATAACTGCTTCTTGTACGTTAGAGACAGAGCTGACTTTCTCCAGCCCCTCATACTGGTGGTTCATCCTACAAAGACATGGTTAAGCATGGGATCATGGGGAGTAGAGATAGGGAATGGGAGTAGAGATAGCAGAGATATTTACCCTCACCTACAACATCCTTATAAATACTTAAGACCTTTTACCTAATAACTGAAGGGTTTTTTTTTTTACATTATACACCCTTTTCCTATTTTCTTCTCTTCTTCTGCCTTTATCTTTTCTATATCAGAATTATCTGACTCTATCTTGTCACTTTGGCTCCCTTCTTTTGTTGCTAATGCAGTTTCCCTCTTTTACCTCACTTCCCTTGTGAAGTCTCCTTGCCTTTGTGCCCTTTTCTGGGAACATCATCTTCTATCACAAACGGCAGATTGTATCATTCAGCCTTCTCCCATAGTGATTTTAATCCTTAGTCCTAGTCATTTGTGACTAATTGGATTGCTCTCATAAAATCATAGGCACTGGGAATTTATCCTGAGGTAATCTGAATTTAAGTAGCTCCACTCATAGTTGTTACTGCTTTCAATCAGTTACTTTTTACTGTGAAAAATCAAGTTCAGGGTGGGTTTTCCTCTAACTTCTTCATTTTGAAGATCATTAAGTTGTATTCTCTAGAAAAGGGGATTTCTTTTTTAGCCTTTTCCTTTGTTTTGTTTTTGTTTTCTGTTTTTGTTTGTTTGATTTGTTTGTTTGCTTCTTTTAACAGCCACAAAACCTAGAAGAGAAGGTTTTGATTTAATTTCCCCCTCTTCCTGAATCCAGCAGTTGCTCAAGCCCTTTTTCCTGTTTTCTATCTCTTGGCTCCTTCCCCCTGGAGCTGCCTGGGATTTCCTTAGCACATGGAACTGTGCCAAGCAGTGCCTTCCCTAAGGCCTCAATATCAAATCTCTAATTGCTCTAAGCACCATGCTCTTCCTGTACTCGTTAGGCTGCATCTTCACTTTTCAGTGGCTTCTCTATTTCTTGTTCAGTACTGCTTTTACTCACAGACATTTTAGGACGCTGATGACCTTCTCAGGCTGTCTGTACTTGTTTCAGTGGGGATTTTGTTTTGTTTTGGGTGGTTGTTTTGTTTTTAATAGATAGACTCTGCATCTCATACTGGTGGAAACAGCCATCCTGTAAAACCTTGGTGCACCCTTGGATCTCATGCAGATGGAATGTGTGTTCTCCACATCTGAAGAATAGAAGTAGAATCAAAAAAGCTATAGGGAATGGCAATTAAAATGATGAGGAGAATGGAGCAAACTGGATATGAAGAGAAACTGAAAGGCTGGATTGCCTCAATTCATAGAAGAGAAGGCTGAGGAAGGATATGACAGAATCTTACAAAGCATGAAGGAGGCAGTAAGGGGAATAAAAAGCTGTTGTTCACCTCATCCATCAACAGCAGTAGTGTGGGCACTCAATGAAACGTGAATGAATTTATAACAGAGAGTAGCAAGAAAAATTTTACGTGGCAAATAGAGAAATTTGGGAACTTGTTGCCACTGGAGGTGGTGGCGATGGACAGTACCATAAGATGCAAAAGGATTGGAGAAAAAAAGTCATGTACAACAGATCAACAAATAGATCCTAAAGAAAAGAAGCCAGAAGGTCCCATCTAATCTCCCTAATCCTGTAATTGCTGTGTGGGGAGTTACACAGACAGTGGGCCTTGAGTGATACCAAGGCTTCTGTGCTGTGCCCAGAGAGCCAGGACAGACAGACATTGATCTGATCTAATCTGGAATTTCCTGCACTCCCCTGCCTTTCCTGTTTATTGTTAGAGATTATTAAACAGCAGGAGTAGCACCATGCAGAGAGAAGAAAGATGAACAGGAGCCTTGTGGCCCTTTGGGGTGGATGAATGCTCAGAGGATGGCAGAGTTAAGAGGAGTCAGCAAAATTTCAGAGGGCTCAGGTGAGACAAAGACAATGGGATGGTCAGCAGGATAAGGCAGAGGGAAGGTGTGATGCAAATTGGTCTTCTACACCAAACTATCTTGTTAGATACAGATTTCAAGAGAGGAAAACTGATTTGTAGTTTCTCCCTGCTGCAACTCATTGTGGGTCGTAGTGATAATGAAAATAATCCAGAAAGGAAATATATGGTGCTCCTGCAAACTGTTAAGAAATAAACCTGCTGTATGTTAAGGAGAAAATTTGCTGCACACAAAAAGATACTTTGTGATAAAGCCAGTTTCTGGTTTTACCTTGCCTTCCTTTATGGCCTGATGAAGTCTGCTCAATCTTTTATTTTTAAAAATAATATCTATGCCCCTGGTCTTTAGCTTGGCTTCCTCAAACTGTGAGCAGTTACAGCCAGGGACCATCTCTTTGTATCTAGCACCTGAGAAACATGATTTAATTCAGCATGTAATACTATTCTATAAGCACTTTTTCCTTTGAATGGATGTGCTGTAATGTCAGAGTATGGAAATCCAGTAGATACATCCACTGATGTTATAAGGTGGGGAAATCATAAGCGAGCAAGAGAAATGTTTTCCTGTTGCATACAATCAAGCTCTGGGAATCAGAAACACAAAGGTTTTAAACCACCCTTGAGCATGTGCAAGGCGAATATCAGAAGTTTGTCATGCCGAATAAACATTGTGCAAGACATAATATACTTCATGTTTAGAAAATCTCCAGCCCATAATGTAGCAGGGGACCTTGTGTAAAGGTGGATCTCTTACCACTCCCCTTCATGAAATCCTGACCATCCTGCTTGGCCCTTCTCCCAGGCAATTGTAAGCAGGAGGGGAGTCAGCTCAACTTTAGTTCTGGTCCAGGATGGAAGAATTTCAACTCCAGTTTATTTGTAACACAGAGAATTTTAAAACATGCAAGCACATAATCAGTAACCAAAGGATAATCTTTTAAAAAACATTTCTTTCTGTGTGCAAACCTCATCCCAATGTCAGCATTTCTGCATGATTCCTGTTTACCTTTTGCTAGGGAGTAATTTCACAATCAGCTTCAGCAAGTTCATTTTCCAGAAACCCAAACTGAAACTTAAAATAAAATTGACTTATAAAAAGAACTCCAAAATATGCACAACACAGGAAAAAAAACAGAGGGAAAGGTTTTCCTTGAACCCTGATAAAGGGGTGAAGTGTAATACTACCCTGCTCCCTATTTACCCAGTTCAACAGGCAGCTGTGTTTGGTCCAGCCAAGTGAAAACAGCAGCAAAATGTTCCTGTTTGTATTGGGGCTCCTTTAAATCTGTTTTGGCGGCTGTTTGCTTAGCTCTAATTTATCAAAAACGAGACACCAGGAAAGAGTGGTTCCAGTTGAAAACCTTGAGGCAGGGATTTTTGCAGGCATCAGTGGTGCTGAGCAAAGTTGTCCAAAAAGGCTGTCCAAGTCTCAGCCAGAGCCAGGCACTGCTCATCTCTGCACACCGAACCTGCGGGAATTTGGGAGGTTAAAGGCTGGACACAAGCCAGAGGTTGTAAAAACAGGACACTTGACTCCTGTTTTGAGGCAGACACTTTGTTAGCATCTTTTTCTCCTACAGAAATCTTCCATCTGCCTGTGTTAGTTAAGTGCCAGGCTGGCCCCAGCAACAAGTCCCTTCACCACTGACTCCTTCTGGAGCTTTTCTATTATCTAAAGTTGGTGGTACTTTTTAAATGCAGCTCCAGCCCTCATGCAGGTAAGAAAAAAAAATAAATCCAAGAAACAAACAAACAAACAAACAGTCCTCAGTTCATTTTTCCCTACTATTCAAGCTGTCAGAACATCAGCACTAGAGAAATTGGATACCTTTAATTTCAGCAAGGGGAGGGGAGACACTTTTATCACCTTTTCACATCATGACTGAGGGTAAAGAAAAAAATAAAAAAGAAGAAAATTAAAATAAATGTTTCAAGTTGAGTGACTCCCCTGCAGGTGCTGCAATTTGTAAGAGGATTTTCTGAAACTTTTGAATCCTTTTCAGATTAAAGACTTTCTTGGACACTGATGTCACTCTCTCCTTTTACCTGAGGACTGTAAAATATAGCCTGAAATTCACTGTGATTGGACAACAGAGAAAAAGATCCCCACCTCAGGAAGTCATTATCAAGTGCACCCTCAGCAAATTTGCATGTGACATCAAGCTGGCTGGTAAAGTTGACACACTGAATGACAGGATGCCATCCAGAGGAACCTGGACAACCTCAAGCATTGGGCCCAAGGGAACCTCATGAGGTTCAACAAGTGCCAGGTGCTGCACCTGGCTTAGGGCAACCCTGCTATCAGCACAAGCTGGATGTGAACAGATCCAGAGCAGCCCTGTGGAGAAGAACTTGGGGTGCTGGTGGGTGGGAGGCTGGACATGTCCCAGCAATGTGCACTCCCAACCCAAAAAGTCAAATATGTCCTGGGTTGCACCCAAAGCAGCGTGGGCAGCAGGGCCAGGGAGGGGATTCTGCCTGCTCTCATGAGACCTCACTTGCAGGGCTGCACTCAGATCTGAGCCTCAACACAGGAGGGAGGTGGATCTGCTGGAGTGAGTCCATGGGAGGCCCATGAAGGTGCTTAGAGGAATGGAGCAGCTCTCCCTTGGGGAAGGCTGAGAGAACTGGGGTTGATTAGCCTGGAAAAAAGAAGGCTTTGAGGGGACCTATTTGAGATCTTTCAGTATCTTGAGGGAGCTTACAAGAAAGGAAGAGGACTTTTCACAAGAGCTTTTAGTGACAGGACCAGGGAGAATTGTTTCAAACTGAAATAGAGTAGTTTCAGATATTAGAAAAAATTCTTTCCAGTGATGGCAGTGAGGCACTGCAACAGTTTGCTCAGTGAAATTCTGGGCCTCCATCCCTGAAGGTGTTCAAGACCAGGTTGGATGGAACCTATGGAAGGGGAACTGCAATTAAATGATCTTTAAGGTCACTTCCAACCCAGTTCATTCTATGGTTCTGTGACTCTATGACTGTCCTTTAACCTGCAGATTATAGGAGCCAGGACTGCATATATTTGTTGGGGTAAAGTTGCTAGCTAACCTTTGCACTTTTAGTCAGTCTGTTTTGTATCTGCACTGCTGATTTTTGCTTGGAATAGCCAGCCACAGTTGTGCACAGTATTGTGATTGCTACCTGCATAACCCCTGTGATTTCAGGTTATCTGAAGAACACTGTGCTATTGAGATAGTGCTCAAAAATGCAAATATGCACTGTGGGAATGCCCAGAAAAGATGGTTTCCCATCTGACTTCTATTTTTGCAAAGGAAGATAAACATTAAACAGTAGAAAGAACAAAAACATGATAGGAGTTGAGACCATGAAGCATCAGGGGAAGATATAAAAGTTCTTTAGATGAAGGTTTTTGCAAAATAACAAATACACTTGCCTTGAAAGCCACAGAGGTTTTCACATGACAATAGCTCTCACACAGAGGCCTCGAGCTCGATGTAATTTTACAAGGTATTTTTAGATTTGAGTGGCTATTGCTGCTATCAGTGTCTAACCTCAACTATCCCTTAGTGTGCCAGCTCCTTGCTTACCTTTCAAATCTCTTGCCTTGGCCTTCTACAGCAGCTCAGATTTCTGAGTCTTCTGTGTATGAGCAGATTTCCCCCAACTAGTTGGTGCAATCTGTAAAGAAAGTCTATGAGTTCAAAGCAAGGCTTAGGCAACACCAATATGCACAAATCCACAGGTGAAAGACAGAAAGTTGGAAGACCATTTAGAAGGAATAGCTATGAAAAGGTGAACAATTCCCTTCTTCTTCTCTGCCTTTCTTGTATCATTAAGACAATGTGGACTTTTTCAAGAAGGTGTTTTATCTATAACTTCGTGATGTTAAGTCTATCATTATCTTCAAATTGTTGAGAGCTTCAGGCATGAAAGTTTGTGGTCACCTGAAAGCTACTTTGCAAAGCACTCTTGGTGCAACAAAACCATCATGTTATGAAAAAGAGAAAAGGAATTCAAACCTGAGACAACTTCAATGCAACAATTCTGCACCTGGAAACAATTTCCAGCAATGAATTGATGTTCATTTACAGGGGTGGGACTAGGGTACAAAACAGAACTAGCAGACAAAACAGCTTGCTCTGTGGGGCTAAGTCCTTGCCCAAAGTGGAGAGAGGAGAGGGGGCAGTGTGGCAACATGAGGTCTAATCAGGCCCTTGGCAAGCCAGTCTTTAGAGCAGCCTGGAACAGAAGGCATTGTGTGGCTGAAGCTCTTTCAGCTATAAAAGTTGCCACCAAACTGACATATGATTGATAGCTGATAACACCTTTTATCTTACACTGCCTGAGTCATCCCCATTACAATTAGCACACCAAGAGCAGCTTGTAAATTAGCGGTGTAATTGCCTTAACATCCCAACAGTCAAGAAAGAGAAGAATGAAACACCTAAATTAACTCCAGTTTCCTGGAGGTGTGTCTCTTTCTTATGGAGTGTGCACCTGCAACCATGAGTCAGCTACCCCTTTTTGGTGCCCAAACTTAAGTAGAGAAAATGGGTTTGGAGGCCATTCTCCAAAAATTCACAAGGCAGCAGTGATGGAGCAGGGTCTGTGTCACACAAGGATGAGTCTGTGCAAGAAAGGGTACCAAGGCATGGAAATGAGGAGTTGTGTCTGCAGCAAGGGCATGCCTTCTTCTGACACCATGTTTGTCAGTAGATCTCCTCTACAGTGTTCTTTTCAGAGTTTATACAATCCTCCCCAGCAATGTATCCAAGATTCTTCCAGAGGACACTGGTGACAGGAATGCCATCCGCCACAACAGGCTCCTTCTGTTTCACCCATATCCCCAAAGGCAGTTTATTTCAACTGCCCAGTGTATACATTGCAATGATAGATAAACTGATGCCTGTTCTCCTTAGTAGAGATGGAGCCAGTGCCTGGGTCCAGCACTACATATCAGAGAGAATCTTCAGAGGGTGATCCAGAGTCCCCAGATATTGTACAGCTAATAAAACACAGGGTGTGCATTAGACCTGCTGCATCTTCCTCCCTCTTTGTTCACCTCCCACTGTCAGGAACGTTGATGCATTTCCTGTATAACCATCCAGTTCTTTCAAACCAGAAAAGTGACTGCTCTTCCCTTCGAGGCTCTGGAGAACTGCTGCCAAGAAAAAGTAGAGATGTGTCTGGTGCTGCGGTGAACTATGCAGGCAAGGATAGCTTACAACTCCTTCCTGAGAAAACTGGGGCATCACATTCCCTCTTTAATCTCAGAGCTTTGTGATACCCTTCTTGATTTCCATATTTCAAAATGTTTGAAGGGTGTTGGGGATAGCTTAGAATGGATACATTTTTGTACTCTTCCTGAGGAAAGTGTCACTACATCAGAAACAGCATCTCTGGGCTGCACAGGTCTCTCAATTCGCATCTTCTTTACATGTTCGTATTTATTTCTATGCCAATATTTTCCACTCCATGAAAGAGCTTTTTGAAATTTTACTCTAATATATTCACAGGCAACAAACATATCTACTTTCTGTCTTTGATTTGCAAAACTAAACAAGCTGACAGCTTTCTCTGTCCATTCAAAGAAAAGGTCTCGTTTCTCTCAAGCATCCCACACTGTGAGAACTCTGCTTGGAGAAGCCAAGGAATTCCTAAGATGTGAATAGAAAACTACCAGGCATGAAACATTTCTGAAAAATACTGTGGTTTAAGACATCCTGTAATCAGAATGCTTTACTTTTCCTTAATAACACATTGAAGTTACCTGTTAAAATGGATAGATGTCCTAAAAATACAATTCAAATTCTTAAAATGAGATTTCAAGAAATAGAAAATCCATAAAATAATTGTAACATTTTTTAAAACCTAAACATTTTCAGTAAAAGAGTTTTAATAAAACACACGACCTTATGTTACAAGTCAAAATAGCATTAGTAGCTTCAATGATGCTTTAAATTAAGCTGATTTTTACATGTGTTATTTAATATCTCTAAGCAATATTTGTCTCATTGCATATAGATTTCAGGTTGCTTTTGGCAGTTTATATATAGTAGCTAACTCTTTAAAAGATTTGTGAATGTGATTAATTTATTTTTAGTTGTTTATGGCAAGTTAATATGTTTCTACAAGTAGCAATGATGGTAAAATTCTCCCAAAGCATGGCAGTTACAGATGCAAGCATTATAAAGACTAAATAGTGTGTATCATCTTATAAATTTGTCCTTGAGATAATACAAAATGAGGCACAGTCAGTTAAGATATTAATCCTGTATGTTTAAAGTCCCTGACAATGAAACTATTTTATGAAATAGCTTTTAAGGCAGTTATAAGAGCGGTTCTGTCTCCATTAACACCCACACACACATTAAGCAAGCCTCCATCTCACTTTGATAATTTTAGAACTGGATAGCTTTGTTATGAAGCTGAGAAGGCAACAAACTCTGCGTTTCTTTTGTGCTGCCTGCAAATGGGGGAGATGATCTCCAAAAGCAGGTGTCCCTTATACAAAAGCAAGCCACGGCCAGCAGGGCTTGCACCCAGCTGATGCTTCTGTGCCTCCTAGGGAGCTGCTGTCATTTTTCAGAGGACCATCACTGCTGGGACCCCGTGCTAACATTTTGCAAATGTTTAATGTCACAAACATGGTCTGCTGATGACAGAGGTGTGACTGAGCACAAAACTGCAGGCCTTTCATTGCAACTGTCTGTTCCAATTTATCTTGGAGGATGTAAGTGTGTATTACTTATAGTTGTGTATATGTATATCTGTATATGTATAGTCACATCTGCTTCAGCATGGAGCTCCAGTGAGGCACTCAAACACAAAGTGATGGTCTGAAAAGGTGGGGAAAGGCAGACCTGATGCAGACCTCGGCAGGATGTGGCTACAGCAGGTACTGCGAGTACTGTGCCTCTTTCTCAGCCTTGCCTGCTCTTACCGAGCTGCTGTGCTGCCGCCGCGGATCCCCCCGTTTGTGGCTCTAGGGCTGGGATGA
The DNA here is from genome assembly GCA_013397245.1 of Thryothorus ludovicianus. Lineage (NCBI taxonomy): Eukaryota > Metazoa > Chordata > Aves > Passeriformes > Certhiidae > Thryothorus > Thryothorus ludovicianus. The sequence continues at coordinate 1,074,253 of VZTB01011674.1, read as the reverse complement.
TGTAAACACAGCTTGGGTGAGCACCTAACTCCCAGCAGAGCTCGAGCAGGAACTGGATCTTCAGACTTATCTCCCTCTCTCCCTCTACCCCCTCCCTCTCTCCTCTCCTCCTTGTCCTTTGCTCTTACAGCTCATTAACTCACTGATTTCAAGCTTGGTCCCAGCAGATTCTCACAGAGGCAGAGCAGTAGCTGAGCTGCACAGACAATTTGTGTGTTATTATCTACAAGGAATTGCTGCTGATCTATTGACAGGAGGGCAAAGAGACAACAAATTCTCCCCTCCTTTCTCTTCCTTCCCTCCCTCCCTCCCTCCCCCCTTCCCTTTTTTTTGGGCAGTTAGAGGGAAATAGCTTGTGCCACTCAACGAGGGTAAGGCACCAATATGGGTGATGCAAATATGCACAATCTTATGATACAAGATGAAAAGCTTAGGCACAGAAGCACTCAGGCTTCGGGACAAAGCCTGGCTCGTAGCTCATGGGCACTCAGAAGAGATCCTCAGTGGCTGCAGTTGGTGCTGTCTTGCTCCATTCCCCTGCAGATGAAGCGAGTGCTGCTGTGGCAGGAGACAGACTGGTGGTGCCAGAGCAGCGTGGCTGTGAGGACGTGACCCACGGGGGTCTGTGCCCCGTGCGTTGCTGTCAGACCCCCTGGCACCCCTCTGCTCCTTTCACGGCCAGGACAAAGAGGGCTATCTGGAGAAAATATCATGTGTCTCTGCCTGCATCCATCTCAGAGTTTCTAGTGACAAAAACAGCAGGATAACCTCTTCAGAGAAATACCACCCAACAATGTTAGAGCTGCTGGGCACACAGAGCAGCCGTGGGATTTTTTCAAATTAATGGTTCAGGTGCTCCTGAGGACCCATACTGACCCCAGTCTGACATTTTACTCTGTGTTAGGATGAGATCCCACTGTCAGGAGAAATTCCAACATAGCCACAGCACCGAGCAGGAGTCAACTCTCTAGAGCATTAGCTGTCACAAAAGCTGTCCCAAGGCAAAGCAGAAGCGCTACTTGTTACCACTGGTTCTGCTGTTTTTTGTGCTAGTGTCAGCCAGATCTCTTCAGGATGGCACGAAAGGGATGGTGCAGGGGAGTGTAACCCTGCTTCACCAGAGGCTGCAAGGAGAGCACAGAACAGCAGGGTGGGAATCAGGTGTGGAAACTCAGCGGACCAAATAAATTAGCATCCTGTCTCCAATGGGAAAAGTGTTCCCATGCTGCTTGCAAAGCCAAAAGAGAAAATGGGTATTTCTGGGCCACCGACCCATGCAGGGAGGGATGGAGGGCAGCCAGCTCAGAAGGAAACTGCAGCGCCTCTGAGCAGAGGAAGCCCCTATCATGGTGGCCCTTGCTCTGCCCTCTTAGGCATTACTATTTAGACCATTCATTTCCTAATGTTTGCTTTAGAGTAACAGATAGATGCTCCACATGATATTTACTTGTGTTTTGCCTTGGTGCCAAGTACTATTACCCTATATTCTCTGTGTTGAAATGTAACAGGGACACCACCTGCTTGCTGAAATTTATTCTCCCAGTGCCCAAGACAGAGAAAAAGCCAGATTTTTTCTGCAGTCTTACACATGGGGATGAGCAAAACCCCATGCTACTAGGCTTGCACTTCAGCAACTCTTAAGCACATTCGCATTACAGCAGCATGTGCTTAAATGATTTGCTAAATAAGGACCTTCAAATGGAGCCAAAGCCATTTCAGGGAAAGATCCTAGTGCCAGCAATTAGATGGGGACTAGCCAGGTCCAAATTTTTTGTGTTAATTGTAGGAAGGTATTTTATCTACTTGTGCATTCTTTCAAGTCATACATAAAACTCTTCCACAAGTAATCCAAGAGGTCAACAAAACATTTTTCAAAACTTCCAAATGCAAAGACACAATAAGAGGAAATAATTATTTTTTCCATTAAATGGCAAAAACAGAAAGGGTGCCACTTCTCTGGAAATCACATTGACTCTCCTGCTCCTCTGAGGCTCTTCTGGGAAATAAGACTGGGTTCCTTTGGCTCCCTTTGAAGAGGACAATGTCTCTGAATTTCAAGCCATTCATGTGCAGAGACCAAAGACAAATATTTTCCTGAACTTTGACTACCTGAATCAGGGAAAAAAATGTTTATAAACAGACACTGATGTTATTGATGACATACTTGGCTGAAATCACAAAGGCTTATCAGCATTCAGGGGCTTCTGAAGTAGGGTTTGTAAATGTCTAATATGTGTGTAAGTGAGCTATTTCCTGTAAATCAATGTACCTTACTTTAGACTTCAGCTTAATAGCAAACATACCCTCCAAAACAAATGACACAATCATCGCTTTATCTCTACATGAACACTGTCCTATACCATTCTGCTCTTTTTTCTTTTTCTTTCAGCAGAAAATTTGTACTCGTCATAAGCTTCAATTAAGGTAAATGAGCTCTATAAATCTGGAATCCCTGAATGTATAATCAGCAAACAAAGGCTGGTTTCTTGGATGTTTTTATTAAGAGGATGTACCTTAATGAATAGATAACAACAAATGCTAGAGATGGCAACAGCCTGGCAAAGTGGGGACTTGCTTTATATGATTTTAAGAGTGCTTATTCTGATAACTTAGTAGACCAGAAGAATAACATGGAGCAAACACACTAGTTCAAAGATCAGGGAAAGAAAACAACCCTATTTCTTCTTGTCCTTCAGACCACAGAAAGCAGATGAGTAGAGTGCATTCTGGATTTCTGTTACCAACATTTTCATGTCCAGTCCCCCCTGCCAAGTGATGTAAACAGACAATATCCTGAACTTGTTGGAGCCCAGCCAGTTTATTAGACCTTCATGTGCCCCTGTCTGTTTTTCAGGGCTGCCATATGGAAAGCACACTGTTAGCCAGGCAGCAGAAGCTGACTGAACAGGCTCTCACACTGCTGGTGAGCCTGGTCATCTTGTCCTTTCTTTCGAAGCCAGTACCAGGATCTAATGCACATAATTTGTCCTATAGAGCTCCTGGAGTAGACCTGTTGTGTCATTCCTCAGGTACCAAGTCAGCAGAAGGCATTTGTCTGTCTCTTTCGTGGCTCACAGGGCGCCCAGCTGAATCACCACAAAATGGAAACCTCCAACGCCGTGAGCTTTGCCTGTTCTGTGAGTAGCCCAGCCTTGCTGTCCCATGGTCACTGGCACGTCACAGGGTCCCTTGGCAGGCTGACCCTCGGGCCCTGCTCACTGTCACGTGCACCGGGCGAGGCAGGTAAATATGTGATGTGGTGCTCTTTGGACAAGGGCTGTTTGCCAACCTTTAGAAGAGATTGAGGTTCTTGTTTCACAACTGAAGGGGGGAAAGTGAAAACATTTGGGAGTTGGCCTTGTCTCAGTGCACACATCTCTCTCGATAAATAGGATGTCTAAATTGCTAAGTTTTCAGTAGTATTTTCATCAGTAACATAGGGTTACACAGAAACCCCTAACACAGAGCAAAAGACAAAAAAACCTCACCCCAACAAGCAGTCAGGGCTTAAGAACACTTTGTGATTGAAGAATTTGAAATTATCTTCTCAAATTCAAAATGGCTGCCCAGAGGAGGAGGGAGGAGATAGCCTGGACCATCTCACACATCCACAACACTAACCAGGCAGAGGCAAAACTAAACCAGACCTCTCTGAGCAGATGTATTTGGAACCTTCCTGCCAGCGCTGCTTGCTTGTGTGAATTCTCTAAAGTCCAGACAAGAATGATTTTACCAGTCATCACCTCCCTTCATGATAATTCTCATCATAAAGAAAGAATTAAACCACTGGATTCACACATTATGGAGACAGGAGAGACACACATATGCCTGTAAATTTTCTAAAATGATGTATTAACCTTAGGAAACAAGAATTATCCTTCTGCTAGAGTAGAATATGGTACAGCAGCTGTTCCTATGATCAGAAGTGCTTACTGAAAAACCTAGCAGTATGTATTTCATTAGTTAAGAAGAATCTTTGTCATATATATTCACCATACAAACAGCAGAGGATTCGCCTGCTCCTCTCCCTGATGAGCACAAGCACATGCACAGCTCCCCACTTCATGCTATCACTGAGATCAAAGACAAAATCTCTCCACACTTGAGTGCTACAGTTGGGTGCATAGTGAGCTCCTGTCCAGCCAAACAATGTAAGAGAAGAAGGTCATCAGCATGGTGAACGAATGTAGGTAAAATCCACACACACTTCTCTTGTCTAAACTCTCCAGGTATTTCTTGCAGTGTGAATGCAGGATAGCCACTTCCTGGAGAGCCTCATGTGTTTGTCCATGGCATGATCACCATCATTGCAAGGCACCACACTGCCCTGGAGAGCTGGACAAGCAGCACCATCCTTTAAATCTTCCACCCTTTTCACCAGACACCTGTTTTTGTGCCATTAACTCAATGAAAATTTGTCTCAGCAAATGCCAGGGACATTTCCCCAGAAACATGGTTGGGACAAGAAATCCACTGGGCCATAAGGTGTCCAGAGTCTGTGAAAACCTCCTTCATCCAGGAGCTTTGGCCTTGATTTTGCATGGGTCTGAAATTCACCATTCCCAGGGGGTGGCTGCAGTGTGCTGTGCAGGGACAGGGATGCAGATGGACCAAGACATCCTGGGCCACTCCTCTTTCTGCCAGCTGGGCACTACTAGAGCCATCCTTGGGTCTGGGAAAGTCTAATGGTCTGTCAGGAAAGTGTGCTTGAAGGCCTGACATTCTCCTTTGTGAAGGTTCCATGCATGGCTGAGATCAGGCTTGAGGTATGCTGGGAGAATTAGGAATTCATTCCCCTGCTGCAAGCTCAGTGGGAGGGAATTTTCTCCATAATATCTGAGAGCTGCTTTATAATAAGAAACTAATTACTTTAAATGAAGTAAGGCTCAGTGCAACTAGAGAATTAAATGTAAAGTATAATCATGCCTTGTATCGACAGGACAGCAAGTAATTGGCTACTTTCCTCCAATTTTCACCTCAGCTCACCTTGGTATGCAGTCACTTCACTACTCTTCCTCAAACTTTGTTTCTGTGCCAAGTTAATAAGGGTGCAATCTTTTCCATTAATTTTAAGAGGTATTGGAGCAAGCCCTGCACATGTGGGAATTACAGCTGCGGTGTGATGGTGCTGCCTGCTGTCTCTGAAGCTCTCATTCACAGAGCTCATCACACACCAGTCCACAGGCAGGCAGCCAGAAATGCACTTGTTAGCTCCTTGTAGATACACCTGTGAGGTGATTACAGCAGCACAAATGGATTTTTGTGAACTAATAGTCACTGAAAAAGCCAATACTCTTCACAGATGCAGGACACTGGGTCTGACCCAGCAAAGCAAACTAAGGTCAGATCAAGCCATTCAACTTGGTCAGTTCATGGGAGTGTTTAAGCAGTGCTGTGTTCGGTACCATTTACTGAAATGAAGAAATTAGTGTATTTCTAATAGTTACAAGAAACTGGTACTTCCTTTTCTATTTATACTCCAGGGTACTTTGGGCTTCACCAGGTTTACTATATCTGTCTGCCTGGAAAATTTTGAACCTGCCTTGGCTGTTTCCTTGAGTAATGTGGCAAAAACCATCTGGGGAAAACTTTCAGTTACTGATCCTGGTGTCTATTTCTGGAGTAATTTACTGAATATATAAAATTTCAGTAATCACTGAAGCAGATCCTGGTCCCCAGCTGCCAGTTTGCAGATCCTATGGATTTTCTGTCCTCATCTCTCAGTTAATATTCAGACATTGAATAGTCATTCTTTATTGATAAATATTTAAGTGAGAGAGATCTGCTTCTGAGGGCTCTTACAAGAGGGATGGCAGAGGAGAATTAAAAAGAGAGAAGTTGATGTGAAGCCAAATGTAAATCATAGTGAGGAAATGACCTGAGTCTCATCCTTTGGATGAAGAGCTACAGAACTCTAGAATTAAGGAACAACATTATAGCATTGTAGGCAACCTTTGAGGCTGTTTGTTTGTTCATTACTTAGGCAATGTCTCTGGGATCCACCCAAGATAATCAGGTACAAATTCCTAGAAGGACAGAGACCCTATCTATGAATGACAACATCCTGCCATGCCTCACTGTGGCTATTCCCTGACAGGAGGAGACAGCCTCAAGTTGTTCCAGAGGAGTTTTAGACGGGATATTAGGTCTGCCAAGAATTGGCACAGGCTGACCCGGGAAGTGGTGGGGTCACTGTCATTGGACATATTTAAAAGATGTGCAGATGTGGCACTGAGGGACAATGTTTAGTGGTGGATTTGGCAGGGGTCAGATAATGGACTGAAGATCTTGAAGATCTTTTCCACCCTAAATGATTCTATGATGCTGTGGCAACCTAAGTGGCTTTTCTGTCCTCTTCCTAGCTATAAAATTAGGAGGAGTTCCATTTCCTCTTAGCTTTGGCTGACTACAGAACTTTCTTGGCCTTTTCTTGCCACCCTAAGCATTAACTTTTCCACTATGCTGGGATTTGTATTTGGGTCTCTGTTTCAAGCATCTTACTGCGTCTATATTTGTGGACATGCTGAAAGATGCACAGGATCATATCTCTGGGGACAGATGAGCATCTCATGGTCCTGTGGAACACAACAAGAAGAGGAAAGAGCAAGACATTTCTAATATAAAGGTTAGTAGATCATGTGGAGTTCTAAGGGGGAGACAGAAGAAAAATGCTTTTCCTGACCAGATCTGATCAGGACCAGTAAGACTGCAGTTAAATCGACTCCCTAAGGGATATATTTTTTTCTGGTCCTAGAGCACAAGTATCCAGGTATACTTTTCCTTTTGAACTGTGCCTCAACCATGTGCTTGGAGCCACCCTTGCCTGCCCTCTGTTCCTCCAGTGTCTGGAAAGTGGGACAGCTTCAGCTGAGCAGAGCACAACCCTGCCCAAGAGGTAGTCAAGGTTGTTGCAGCCCTGCAGGAGAAGACGCTTTCAGCTCAGAGCGGGCACGGAAGAGAAGATATCTGCCCATTCTTTGGCCTGTAAAATCAGTCCAAGGCCCCTTTCCAACTTTTCACCACCAAGATGTGGTAGAAATGGAATTTCTTGATCCCTGCTTGGTTTTATCTGACTTGTTGCTTAACACACAAAACATGGCCAGCTCTAGAGCTAGCCAGAGACAGGGAGACAGCTGCTAAGTGGGATTTTACATCTTAAATTTATTCATGGGAGCAGATTAGCAGATTAGTCATATTTTTTTCAAGTGCAGGCCCATGCTATTTCAGAGTCCCAACTGTAAAAAACAGGATAATTCCCAGCTTTTGGAACTGTTTGGGAAAGAATGAATTTTTTGTGAGGAGTGTGAAGTCAAAAGTGAAAATTGTGCTTTGGTGTATGAACACACATCTCAGTGAGTTCCTGGGATTGAGGTGTTAATAGGTGCCATGGATACAATAAAGCAGAAGACTTGTTTCCTGGTGGAGTGATATTTCTTTCTGTTTATTCACATTACACTTATTATAACACTATCAGCATGAAGAAGGTTATAATAATGAGGGCAGCAGAGATAAGATCATGTGCCTGCACAGGCTGCTGGTACCTTGCACACAGCTTGATCCTATTCAAAAGCTTAAACATACTTAAATCCTATCCAAATCCTTTATCACTTTAAGCCTCTTATGGCTTTAATGCTTCAAAAATACACCCTGGATCACTCAGCCTGACAAACTGGAAAGAGAGGAAAGGCTGAGACTTTTGATGGCACCTGGGGCTTGTGCTTTGCACATTTAGCTCAGGGTCCTCAGAAAATCTCCAGTGGCCAGGCAGGATCCCTCTGGGTCCAGGGGCAGGAGGAGGTTCCCAGACCCCTGTCTCTGGGGAGTGGAATGGTGCTGGGGATCATGGCTGTGGGAATATGTTCCTCTCTGAGACAGATGAGATGGAGGGGGGTTCATGGTGCTGAAATGAAAGCCTCTGGATGGCAGTGGGCTGTTTGAAAGGGTGAGTGTCCCCCTGGTGCTCTTTGTCTTGGAAAAGGCACAGTGCCAGAGATCCATGTCACCAGCATTTTAGGGTAGCAATTACAGGGGTGTAGGGTTAATTTTCACCCTGTTTGTCATGACAGAGACCCTGCTCTGACTAGAACCTGTAGTTTTGATGGGAATATGAAGAAAAAAAAAATGACAGCAACAAAGTCACTCTTTGGAACTAGAGTTTACTCTGCAGGGAGATCTCTTTTTACCTCTCAAGTCTAGGTATTTTGGGTTGAGGGAAGGCATTATTATCCACCATAGTTCTTTTTCCAAAGACAAAATAAAAGGTTAGTAGGTTTGACATTAAAGGATGCTTTTAAAGTATTCTTTTGCAGTATATTTCATTGTATCTATCCACCAAGTGTGGGAATACAATGTCATATTAGGGGTTTACTCATCACGCAGCTTCTCTTGTTTCATTGAAAATAATTGATCCCAGACATGTACATGCAATAGTGCTTTGCAAGGAACCACATACTGTACCAAATGCTGCATACTGTACTCAGATTGGAACTTTGTCTCAACCCATGTGAACGATTTGCAAGGCAAAATACAGAGGAATTCTCTCCAGGGTAACACTGAGGTTACAACAGTTCATTTAGCAAAGACGAATCAGCTTCTGGGCTGGGAAAAAAAAATAAATAAAAGAGCTTTATGATCTGCTTGTGGGGCTGTTCTGGTTCAAATATGAGTGTGCCAGCAGCAAATGCTAACAGGAAGAGTCAGAGCCATCCCAGAGGTCAGCAGCGGTGGCCGTTCTCCATCCAGCACATGCTGCAGACGGCGCTGGGGACGCGCTCCCGCTGCGGCTGAGCGGGACCGGGCTCGCACGGGCGATGCCGGGCTCCGGCTGCACCGCGGCACCGGGGATGCGGGCTGGGCTCCCTCCCTCCTCTCCCCGTCACCTCCCCATCCCAGCCTCCACGTGGCCCAAAGTGACTGAGGGTGACAGGGCTGCTGGGGTGACAGGGGGATAGCACTCAAACAAGCCAACCTGCGGCTTACGACAGACACGCATCAGGAGGGAGCACGTTTTTGGGCTAGGTGCTACATCCCCGCCCCTGCCCACTCTCGTGACAGGACAGTCTCTTCAGTCTGCAAGTTCAGACTGCCTGATTCACCACTAAACTTGTACCATGCTGCAAAAGCCTCTTATGTTGTCAAGCCAGACCTCACAGAAACTGCTCTGTTGCTAATGCTTGTAGCCACCATGTACATCAGTGATAGCGTGCATGTGCCCGCCCAAACTAGGCACCTGCCAGATGCATCTGGACCTAAACTTCTATCAGCTAATTTTATTTTTTAACACCAGGATACCTCAGGTCACATATGAACCTCATACAGCACAGCCTCATCTGAGAAACCACTTTAGTCCCCTGAAATGCTGACTTCATATAGTTCACATCCCCAAAACTATTTGGGCTATATATGGGGAAAATTGTATCCCTGCTTCCTTAGCCTTGTGTCACACTCCTCTTCATGGTAAAGATGCAGTGCCATGTTAAGTCTCACCCCTACTCTGCCCTCCTGTTGGAAATTTGTCTCTTCTCAGAGAATCCCATAGACTCATCCAACTCCTCGATACCCCATGACTGATGGAAGGGTAAAAAATGCAAAAGGACCTGCAGTGCCTCTCAGGAGAGGCCAGAGGAGACCTCCACAGGCACTGAGGGTCAGAGTTATGAGCTTGTTGTCAAACAGTAACAAACTGTGGGATCTAGAGGGCCCACAGCACTGCATATGGTTTGATGTGCTCCAGCAATGACCATGACCAATTATTAGTAACAAATTTGGGCAAAATAAAATTTCCCTGGATTTCTTAACATTTACATAGTCTTTCTATGACAGGTACAGCCCAAATATATATGGGGAGGTCTTTTGGTTTTTTGCCTAAACAATTAATTTGCTGTTGTTGTCATTGTTAGAGTTTTTGTTTGGGTTTAGTAGGGTTTTTTTCTTGGTTGGGTCTCTTTTGTTTGTTTGGTTTTTTTTTTTTCTGTTATATTCATGTGCTTGTTTTATCTTTATTTTTACCCCTGCTTTATTTTTTTCCAGCACTGGGAGACAGTTGCAATTTTCTGATGTGACTTACACCCAAATAAGCTGGCTCCATATGATGGAGACTTCCAGCCTCCATAGGCAATTCAGCACATGAACTACAGAATTCACATTATCTTCTCTTGTTGGTCAACTGCCCAAGAAATCCCATCATTTGAAGAGGAACTTATTCTTTACAGGTTGTCCTAGAGAAAGAGAGAAGTCCATGAAGGGATATTGAGTAGCCCTGTGCATGGAGTCTGCTGAGGAGACCAGCATCACAAACCCAAATATGGGCCTGTCACACAAGCTTATCCATCTCCAGAAAAATTGGTACAATCTTCTACACCACTTGTGTTGACACATAATCTAATCCTTTAGTACTCTAACAGCTTGAGAAACCTACCTGTGTCCATCTTCTGAGCTTAGTTCTGAGATCAAGTTTGTCTGTATGTATCTGTGTACGACTTTAACACTGGTGTTTCTTTTGCCTCTGTGTGTGTGGGGATGTGCATGTCTTTACTTTTTTTTCTTTCATTCTCTTTGACCTTATACTCTAGAGCCATAGGAAGAGAAAATTCTTGCACCACCTATAGATGTGAAAATCACTTTCACAAATGTCACGTACAAACAAACAAACAAACAAAATCATGGCACCCTCTGTCAAACTAGATTTTTCCATCACAGCTGTGTGTTGAAGGGGGTATGGGTGGAAGGGATGGACATGTCACTTTCTACCTCTGGTCTAAACTCCTTCTGTGACGTGTGAAAGAAATCAAGGAAGGGAAAAGCATCCAGTTGTTTTGACATATTTAGGCAACTTGTGTCTTTCTCAAGCTGATTGAAGCATCTGCACGTAGACCCACCACCAGTTGAGCAATCTGTCTCTGGGACAGCCCCAGGGTGTTTGTGACCTGTGCGGGCTGGGGCTGTGTGACCAGCATTTGCACAACCTGGGACAGACAGCTCCCTGGTGTAGAGCAGGGTGAAGTAGATGTTGTGAAAGTCAGCTGGATGGCATTAGGCTGAAGGCAAGTGAGACCCTCATTTCTCATCCCTTACTCTCCTGGACACAACCCAACTCCCAGTCTGGCACTGCATTCCTTTCACGTTGGGGTTTACCCCTGAAGAACTGATACCTCAAACTCAGGACACAATAGTGTGAAGATGGCAAAATCAGAACCACTTGGCCTGCTCACCAGCTCCTTCTCTCCCTCTTTCATTACCCATCAAGTTCTAGGCAGGTTTTATTGCAAATATCTGTTTTCTAAAAATGACTTGACCCTTCATTCTTTCCATTTCTAGAAATCAATGAGAAATGGAGAGCTTGGAGAGAAACTCTGGCCACTTCATGCTGCTGCCAGCAGCTGTGGTAAGCCACTTGGACCCGAAGCAAGCACAAGGACATCTGTTCCAGCCTCTTCATACCAGAAGGCACAAAAATTCCTGCAGGATGCTAAAACAATCTTGGAGACTTCTGTAGCAAAGACTCAGATCCTTAGGGACTTCACTTGTACCACACCCAAAAAGTAGGAGGACACTTCTACATATTTGTCCTCTGCAGTGCAGGTAGGTCATGGCCAAAGTTGCTGAGAAATAAAAGCTGCCCATTTCACTGTCCAATGGCCAAGACATTATGACAGCAATGGAGACACATCTCAAAGATTTGGAAACAAGAACTTTCTCCTAAATTGTACTGACAATTTTCCTGCAAGAATTAAATTTAACTTGTCCTTTCCATTGGCAGCCATAGATTAGGAAGCTTCCCTCGTGTTTTGGTTTACATTGTGCTTTTTTCCAGGGATGGATAGAAAGGTATATTTTAAACTGGGATTAAAAAAGGCAAGACTGAGGTCAAGCAGATTAGCACTGAAATTTTGTTTAGCTAGACAGATCACTAACTGTACTGCAAGAGCTCCAGTTCAGCTGGCCTGGAGGTAACAGGCCGTCTTGCACCTTTCAACAATGCTGTGGGTTTATTTCCCAGCAGAAATGCTTGAACTCTGTCCAAGTCAGTGACTGAATACCGCCTCTCACTTTCCCCCCTAGCACAGGAGGACAAGCAGGCTCGCTTGGAAGGCAGCTCGTGCTCCTTCCTGCCTTGCTCTCCGAAGGCATGTGAGCTCAGTCTTATCACTCCAGTCTCTGCGGGCCTGAGCCTCTGGGGCTGAGGGAGGCCAGGACCACACAGAATCAGATGCTACTTTAGATGGATAGCACGAGTCCAAAGCTGAGGCTAATGCTGAGAACTGTGCAGTGGGAAACACATTAGCTGAGTGCCAAGATGCTTTCAAACATTCTTAGATATTGTGATGCTGGGTGTTATGAGCACAATTTGAACAGCAGTGAGATATATTGCAAAATTCTGTGAATCAGTTGCAGTATCACCTATGTGTTTCATCTTTTTTAATCAGAGTGTTAGCCTGTCACTTATTTCATTGTAATGATCCTATAAAAAGGACTAAAAAGGTTAAATGCACTACTCTGATGTCAAGGAGCTTGGCAGTGAAAACATAATTTTACAAGTTGTTGCCAGACAGTGAGTTGCGAAAGATTCACCATGACCAGCAAGGAGACTGGATATGGCCTTCCCCAAAAGGCTTTGGAGTATAAATGTTTTTTATCAGCTGTGTAAAATACCAATGCAATGAGTGTGTGAGAGAATGCCGACCAGGCTGCAGCATGTCTGCCTGTCCACAAAGGCAGTCTGGGACTGAGAACACTGTGATGGATATAGGCTGGGAATCTTCTCCTTGAGACAGGCAGCAACAAAGGGTTTCTAGGATTTTTCAAGAAAACAACTTCTCTGACCTCTGAATGCAGAAGGACGCTCATAGCAGTCCTGCCCCCTAAAGCCTGATTGGTATTGTTCAGTTTACTTAAGCATCTCCCCAGTTCTAAATAAGTAGCAGCAGATGCTAGGAAGTACTAAGGTTAAGAAATGGATTATTGGTAGCTCAGAGAGATTCTTCTAATGCTGTTCCACTCTTGTGTGGGTCCACTACTGCTCCAGCTGTCACCAGGGAGAAGTTGCATTTGCTGCAACATTTTTTACATCTTCTCCGTGCCTCCCCCCACAACATACATTATGAAAAAAAGTAAGAATAGGCATTCACTGAGAAACAGCAGTGAAAGTACCCTTATCAGGGGGATTTTCCAAAATTTCAAGGTCTGGTTTAGCATTTCATTTTGGCACTTGTTTATCTTGATTTATCAAGGAAAAAGGAGACCAGCCAGCAGTGACATTCCAGAAGTTTTTACTCAGTTGTGATGATGGTGAGAAGCGTGCCAAACCAAAACTGATATTTTCATTCAGTAAATCATCTGGTAATTGTAGCATCTAAGGCAGGTTTGAGCCATACGTGCCCTGATCAAAGCTCCCTGTTCCTCAGCACCTCATCTCTGCTAGTGCAAGCAGCAGTTCCTCAATAATAAGTGGAAAATATGAAGGCACTTTCTCAGGTATACTCTCCCAAATTCCAGCTGTCTATGGCTCAGGGAACAGAAGCTGTCCTTATTTATGTTCTCCATGAGCTCTTCATGTATGAAGTGGTGAAAATTGCCTACTGATGCTCCCCCCCTCCCTTTTCTCTCGTATCTCAAACTGAAGTACAAAACACAAAGTTCAAGACAGGATGAGGGGCTCATGGCTGTAGCCTCAAACGGCAGCAGGAATCCTGGGGGAAATGTGAAAAAGAAAGGAAACCTAAGTAGTTGGCTGTGCAACATTGTGATATTTTATATATACACATACATATACATAGCAACGTCATATTCAGCTCCTTCTTGCAAATTTCAAGAGTTTCAATGATTATTGTTTCAAATATTGCTGTTTCAGAGAAATATTATTTCCATCAAACATATATCTATGTATTTCATAGCTGAGTGCCTCTCTCTAAAGAAGAGATAGGACAAATACTGCATTACTTGAGCAACTGATTATATTTCATTAAGAGCAGCTATACTATATCTAAAAATCCAGGGCAGGAGCACCCTACAGGAAGGTGCAGTGTAATCCTTAATAATAATCAACAAATTCCCAGAAATTAGGGAATGATTGGAAGGCTATGCTGACTGAATAGTTAAGCCAGAACAGATGATTCACTTACTCTAATCAGCAAAAATACATTGAGAGAAACTTGAAAACCACTTAGCTGCTGAATTGCTTGGCCCAGCGGTAGTTGTCGCTTGTTTTCATTGGCCATTAATTAACAGATATGTTTAAAAAGGCTAAACATAAAAATGTCCCTTACAAAAAATGACGGCGGCAAGCCGAGCACCATGTTTCACCACGACAGCTGGAGCAGAGGTCTCTGGGTGGTTCTCACTGTCACTCCAACTCACTCAACTGGAGCCTCTGCTGCCGTTCTCCCTCTGCCTGCTCCGGGCACAAGAACTATTTGTCTCAGGGTTGCGTGTTCCTCAGAGCCTTGGAGAGCACCGGGAGCAGCCCAGGGCCATGGCTGGGATGGAACCCACCCGTGCGCTACATGCAGCTTTTCTCTGCACCAGCTGTGGAGATAATTTGATTTGTCTGTGGAGCTTTGGTCACACTTGTCCGCACTTCTGAGTGCTGGCAACTGTGCTGCCTGCTGCTGGGGTGGGCTTCAGGCATCTCTGTGTGTATTTATAATTGTGCCGTGCCCCGCGACCAGAGGCAGCTGACAGAGGCACTCAGCGGGAGGGAGCCCAGGACCCTCACGCCTGCTCTCTGACCAGCCACTGTCAATCAAGATGCTGATATTTAAATTTCATGAGCTAATCTGGTTCTACAGTGAAATGTCACTCAGTTGGAAAATGCTGCTTGCATTAAGACAAACTTTTTTATCTGAAAATTTTGGTTTTTTCCATGCAAGCTGTTTTCAAAAAATTGGTCAGAAGCCATCAGTCAAAAGCATTTCTATTCAGACTTTTCGAGATGAAATTTTGTTCTCTATTTCAAAGCAACTTCTCTATTTTGTGTTAAGAACTTTTCTGATGTTCTAAGTCCCAGAAAAACATAGTATTTTCCTTTTTTCCCAAAAATTATTCTGACCAGAAGTATTATTTTTCTATTTTCAACATTGTCTTCTAAATGGTTTATTCTTTTTGTCATTTTTTCATCTTCCATTCCTAAAAAGAAAAAATTTTTGAATCACCCACTGTCCTTTGAAATATAAAAAGTTGGTTCCCACACAGCCTTTTTTAACAGAGGGAATATATTTCAGTGAATGTTCCTACCATAAAGAGCTTCCAGACAAAACCGGTTTAAAAGTAATTTAATTTAAATTTCCTTTTCTGCATAAGCTTCTGCTAGTGCTACTATTGTTTCTAGATCTCTGTTCTTCATTCATAGCAGTCTCATTCTGACCTCAAATCCCACTCCTACTAAGCCTGGGAATAGAGATTCATAACTTTGCTGGGTAATGAATATCATGGATTTGGTAGAGATACTGCTTTTACAACATTTCATAAACTTCCTCTCCTCAATAACGTCTCCCTGTCCCATAGGCATAAATGAGGACACTGTCTCTCTTTTCCTACTAAAATTAAGTCTACTTCACAGGTCCCAACAACCTCCTTTCCAATCCTCTGAAAAATATCTGATTACACTCAGGGCATTTGTTGACAATCCCTATTCAGCTTTAAAATTTGCTGCTTCCCTGTCAAGCCTGAAAAACCCCTTCCTTACCTGAAAGAAAATCTGTCTGCTTTTCCAAACTACATTATTTGCCCAATAAGGGAAAATATCTCTACCTGCAGGCTTTGCCTTGCCCTTTATTGCAGCTCTATTGTACAACAATTATTATTCTCAAGGACAGGCATCATGAAGCAGAGCATGAGAGAGCAGGAGGAGAGCAGAACACCATCATTATGACCAGTACCATGTTGTAGGCCCTGGAATAAGATACAGGGGACCAAATACAGACATGTCTACTTGCATTCCCTGTCTGCCAAAGTGACCCTACTCTTCCATAGGAACACATCAGACCACACCATAGGGAACAGCCTCCACAAGCACTTTCCATATTTAAGAAGAGATGCTAAAATAGGCCAAGAGGGTCTCCTAATTCAGAGAAACCAATGCAACTAGAGGGAAAAGCCCTTTGAATATCCAGTGAAGAACAAAGCCAAAATCCAACAGTCCTTCCAACATCGTAATGTACAAACCTGTTTGCAATTCTTCATCAGATAAGAAAGTTTTGTGTACATTGGGCCAATTTATTCTGGAGCAGAAAGCTGTAGCCACACATAGCTCACCCCACTGTTTTCTGTGGGAGTCACTAAAAAAATCTTCTGTCCTTCCATTCCCCTCCCTAAAATATTTCTAAACATTACGGGAGGATCTTGCAGGCAACCATATGACTACATTTAGGGAGCAAGAAAGCAACAGCAGGCAGTCACCAGGGGATGCACATTTGTTCCTCCTGTATCTCGCTGAAGTTTTTATGAAAGAGAGCTTAACCTTTCTTTGGCTTGCAAAGCTCTAACCAATTAACTGCTGTTTATGCAAGATAATTCCTTATAATTGTAGTAGGAAGACATTCCCCCTATCCAAACCCTTAGAGGGCATAAGAAATACAAGAACAATAGAGTATCTATCCCTGAATATTTGACCTCTTCTAATAAATTTTAGAATCAGAGTAGAGTATTTATTCCAGCATAAATTTCCTTCTATTTCTGGACATAATGCCTGCCAAGGGATTATCATGGAATCATGTAATCTGTTGGTCACTTCCCCATGTAGATCAGACCTAAATCTTACTTTTCTACAGTTTCTCAACTACTGTCTTGCTTCAGATATACTTTAAAGAAAGGGAAATTCATAGCATGTGCATGAACTCTTCTGCCAAATGAAATTCAGTAGGGTATTCTGTTTCTAAATTTTAAAAACAAGTAGGTATAGTAGATTATTCAGCAAATCTCAGAGACAATGACAACTTAAGAGCTATATAGAAGATATAGCTCTTAAGATAGATTACCAAGAAAAAAATTTGTAGCAAAGGAGATGAAGCTGAAATTAAGCCTGTGGGTAAATCTTTTTTTCATAGTTTTGTCCTCTTCCTAAGCCTGTTTCGTCATTATAATGGGATTACTGCAAGAAAAAACTTACAGTCCATGATCTTCATTTTAGGGTGCCCCAGGAAAGCATCTGGGTCACAAGAAAGCAATGCCTGAACTGCTTCCAGTTCTGTAGGAATTTCCAGTGGGAATTTGTTACAAATGGAGATGAGGGTTTAGACAAGTCCTGCCTTTGACTCAGATTTCTGGCATTACCTCTGTTTGGGGTGGCTTGCACCCCAGATTGCTTTCGTTCACAATTCTTAATAATGGCACAGTAGGTCTATTACAAAATCCATTATTTATTGAATGGACACAAAATTAAAAGACATAAGACTTTAAACAGGCTACTTGCTACGCTCTTCAGGTGGTTATCAGAGATATCTTGGTGGCCTCTTTCCACTGCAACCTAGACTTGGTCGCAGCAGCCTAAACCATGGGCAGCCGTGTCAAAATTTTGTACCCTTGGCAGGCAGACCAAATCCCCCTTTGGGTTTTTTCCACAGGAGACCTTCAACACAACCACAGCAGATTATTTTCTTCTCTTTAGTATGTGGCTTTCCTTGCTGGGAACATTGAGCACATTTGTTGTCAGGGGGGTTGTAAAGCTCCCAGTTACCTTGGTCACCTTCAACATTTCCTATAGCCCTGTCACAGCTGTCACCTGCTGCTCCTGGGCCCCTTTTCTACCTTCCCACCCCTTGTCCTTGTGCCTCTAAAGCAGCATGTCTGCAGCCAGGCCAAAAATGCTGCCATGGCACTTTAGCTCTGCTGCAGGGTCCATTTGGAGCACTACATGAGCTGAGCAAACTTACAGATAAGTTACAGCAAGCTTGGAGACAAGTTTGTTTAGGAGCTGGTGGATGATTAAATAATGTGGTGTGAACTGTTGCAATCAGAACAATCATAAAACCAGTTTCTGAACGCTCTGAACTGCAGCCAAATCAGTTGTTCTGAGCGGCAGTATATAGGAAACATCAGAATTATCATGCTAGTTTCACATTATTTCATGGTCTTCCTGAAAACTCCATCCTCAGATAGGCACTAGTTTATTCACAAGTTAATGCACAGAATCAGATGTAAGACTGCATATATAACAAGATAACTAATATTTCAGAGAAATATGATGTAGTACAAATACCTAGGGTGCCCCAGGGTATTCTAAAAATGTGGAAAGAGATCACCTGTGAAAGTCAGAGCACTTTTCTGTTGGCTTAGAAGAAATCAGCATGCAACCTTAAAAAATGCAGAATGTTCAAGAAGAAAATCAGAAGTCACTGAGTTTCTGTCACATTTCTAAAGCGCTTTTGCTATAAAATAAAACTCTCTTTGCTGCCATTAAAACACCACCCAAAATATGATAGCCTTGAAATTGTTGAGTCTGCAACAGAATATAAACACATTCTATTGGCATTGCTGCATGAAATAACCGCTTTCAAATGACCTTCAGAGTGGTAACACAACAGATCATGTTCTTCATTTTTATTATTTTGAGGCTGTTCACCATAATATGTGAAGTATGAGCCAGACAAGCAAAATTGCATCTCACTGAGCTGATTTTTAATGTCTTGATTTGTCAAGTAATGGGGTGTCTGTTGGCATACATGATTCTCATTCACATACATTGGTGATAATTGCAGGAGAGTATCCTGAGGAGCTATTTTTCAAGCACTCAATATTGACGATTATCGTGAAGAATTTCCTAGCCTGTCCTGGATATAATTAACAGCTTGAGCAAAACATCTTATTTACTGCTATTGCTAAGCTCTTCTGAATACACTTTCAGACTGGTGGATTGGCTGGTGCATGCAATCTTTAAAGGATCAGATTGATGGTGCGTGCTGAGAAGACAAAAGGCTCTCTTTGACAAATACCAAGAAGTCTTGTTTGTGGATTTCACTGAAGAAGGGCTTCAGGTATTAACAGAAATAAATGCCACAGTGTGGTGGGCTGTATTTTAACTCTGTGCATGGACTTGATCAGCAGCCCTGGAGAACTCTTTTAAACAGTAATTTACACAGTTCGTGAGGAGGAAAAAAGCTTCTGTTCATTGTTTGCACATTCGAGTAAATAACATTTGATGACAGGAAAAGGAACATTTGGCTCTCTCTGCCCTAGGACTCTGAATTTGTCTTTTAAATTGCTCTCTTACGGTTATGGAGTGGATTCTTTAATATCCTTTTTTGTAGCATCCTGAGTTTGGAGGTTGCCGTATTTTTTTTTTTTTAAATCCACCTTGGGATGCTTGGCAGGGACTGGGAAATGTACAGTGGCTGAATTGATGCCCGCCTCTGCCCCACCAGAGCTGTCAGCTTTTAAAATAACCATGCCTGATTACAGGATGGTCCTGCACTGACTGACTGCGAGGGCTCAGCTCATTAAAACTGGGCTTGTATAATAGAGCTTGACC
This sequence comes from Thryothorus ludovicianus, assembly GCA_013397245.1. Lineage (NCBI taxonomy): Eukaryota > Metazoa > Chordata > Aves > Passeriformes > Certhiidae > Thryothorus > Thryothorus ludovicianus. The sequence continues at coordinate 1,054,791 of VZTB01011674.1, read as the reverse complement.
CACTTACGCAACCCAAGTGATCAGTCACTATTTTTACAGAGAAAAATGCTTCAGAAGGCTGAGTGTGGTCTCCCCAAAGCACTGGAGCATTATTCTCCTCTCACCAGTTTCTCCTCTGCCTCTCATAAACACTGGGAGTGTCAGGTTTAACATACCGGTATCTGCTGATGAGAGAAACATTTTGCTGCTGCAAACCCTGGGCTGTTGTCACCTGTGGCTGTCCCCAGCAGATCATGCTGCTTTCTAGGGGTCACATATCTTGGGCAGAGCTGCCTGCACAGTGGACTCACAGCCATCGGGCTACAGCTGGTTTGATTGCTATTAATAAGCACTCAAACTTTTTTCCTAAATTTCACTGTAAAAGCTCCCCCTCCCTTCTCCCTTGTTTCTCCCAGAGGAGAAGGTGGCTGCTAGCCAGAAGTAGCTTTTTTTAAGACATGTTTTTCAGACAGGTGCCTATAGACCTATTTTTTGGGTAGGGAAGGAGAGGTAACGCCAGAGGAAGCCATAGCTGCTGAACCTGTGCTGGGTCACGTAGACTTTGCAGTGCTCTGCATTCCAGAAGGATCTCAGCCCATGGCTGGGGAGCCTCTGCACCAACACAGAGCTGCAGTATGAGTTCTGGTCACCCCTACAGCAGGGTCTCCACTCTCATTCTCCTTAACCATTTTTGTTAAAGTTGAAAAACAAACCAGCCATAAATCTTTCCATCAGTTTTGGTGCCTTGTTTTGTTGGCTTTTTTTCCCAAACCCCAAATATAGAGCAGAATTGAACCTGACAGTGTTTTCTTTATGTTCATCATAATCTTGCTACCAATTCACCTCATGCCATGCTGGAAATATGCCTGACAAGTGTTTTAAATTTGAAGGGAAAGTACCAGAAAAAGTTATATCACTTGCAAATTAATGAATGTATTTTTTTTCTTTTTGAGAAATGATCTGCTTTCATTTCCAAGTCCCTGTTTTTGTAGATGTTATCAGTATGAGAAAATCGAGGTAATGCTGGAGCAGGCTATTCACAGATCTGCTAAGAACCATTCCAGGCCTTTGCATGTTTATTTGGGGCTTTTTAAGTGCATGAATGGTTTACAAGCTCAGCAGTATCTCAGATGACTTTGGACAAGATTCTGCCACTTTGTCTCCCATTGTGTGCTGTGGTACTGCATGAGTCCAGATGCTCTAATCTGCCTAGACAAGGCCATTAAAACCATTTAGTTATCTCAGTCCTGTTAGTGGTCCGGGCCCTTGATCTTCCTGAACCCCGAAGTGCTCCAAACAAGCATCCTTTGTTACACCTGTCTTCTCAAAACTGTGAATTTCCACACTCTAGACCAGTCCTCCAGGGACTTAGGAAGTCAAGTGGAAAGACAAAACTTGTGATTTGTCGCAGTAATTACAAAAACTTATGTTTGCACCACAAAAGAAATTTAAAAAAAAAAAAAAAAAAAAGAGAAAGCAGGAAGGCGGAGGAGGGAGAACTACTTTGAACACATTGGGTAGCAAAATAAAAATTCATTGATGAAGCTGGAATGAACATTCCAGTGAAGACCATTGTAGAAAATAACTGGAAAACATAAACATATGCTCATCTCATCTCCTCTAGGGCCCCGTTGGAGAGGAAATGCAACCGCGGAGGAACTTTCAAAGGAAAGCACAGGATTTCTGGTCCCCCTCCTGTTTTTGTCTCTTGGAAACAGACCAGAGCAGCACAGCGGTATCCACAATAAATATTCCTCTCTGGTCAGTGCCAGCAAGAGGAAGAATATAGGTTCAAGCCAAACATCATGATTGACCTGGCGTGCCCTGACACCTCTGCATGGGGAGAGGAGTGGCTGAGTGTCATCTGCCTGGGCACTGCTGCAGCACCACGGGGAGCACAGGCAGACAGAGCGCTCCCCATGTGAGCGTGTTCCCCCATCTCTGATGTGTTTGGGCAGAAATGCTCCTTTTGATCAGATTCTCCACATGGAGCCTCTATCACAAGCCAGGCTGCATCTCTAGGGCACAATAGAGCCTAGAGGGGTAGGGAACACGCTGCATGCCAGGGAACATTCTGCATGCAAACAACACTTCCACCCCAAATCTAGCAGGGGGCTGGTGAGCTTTACATTTACTAACACATGCAGTAATTTTTAAATGGAAAATCTGTCATATTTTGGCGGAAGCACTCTAATTGTGTACAATAATAAAAACTGCTGATGGTAAAAAATTTAGTTCAGTAGTTGCTGAAAAAGCTGATTTAAACCAGGAAAAGAAGACTCTTACCAAAGCTTGCAATTACTGCACTGCAATGAGTTAATATAGACTGCATCTTGTTAAAAGGCCAGATATGAACCAGCAGATATATGTAGGGAGGTTTATGCTAGCACCTACTCCTACAGGGTATGAGTCAGGCCAGTGCTGTTGCTCTTTCACTTTTATAAGCATTAAACTTCTTTGCAGGCTTTTGAACTGCTCCAAATTTTCAGGTACAATTTTTCAACTGACGAACCAGCTATAAGATCTGCATGGTAATAGAGACACTCTTTAAAAAAAAAATTAACACAGGTAAGAGAGAAGGAAAAAGAAGTAAAAGGAAAGAAAAAAGAAAAGGAAAAAAGAAAAAGAAAAAGAAAAAGAAAAAGAAAAAGAAAAAGAAAAAGAAAAAGAAAAAGAAAAAGAAAAAGAAAAAGAAAAAGAAAAAGAAAAAGAAAAAGAAAAAGAAAAAGAAAAAGAAAAAGAAAAAGAAAAAGAAAAAGAAAAAGAAAAAGAAAAAGAAAAAGAAAAAGAAAAAGAAAAAGAAAAAGAAAAAGAAAAAGAAAAAGAAAAAGAAAAAGAAAAAGAAAAAGAAAAAGAAAAAGAAAAAGAAAAAGAAAAAGAAAAAGAAAAAGAAAAAGAAAAAGAAAAAGAAAAAGAAAAAGAAAAAGAAAAAGAAAAAGAAAAAGAAAAAGAAAAAGAAAAAGAAAAAGAAAAAGAAAAAGAAAAAGAAAAAGAAAAAGAAAAAGAAAAAGAAAAAGAAAAAGAAAAAGAAAAAGAAAAAGAAAAAGAAAAAGAAAAAGAAAAAGAAAAAGAAAAAGAAAAAGAAAAAGAAAAAGAAAAAGAAAAAGAAAAAGAAAAAGAAAAAGAAAAAGAAAAAGAAAAAGAAAAAGAAAAAGAAAAAGAAAAAGAAAAAGAAAAAGAAAAAGAAAAAGAAAAAGAAAAAGAAAAAGAAAAAGAAAAAGAAAAAGAAAAAGAAA
>VZTB01011674.1:998875-1051513 GCA_013397245.1 Thryothorus ludovicianus | reverse complement strand
AAAAAGAAAAAGAAAAAAGAAAAAGAAAAAGAAAATCTGGGACCATTTAGGAGTCAGTTCAAGAGTAAAACTGAAGGTCTAAACCTTGAGTGTTTGAGGCATTATACAGATGAATACTGTTTTAAAAGTGATTTGCTAATTTGACTTAATCAAGGATTTACTTCTTAGCTGTAATTCAGTCCAGCCTCTTTCTTAATTTGAGCTCTGATCTGTAGCATTTAGAGTATATTAATTCAGAGGGTACCACTCTTTCCTTTAAAGCAAACAATCAAAAAATCCCAAACAAATGCCCCTTAAGACATTGACTGAGGCATGGGAACAAGCAGTGAGGTGGGATACATCATTAACCCCCCTGCTCTGAGGAGACAATTGGCAGCTTGAGGCTAAGACCAGAAGGTGAGACCAAAGACTTGTGTTCAAATCACCTTTTCACTGTGGTGAAAGTAATTATTCTGACTCCTTTGACTGTGAAGAAACTGAGGAGAAGCATATAAGTCAGCATTTATTTTCAAGTTTCAAAATATTTTTTCCCAACTCATTGCAACTCAAAGGATGCTTTCGAATTTACTTTATTTCCATGGATTTCTTTTCCTCCAGATAAGTCTTATGAGTAGTTTTTATTTAGCTCTTTTTCCATACTATTTACAGCTACATTTTTTTTTTTTATTCCTCTTCAAACCCCACATATATGGAAAAGGCCAGTTTAGCTTCAGAGGTACATGGTAAGTTAAAGCATGGTAGTGGAACACACCAACTTACACATAAAGTGTGTAGAAGTTGGTATTGTTTGGCCTAAATTTTAGAAACTCCTCCCAATGCATCAGCAAGAAATCAGAGCTCTCATAAAGATAGGTCTGCTAGAGATCCTCATCACAACATGATCCAGACCTCCTGCAAGTGGACAGTACCCTGGCCCTTATCAGATATCCTGATGGAGGTACTGAAGCTGGGGATTATGGCATCCTGAAGGAAGCTGGAAAGGTGTGCCTTCACAGAGTCTTTAAACCTGGTTCCCAGAAGTTACATAGCCCACTGGGAGCTATTTGAATAAGACACCCTCATCCATGTTGCCAATGCTGAACTCCTGCACAGACAGGAAAGTGAGCGCTGAGCAACCCATAGCAGCTAGCAGAGAAAGCACAGGAAATCAAGGACAATTATCCTGATGAGCCATGGTTGAGAGACACCCTCTAGGAGGCTCCTGCCAAGAGAAGGAGGGCCAGAGCTGTCATTCATGGAAGTTTCAAAGGAGATACAAGTGTGCAGAAAAACCCACAAAAGACCTTTGACGTAAGAAGGGCCAGGACTTTCTGAAGAATTTTCTTTCTGACACACTGTTTGTTTAGCCATACTCAGCCATTTCCAGTTTTGAAGCCTTTGTGCCTTTCTTCCTTCACATATAAAACTTAAAGTAATAATACTTTAAAAAGTCTACATGTCTGACAAAATTCTACGCCTCTCTGGGTAAATACATCCCACTGTGCCCCGTAGCTTTCATTGTGAATCAGAAGAGATGACTAATGCCATAACTGCTTATTAAAAAGAAAATTATTAATTTCTTTGTGAGCTAAAGTCTTAGAATTCTTTTTAACACTTTAAAACCAAGGAAAATTAGTTTTGGTGACATAAAGCACAGGCATTTGGGTTTTTTGTAGATGTAAAAGAGCATTTTTTTCTCAAGAGCTATTGCTGATTTTTCTTTTTGCTTGACAGATGAGCTTATCAAGTGTCACTGACATTTTTGCAGTACTGTGCTAAAATATGCTTCATTTGCTACTCATCTGAGCACTTCAGATATGTGTCATTCAGATGGCACTAAAGGCCTGATCCAACAATCATGTGGGTTGGAAATGCCTCAGTTTCCTAGAGACCTCTTGGTTTCGTTTCCAGCGCCTAAACCAAGAGTAGCAGATAACCTGGTGAATAGAGAGCTCTGTCCCAGGCAGTGGGAAGTCATGATTTGAACCTCCCAAAGCTGGTCCAGAATGCCTTTCTCTACCTTTGGTGCACTTTTCTCAGTCTTCAAGTCAGCTCAAGGATGTACTTAGGCATTCAGTGCTCTTCTGGGCAAGCATAAATTTACACAATGAAGAGAGGACTGTATCTGTTGCTTGCCCTTTCCATTGGTGAGCACTTAATCCTCAAAAACCACCAGCCATTCAAAACAATACTGTAACTAGGGCCACAAACAACAATACCTGACCGAAAAGCTAAGTAGAAATTAATAGAAAAAAGTTGGGTGATAGAGACCACTGCAGTCACCTCATCCAGCCCTGTGCTGAAAGGAGAGGCAACTTCTAAGCTAGATCTGAGTGTGGGAGCTCCTGTAAGCCAAGATCTGATTATATCCAAGGACGTAGATTTCCCCAGCCTCTTTGGGCAATCTGATCCAGTTCTACAGAAGTGGCTTCACAAGCACTAAATGTAGAGGAACATCACTTCCCTGAACCAGCTGTCATCTGCAGCTGACCTTCTCCACCCAAACTTGTCCTGGACCCCCAGGTTTCTGTCTGTAGAGCTGCATTCCAGGAGGTTCGTCCACAATCCACAGTGCTGGTTGGGATTTTTACACATTTGCACTTATCTTCATTAAACTTCGTGAGGTTTCTGCCAGCTTGTTTCATCAGCTTGCTGACACATTATTGAATAGGAGCCCTACTTTCTGTTTCCTCTCCCCACTTTGGTGTCATTGGTGTACTTGCTGTGGGTTCACTCTGTTCCATCATACATGCTATTAATAAAGATATCAAACAGTATCAGCCCCTTTATCAAACACTAAAGAATGTCACTCGTAACTGGTGATCAGTTCAAGCTATTGGCCTTTATTCTTTCAATGGGAAAGCCCAGATAGATTTTTTTCACCAGCTTTGTGGTCCACCCACCATGTCCAGGCTTTCCCAATTTGAGCACAAAACCAGTTATGCGACAGTGTGTTTAAAGACTTGCTAATAGGCTTTTGTTTTCTGAGCGAGTCATCTCCCCAAAGAATACAATCAGACAGGTCAGACATGATTTGCCCTTGGTGCCTGGTCTTCTCCTGGGAGCCATGTCCAGGCACATGAATTGTGGTTGTCCTGTGCAGAGCCAGGACTTTGGTTTTGATGATCCTTGTGGGTCCTTCCAACTCAGGATTTTCCATTATTCTATGATTAAGTGATGATAATTCTGTGATCAAGATGCCAGGAGAGTAATCTTTGTCTCCTTTATGTCTGGATATGTCTTCCAGAAAAATTTGCTCCATTGCCATCCCAGGGACTAGGGTTGGGATGATCCCAGCCAATAATCAATTGGACAGTTTGCCACTCATTTCACAGCAAAGCTTCATGCTCTGAAGGCACTCTTTTACCCACAGTGGAAGCTCTCCACTCCTCACCTCCTCTTTCTGACTTTTTTTAAGAGAGTCCATGGCACTAGGCATCAGCCAAACTCTCTCATTGCATCCCTCTGATCCTAACTAAAAGGTTGTGGCAGTGACACATCTGTTACTGGAGATTTCTATTTACTTCTCTCTTAGCAGCAGATGCAGTCTCAAGGAGAAAACATCCAAAGTGCGATATTTAGTTCCAGAGGTTTTATTTGTAGTTTATGTTATGTTATGAAATTACAGCACATGAGCTCCTTTGCCTTGCAGTATTGGTTTTCATATGCTTTGCAGAATTTGAGGATTCTTAAATGATGGAAAATAGTCTTAGTGTATTGCTCCTCTGACAGTAAAGGTATCCTTTCATTGAAAAGATTTGGTTTTTAAGTTCCTTCACTTTATGGAGATTGATGAGGTTTACCTTACACTTAGGGCTATGCAAATAACTGATTTTGGAGTCCAACGATAGAACACAACTAAAGCCAAACCCAATATTTTGAAGTCATTCTTGCCAAAATAAAAAACTGAAATATTTCATTTTCTTTTTGAAAAGAACATTGAGCTCAATCAGAAACCAAATGTTTCACTTTGGTTTTTTTTTTAGTAAAAAAAATGAAACAAAATAAAACCACCCCCCCCCCCCCCCCCCAAATGTCTAAGATACAAACCAGGAAAACACCAGCAACTAAGGGGTAAAGTCACAAAATCAGCATGGGGAAAATTTTACCTGTTTTCACAGTGTTTTGCAGACTTTTCCTTATCACAGAATCATCACTGAATCTTTGAATTTGTAAGGGACCTCTGGAGATCCTCTAGGCTAAACTCTGTGCTCTAAGTAAGGCAGGTGAGAGCATCTTAATCTGCAAAACAAGCTCCATGTCAGTCCACACTTTCCACAGGACAATCCCTGCATCTTTCTGGCCGTGTATTTGCAATGTCACTTTACTGGCACCAGCCTGAGTGGATGCAGGAAGGTTGAGCAGAACATGAAATATCACACGGGCACTAGGATACAGGTTGTTACACTCATTAACAGGGTAAAAATCCCTCTCAAATAGTTTTTACTTTTTTAGAAAAATTGAAGAAATCTTAGCTATTCTGCTAATTAATCCTCCTCTGCTGCAAAGGGAAGATACACAGCAGAGATAGGATAAGGCAGAGCAGTTCCCACACTGCTGAAGAAGCTTACATAAAGCAAGTTATTCATGTCTCTTACAAAGGATAAGTCTTTGAATTTTTTTCTTTGCTGTTTGGTACCGATTTCCCATAGCGAGACTTTTCTCTTAAAATGAAGAATACTGTCTTGAGCAGTGGAGTATGATCCTTCAGGGCTCACTCTGCTCTTACTCCTTGTCAGCAAAAGAACCTTGTGTAGGAAGAGGTGGCCACACAGATGAAGAGCCTGGGTCATGCACTGCTGTACATTTGTAAGTTTGTACAGCCAGCCCCAGACTCAAGGCTGCTCTAAATCATACCCTCAGCATTCAGGTCACCTCAAAGCTATGTGCTATGCATATCCCATTATTGTAAGTTTGGCCAGAGCTGAACTGTTGGAGAAAGATTTGACCTTGGCCATTTTGAGGACCTGCTGCTAATGCAGCTCAGGAACATGGTACTCTGACAAGCAAAGCCCCAACTTTCACTCTGCTCTCAACAGGTTTGGCTGCCCATTTGGTGCACCCTTCCTTCAGCTCTTTTGTGGAAATGGAAACCCAGCAAGCCCCTGTGGTGTTACACACTATTCCACAAGGACTGGATGTAGCCAGTCCCTTGCCCCTGCTGAAATTCAACCTGTCTCCTGTGTTTTAAATAAGGACGTTGCATGGGGCAGCCTGTTCCCACACCTGAAATGTCTCACATTTGGCTGAAAAGTTCTGGGAGATGGGTTAGGCCAACATTTGCGAGGAAAGACAATGACTCTTGCGTTCTGGTGTGGTGGTGTTGTGGGAGCAAGCTACATAACTTCTTCAGGCTCTTTTTCTTGTGGTGCTTCTCCTACTCCACAGTATATTCATCTGTGATACTGGCAAAAGGCATCTGGAGAACCTACAACCTTCCCAAATGTCTAATATTTAGGCAAAGGATCAGAGCAGAAGGAGAATCTTACATCCATGTCTTTCCTGTGCCATAGTCACAGAAAACTGGTCACAGTGTCCAAAATTTCTGTGGCATGTGGTGAATGGGAGAACAGCTTTACTGTTTAGGTTGAGTTAGAGCTGAAGAGTGTTAGACTAGTAGACTCATATTGTAGAATAGCTCTGCAGTGTCCTCAGAGAAAACCAGAAATTTTCTCCACAGCCCCAAATTTGAGCCTTTATTTATATTGAAGGAATTTTGGACACCTTGTAATGAATCCCCAGATATTGATGCTGGGGGCCCATGGGTAAGGAAAATGAAATGACTCCTCAGACAGCACTATTCACAGAGTCACTAGCAGAGGTGGATATAGAATTCAATGATGTTGCAGAAAAGCCACTTGTTGCCACTAGACTGTCAGATTTTTTTGCCTGTCTTTTAGACATGAGTATAGAATGGATCATAAACAGTGCTGCAGACATGCACGGTAAGACTTTAAGGCAGTTTAACAGACAGAGAGAGTGTTAAACCTAGTTGCAAGTTTTTCTGATAAGTGACTCAGAACCTGTTGGACTATACAAAATTAGTCATTTATTAAAAGGAGTAAGAATCATTTCTTAATCTATTAATGAAGGCACTCTACTGTAAAGGTGACTAATTTCCCATAAAAAGAGAGCAAAACTGTGGGTGCACACAGTCACTTTGTTATCTTCCTGCCAAAACACAGTCTGTTTCTGCACTGTGCCTAGGCACATTCAGGAACCAAGTCCACAGGTGCCACACTTGGGGAGGGCTGACAGACTCATTCCTTGAGGGGGAACCTTTTCTTGGAAAGTCTGACTCTATGCTTATTTGGAAGAGAGGGGAAAGCAGCAGCAGCGTCCCTCATTTGCTTCACCAAGCCTAGACCTGTTTCCAGTCAAGCTATTGGTGCCAGTCACTTTTTAACTGCTGTGGTTTTACTGACCTAGCCCTTATTTTATATTTAGACAATTTTCTTATAAGAAGTCACAGCTGTCACTGTCATTTTACTTACAATGAAATGTGTCAACAGGACTAAGAATAGCAGCTGTCTATCAGACCAGCACCTAATGTGTTAATGGAGATACCGAGCATTGGAAACAAAACAAAAGGCACAGAAACAGAGAATGTACCTCTACAATTTAAGTCAGATTTGAAACAGGATGCTTGCTTCTTTTCTTCCTTAAAAGAGAGAGATGTTTTAAAGTTAACTCAGAGGGGCTTATCATGTCCAGACCAATCTAAGGTAATGGAATTTACTGTGATAAACCTTCTGCTGGGAGGATTGGAAGGTACAGAGTCATCTGTGCCTCTTCATCATCACCCCAGCCACCTATTCTGATTGATAATAGTTGAGAACTTGTGACTTCCAGCTTCATAGGAAAATACATATGGCCTGGAAGTACAGCATGAGACTTGAGAGGAGGTTCTCTCAGCTCTGCCACAACTGCCTCAGTTCCACACACAAAAACTTTCACTTCTGAAGGAGCTGCTCAGTTTTGGGGTGCTGTGGCCTGTGGTGCAAAGGCCAGCTCTCACTCAGTAACTAGCAGAGTCCCTAAGGGTTCTGACACCTTGTGACACTAATATTGCTCAGATGCTCAAATCTTCATTTGATCTGCTGATCAGCTTCTGGGCACTAAAAATGTTTACAGAAGCCACCAAGATTTCTGTGGCTTTAAGGGCTGGTGTGTAATAGTAATGTTGATAACACATTAGGATTAAGTTGCCCCTCAAAATCTGTCAGGAAAATTTCAAGTACCTTGACAAATTCTGCTCATAACCCTGAACTAACACACAGTAAGTCAGTACACTGAGAGAGGCATAAGCAAATAAGAGAGTCTGCCTTAGCCTGCCTGAGTCACTAGTGTTGGGACAAGTTTAAAAAACTACAGCTTCCCTAAGGCACAGACAAAGCACAGGGAGCTGAAAGCACTTCCTTCAGCATCTATACTGTTCCTTAAGTAGTTCACACAAAAAGTCTTTAGGACAAGGTTCCTGAGATTTTTTCTGTGAAGTCTGTTTAAGGAATTGAACATCAAGCTGGGGCCAGATAATAAACTTCATGTGAAATGAAATTTCCCCTATTTAAGACTGTAATGTAACACAAAGTAACGCAAATGTAACACATCAAGCTTTACAAATTGATGCTGAAGTAAAGCAAATAAAATAGCATTTATTTTTCTATATTTGAGGGAGATACGTAAAGGGGATTTCATTTCCAATAATTTAAGACAAACTCTATCCAAAACTTTCCTCAGCCTGAAGGACTGAGCAAAGGTAGACCCCAGCACAGATCTGTACGTGCCACTCCTAAAGGAGATTAATCCAGATCCCACAAGATTGATGTGTCTAGAACAGACTTCTTTGAAGTTTGTTAACTCAACATGAGATAACAGGAGGGTTCAGAGGAGTGCTTAGGGACAGAAAAGTTGTAGAAATTAAACTCATTATTGCCCTTTCCAGCAATCAGTCTGGGCTGGTCAGTTTTTTACAACATTGCAATGTTTTATAGAAGGAATCTGGGTGCAGGGCAAGGAGAAGGAGTGGTACAGTAATGTGTACTGTGCCTTTTAGAGAAGAAAAAATACCATTAATAAGGTCATGTTACTCTAAATCATACAAAGGAGCGTACCAGCTCAAAGGATGGAAGCATTGATGGAAATGGAGTTTGTTCTGTCTTAGATAGTACCATTTTAGCATGATGCACCTAGTTAAGAGATTCTGAGATTCTAAAAATGAGAAAAAAACAGACACCTTTCTTGAAATAGGCTACTATAATATATCTCTTCACCCTTAGGTGGTTCAGTGCTTAGGTCTTGTTAAATGCTTATTTTTCAGAACAATATGGAGAGATGGAAAACCATGAGTTCTTTCCATATCTTGTTCCACTGGTTAACCCTATTTGTCTCCTGATACCTTGGCCTTTCTGATCTGAAGGTCTCGGAAGGATTTGGACATCTGTCCATTGGCCTCAATTCTCAACCAAACTGAAAGCCCTTTCCATATGATGTTTTCTCTCCCAAAGGACAGCAGTACCTATTATGGTCATTCTCCAAAAACCAGGTTGCAGCTAAGCCTTGGTTTGGATAAACAGACCAAGCTCTCCCTATGCAGCATTTTTCTCAAAACATTTTTTGGCTCATGTTATGACCTTGGACGCAAATACTGTGCTTCAGGGAACCTCTGGAGAGTGAGGGCTGAACCCATGAGACTGTGGCTCTGATTCAGATATTCTTGTAAGAGATTAAAGATCTGGGATGAAAAAGATATATGTTCCCTAGGAATGCTGAGTTGTTCCTTGGGGGAGAGCTTCAAAGCAAGGAATCTGAAATACCAAAAGTATCTTAAATACTGATATTCTGCAAAGAAAAAGAAAAAAGAGATTCAATTCAATATGCAAAGAGTTAAATCAGGCAACACAGATGGATAATAACTTAAAAATGAATTTGTATTTATGAGTTTGTGTTCACAACCACCACTGTCAACTGATTGTACCATGTGTCACTAAATAACAGGCAATGTTGAGATCACACTCTCCTATTATTAGAAATGTAATAGTCATATCTTTTTAAAAAACCTGTTTTTAAATCTGTTGCCACCTGGAAAACTAGCTTAAACAGATCAAGAGTTAATGTTATCTACAAATATACTGGGCAGAAACATAATTAGGGTTGTTATTAGGACTATCATTTAGTGGGCAGTGTAGATGAGACTGAGAAGATAAGCTGCTATCAGTTGCTGTTGAGGCCTAAAGTGATTATTAAGCTTGTAAGTTTGGGCCATGTGTTTTCCTGGCAATGTGGACATAATGTTGAATAGCTTCCAAAAACCCAAAGCAGGACTGCAGGTGGATTTTCCTAAAAAGCTTTTCCAGTGTGGCACCATTAGCAGACAGGTGGGGTGTTCCAGAGCCTCCTTGCAGCTCTGTAGCACCACAGCAGTGGATCGTGTAGCATGAGGGTGCAAAGTGGGGACTAAAGCTGCTTGCCACCAACCCCATGTGTGTGCCTCCTGATGTGACCCCCTCAGGGCCTACGCCTTCCAGCCCAGGTGATTCCCTCTGGGCACAAAGCAGTCAGCACTGCTGCGTAGCACCTGCAAGGGCAGGCTGTGGTAAGAAGAAATTCCATGCTAGGATGGAAGACTGAAATAATTTTTGCATCAGACCGTGGCACACAGGTTGAACCTTTGAAGAAGCATATTTCAGGACATGTAACAGCCTGAGAAGTCTGCATGTGCCTGCAGTGTATGACTGGAGGACATGGAATCATAGGATGGTTTGGGTTGGAAGGGACCTTAAAGATCATATGGATTCAACCTGTCTGCCATGGGCAGGGACTCCCTCCACCAGCCCAGGTTGCTCAAATCCATGTGGGTGGAAACATAAACCTGACCTAAATGAAGATGTTTCTTCTCAAGGGGAGTTGGAGCAGATGACTTTCAGAGGTCCCTTTCAGTTCAAACCATTCTATTAGTCTGTGTGGGAACACCATTTGGAGCACCTTCCTGAGTTGAGTGAGCAGTCAGCTCAGCAGTACCAGTTCTTCTCTGCTACCTCTCACCTCAGTGAGACAGACAACTCCCAGCAACGTCACCCTCTATTGGAGCTGAATTTCCCAATTCCCTCAGGACTTTACCACAACTGCTACCAGGAATACATTGCTGTAACTTCTTGTCACATGGAAATCCTTATGGGATTGGGTATTGGGACCTGTGTGCTTCCACTTCCCTCCCTGAAATCTGCAGGGGCAACAAGTGGCACCGGTAATTTGATGTCTGCATTGCACCAGGGACATGGGGAACTCCCCAGCAGGATCCTTCCAACACACAGCAAAGAGTACAAGGGATGACAAAGAGCAGCTTCATGCCACAGGCAACTGGCAGAGGTCAGCACATGTCTGCAGGGACTATAAAGGTTGACGTGGCTGTCACTTGCTCAAACAGGCTGACTAACCCAGAAGACATAGGCACTCCCCAGAAGCCCTCTCTTTTCTGCTGCTCTTGTGCCTTCAAAGGACCCAGGAGATATAAGAAGGAGTTAGAAATGATGCAGATTTGATGGGGTTGGTGGGGTCGTGTCACAGTGACAGGCCTGTTCCTTGGAGCAGACCAAGCACTCCTACTGAACACAGCAAACCAACAACAGCCCCTGATTCTTTGAAGTTGCTGATGTTTTGCAGCTTGCTGAGCTGATTAGTGAGAAACTCTCATTTTGTTTTCAGAAGCTGAAATAAATTGCTTTCCTTCAGATAACTGATATTTTTCTTTCTCTTGAAATACTCAATGGACCTGTTTTTATTTGTGTGGTGTTTACTTTCCAGGAGGCTTTGCCACATTTGCAGCTTCATGAGGTTTTATTGCCTCAGACTTCTCCACAAAATACACAGAGAGCCCAGGGCTGGACTCTGCTGTTGGGAGAGTAAATCTGCTCCTGAGACAGAACGGATGGCCCTTCTCATGACTTTTTCTTTTCTTGGTTCTGTTTTGACATTTTATCTTCCTTCATGCTACATGAACAGGAAGCTATAGGGACAGCCACAAATCATCTTGCTGCCTTATGTCCTTCAGCTCCACTATTTTTACACTTGTTTTTGTAAAAGTGTCTCTACATTTACAGGATGAAATGGTGATGGCAGAATGTCTCTGATTACAAATTCCATTACGTCTAAGAAAACCAAGTGCCTTTCCCCTTATTCAAACACAGCCAAGGATCTTTCCTACTCTGAATTTATAGTAACCATAATTCCAGAAGATCCTCAGATACCTCACAGTGGTTTTATTCAACACAAATAGGTTTTACAGCTGGGCGAGGTCTTACGTTACAGAGAAATTTATACCTAAACATCTGCTCTTGAATGTCCTTCAGCTACTCAAGGTGGTTACAAATCCATCCACAGCACCCACTGGCAGATATAAAAAACCTGCTCCCCTAATTTAATGCAGAAAAGTGTTTGTTATTCCACCGACAGCTTGGATAGCAGGAAGGAAGATGTCAGGAAACTTTAGATTCATGTCAGACCTCTCAGTTTTCTCAGTGGTAGGGAAAGGCTCTCCTCTTTTTTTTTTCCTCTTTGTAAAGTCTGAAATGTGACCAGTAGAACCAGTTCAGTGTTGCTGTGAATCGACAGTCCTAGAAGTCCTGATCTTGCTCTACAACTTTTGATAAGGTTTTGCTGAAGCTCATTGTGGCACATTGGCTCTATATACATAATAAAAAATAGTCCTTGATACAAGAAATGCATAGCTAGGAGGTAAAACCTACAGAAAATTGTGTATGAGATTTCTTTTACTGTCATGTGCAGTGGCTTGTTTGAGATAATAGGGCAAGCATGTACTGCTAATTTACTGAATTAATATATAATCTCCCTTGCACATCTTTGCTTCTTTAAAAGAACAAAAAAACAATAAAACAATAACCAATAACAACAACAACAAAACAAACAAACAAACAAACAAAAACCTAGAGATTTGTCAGTAAGCAGACCAGCCTGGCTTCATATGGTTGACTGGTTGACCACAGGAAAAAACTCCTATGGGGTCATTCTCCATGGCACAGATCTTCCCAGAGGTTTTCCTAATCCATTACTTAATTTAGCAATGTATTCATCTATACCAAATCACTTTTGTACCTCAGCATCTTTGGTACCGGTCTTTCTAGTAAGAGTCCATACAGCCTTCTTCAAATCCAATAGCACAAGAAATCATTATTACCCAAAATTTTACCCTGATGTATTTCCAGCGATAGTATATAATACCATTTTCATTAAGTCAAAGAAGCTATGTCAGTCATTGCAGAATTATATATATTTTGTTATAGTAATTACGTGAATTGGAAAATAGGAATATTTATAACTGAAAATGTAAACTTCTCCAAGCTGGCCTCATTGGGGTTCTGTAAATGCTTAAAATAGTTTTTATTTTCTATACCACAGCCTCTTTTTTTTCTGTCAGCACATTTAAACATGAATAGCTCTTTTACAATACTGCTGTGGAGTTTCTGCATCTGCAACAGAGCCAGATTCAACCTCATGCTCTCTTTGAGCATTTCATATAGTAAATTTCTTCTTTAATAAGTTATTCCTGTGTTGAAATAAAGCTAGCATTTCACATGGGCTACACATTCAAAAGAGTAGACAGATGAAATTTTGCAAAGTGACACCAAGCAAGGATAGAATCAAAGGATCATTTAGATTGGAAAAGAACTCCAGGATTATCCAGTCCAATCATTATCCTAACACCATGATATTCACCATGAAATCATGTCTCCAAGTGCCACATACTCACGTCTTTTTAATCCCTCCAGGGAGGGCGACTCTGTTACTTCCCTGGGCAGTGTCTTCCAATGCCTGGCAACTCTTTAGGTGAAGAAAAAATTCTTAATATTCAATCTAAACCACCTCTGGTGCAACTTGAGCCATTTCTTCTTGTCCTATCACAAATTACCTGGGAGATGAGACCAACCCCACATGTCACTACAATCTCCTTTCAGGTGGTTGTAGAGAGCAGTAAGATCCCAACTGAGCCTTTTTTCCATGCTAAACACCCCCAATTCCCTCAGCTGCTCCTCATCAGCCTCGTGCTCCAGACCCTTCACCAGCTCTGTTGCCCTTCTCTGGACCCACTCCAATACCTCAATGCCCTTTTTGTAGTGAATGGCCCTGAACTGGACACAGGATTTGAGTCCAGTGCTGAGTACAGGGAAAAAATCCCTGCCCTGGTCCTGCTGGCCACATTATACCTGATACAGGCCAGAGTGCATTGGCCCTCTTGGCCATGTGGGCACACTGCTAGCTCATGTTCAGCTGCTGTCTACCAGCACCCCCAGGTCCTTTTCTGCAGAGCAGCTTTCCAGGTGTTCACTGACTGTAGTGTTGCACAGGATTGCTGTGACTCAAGTGCAGGACCTGTCATTTTGCCTTGTTGAACCTCATACAATTGGCCCTGGCTTATCGATCCAGCCTGTCCAGACTCCTCTGTAGAACCTTCCCTATGGTGGTTTCTATAGAGAACAGCAGATCTGGAGAGATAGCAGATAAAAACTGGTCTGCCGATCAACACACCTGTCCAACTGCAAACTGACTGAGGATGCACTCAGTTCCCTTGTCCAGATTGTTGGTAGAGACATTAAACAGAACTGGCCTCAATACTGGGCCCTGGGATCAGCTGCCAACTGGATGTAACTCTGTTCACCAGGATTCTCTGGGCCTGGTTTTCACCCAGTGAAGAGTGCACCATCCAAGCCACAAGCAACCAGTTTCTCCAGCAGAATGTTGTGGGAAATGGTAACAACAGTGTTATGAAAGCCCAGGAGAACATTCTGCAGCCATTCCCTCATCCTTTAAGTTGATCATGCTTTCATAGAAGGAGATCATGCTGGTCAAGCAGGACCTGCCTTTCATACAACAATGGTGGCTGGGCCTTGTTCCCCATTTGCCCTGAATATGCCCCATGGAGGCACGAAAGATGATCTGCTTCATGACTTTGCCCAGTACCAAGGTCAGATTATCAGGCCTGTAATTCCCCTAATCTTTTCAGTCTGTCTTGCTTTATATTTTCTAGCCTTCTTTCAACAGGGACATCTCTCCATCAGGGCTGCTGATAAATGATGGAAAGTGGCTTGGTGTGCCCTATTGCCAGCTCCCTCAGTACCCTCAGGTGGATCCCTTAGGTGGATCCCACTGAGCCATAAAGATTTGTGTGGTTCTCAGTGACATAGCAGATTGCAGACCATTCCCTCCTGGATTGTGGGGGCTTCTTTCTGATCCCCATCCCTGTCTTCCAGCTCAGAGGGCTGTGCACCTGAAGGCATTAAATACTTCAGCTTTTTCTCATGCTTTGTCAGTCTGTTTCCTCCCATATCCAATAAAGATGGAGATTGTTCTTAGACCGCTTTTTGTGGCTGATGTGTTTATAGAAATATTTCTTGTTGTCTTTTACAGCAGTGGAGAGATTAAGTTCAGTCTGGGCTTTGGTCCTTCTAATTTTCTCCCTGCATAACTTCATATCAACTTTATAGTTCTTCTGAGTTTCCCTCCAAAGGTGATAAGCTCTTCTGTTCTTCAAGTTCCAGCCAAAGCTCTCTGTTCTGCCAGGTTGGTTTTCTTCCCCTCCAGCTCATCTTTCAGCACATGGGGACAGCCTGCTCCGGCACCTCTAAGACTGCCTTCTTGGAGAATGGGCAACTTTCCTTTGCCCTTCAGGATTGTTTCCCAAGGGACTCCATCAGCCACACTTCTAAACTGGCCTTAGAACCTAAAATCTCTGTAGGGAAAGACAGGAACCCACCTCTTGGCACTGATTAAAGTAATTTGGATTTTTCCCACTGACTTTACTAGTACGAGCGCTGTGAAATTTTTTCTCATTACTCTTATCAAAATTTTTCTTCCTTGGTGCACACTGTGGGTCTCCTGTATGTGATGAAGAGCTGTGTAAGACATTTCCCACTCTTCTTTATTTGATTCTTTTATAGCATTTTGCTATGCTGGTGTGTGGGGCCTTATGTGACTGGTACAGATGCGGAACTAGCAAAAGATTCTACAGATGCAGATAAGAAGGAAAAAAGAAACACGT
Source organism: Thryothorus ludovicianus (assembly GCA_013397245.1). Classification (NCBI taxonomy): domain Eukaryota; kingdom Metazoa; phylum Chordata; class Aves; order Passeriformes; family Certhiidae; genus Thryothorus; species Thryothorus ludovicianus. The sequence goes on along the minus strand of VZTB01011674.1, from coordinate 1,036,482 downwards.
GACATCTTTTAGAAGGAAGAATTTCTGTATTAAATACTCATTGCTTTGCCAAGCTGCAAAAAATGTCAGTGTCTGCAAATAACACATCTCCATTTTTTCTTTAAAACTTATAAAATAGATACAATACAAACAAACTCAACATGCTCAGAACAGAGACAATCTAGATGGAGGTTACAAAGCTTAAAAGGACTTTCTAAATAAGCCTTAAATCCATGGTTAAGCCAATTTCAAGGATGTAAAATCATACTATGGAAGAAAAAAATTAGAGCCTAAATATTATGCTAGGCTGAGCTGGCTCTAATCAAATTCATTTAACCCCATTATTTTCTTTCTTATGCATCACAGACAAAAATAATGCAGCTCTCTTGGCAGGAAGCCAGTCTGAAACCATCTATTACCCTCCATACTGAAGTTCTCACAAGGAGAACAAGGCAGCTGCCCTCACAGTAATTGATATTAATGACTCAGGTTAGAGACCATTGTGCCAGCTTGGGATTGACAACAAAGAGAAACCACAGCCCAGCTTCATGGTAATAGGGACAGAAGTAGTCATCTGAAGACAGATGGATATAATGGGAGCAGAAGAGTGTAGTCCTAAAAAAAAATATTTTTTTTTTATAAGAAAAATATTTAGATGAGACATCAACATGTATTAAATAAGAATGACAATTGTAACTGGCAGTCTTTCTGTGCCATATCTCTGAAGTGTCCTGCACTGTGTCCATGGGCTAGAAAAGGCAGATGTGGGGTTGGCCACCTCCCTGGAGTGGGTGCACACTGCCCAGTAGGATTGCATCCCTAGGCACGGTGCAGTGCAGGGCGAATTGCCTACAGGTTCAGCCCCAGCTGTTCCCCAGAAAGCCCTGGGCTGAGCCCAGGGCCTGTCTAAACTCTATTCCCAGGCTTCTTACAATATTCATAGAAAGGTTATTTTCAGTGTTTTGTGGAAGTCTGTTCTAGTTTTATCAGATGCCTGCAGATTTCACACATTTTTTTCTGAAAATTAGCTCTTGCTTTCAAATTAGCTGGAACTATGCTAGCCAGCAGAAACAGTGATGTCCATTGGTGAATACCAGTGATTGAACCTACTCGATATAACTTGTAACAGGCTCTGACAAAATGTGGCTCAAGGTTGAAATGTAAGGGTGAAGCAGCAGCCCTTACAATACGAGAGAGTATTTACACCTAGGAACAGAAATTTTGCAGTGCTGCTTAGTTTAGTTTGTGACAGGCTTTGGTTTTCAGTTTATTAAGGGAAAAGTGGTAAAAGGGACAAACATATGCCAGGAGCCTCTGTTGTATCGGTGTGGGGACAGATGCTGTGTTGTGACCCTGCGAATGATACACCACTGTGAGCTGTCTCAGGCCTAACTCAGGTTTCCCTGCTCTTCTTCACGTGCTATTTTCTCTTGCTGCCTTATCCTACTCCAAGCTTTCAGATCCCTTAGCCCCCAAACCATCTGGAGCATCACACAGGTCATGTGAACAGTGATTACCACACAGCGCTGTTCTGCCTCCTGGGGTGTTGTGTCTTTTGGCCATCTTATCATCAAGGTGTTGAGAAGCTCAGCATTGCGACATATGCTGTCTATTAAAATAAATGTAGTGTCTCTGTTGTCATTGCTGTTGAGTAAAAGGTTTTCCTAAGTAGGTCCTTGAGAAATACATTTTCTTCTTGACCTAATTCTCTTCAAGAGATTGAGAGATAAAGTCAAGAACATTACACTTTTGAAATTAAAATAGTGCTCAAGCTTGCTCTATAATTTCTGGTCTCTCATGTAAACACCTGCTGACATTCCTTCAAACTTTATCTGCTTTTGCACCTTTGGAGTATTTTAGCATAAAGTGAAAAGAATGAAGTCTTTAAAAAAAAAATCAGTCTGTATGTTCCTCCCCACTATTCAGAAAGAAAGCAAATCCCTAGGTTACTACACAAATATCAACATTGGAAATGCTCTTGCTTTCCCAGCCCCTTCTCTACTGAGAGAACTACTCTACTTCTTAACTCTACTCACACCACTTAAGTCCAATTAATACAAAGCATTTACTCACTATATGTCTGGGCTGATAATTATTTAATAACACAATAATCTGAAATGTCAAAACAAAATTCAAATCTGATTTCAACTGTTATTTTAAACCACAAGAGATTAAAAACTATGATATAGTCTCCTATTACAGGGAGTAGGGTAAAACTTTAGGAAACAAATACTTGTCTGGTAGAGGAGAAACCATGATCAGGAACGTAGCTTTTCCGGTAGGAGGCTCATCCCCTGAACTACCTTATTTATTATTTTTTTTAGATCATGGATCAGATTATCTTTGAAGATATTTCAAAACATGCAGAAGGCAGAGAGTGATTATACAGAGCTAACCAGGTCCCACCAAGGGCAAATCCTGCCTGACTAATCTAGTGGTCTTCTAAGATAGAGTGACTGCATCAGTGGACAAGGTAAGGGCTACAAACACCCTCTCTGTGGCCTTTTGTAAGTACTTAGATAAGGTCCCCACAACATTCTTTCCTCTAAATTGGAGTGATGTGGGTTCAATGGATGAACTGTAGATGGGTAAGGAATTGGCTGCATGTCCACTCAATGATTCAGAGATGAAGGGATTGGGTCCAATACTGATTAACATCCTCATAAATATAGTGGTGCACTTGACACAACTGAGAGAAGAGATGCCATCCAGTGGGACCTTGGCAGGCTTGAAGGGTGGATTTAACGTGAGGATCATGAAGTTCAATTAGGACAAGTGCAAGGTCCTGCACCCGGGTGAGGGCAATCCCCAATACCAGTGCAGATTGGGTGAGGAATGAATTGAGAATCAGAGAGTCACAGAATGATCTGTCCTGCAGAAAAAATTTGGGTACACTGGTGAATATAAAATGCGACATGAGCCAGCAGCAGTAAGGAAAGCCAACTTTGAAAGTACAGACAGCAGGTTGAGGAATTCAATTATCCTCTACTCTGCCCTGGTGAGACCCCACCTGGAGTACTGCATCCAGCTCTGGAGACCTCAGCAAAGGAAAGACATGGACCTGTTGGAGCAGGTGCAAAGGAGGATTGCAAAATGGTCAGAGGACTAGAAAACTTCTCCTGTGACAAAAGACTGTTCAATCTGGAAAAGGCTCTGTGGAAATCCTCATGTGGCCTTTCAATGTACAAAGGAGATTTTGAGAAAGTCTTTTCACCAAGGTGACAGCATGAGGGGCAATGGTATTAAAATGAGTGGATAGATTTAGACTCTATATAACAAAGAACTTTTTTTTACCGTGAGGGTGATGAGACAATGGAACAGACTTCTCAGAACAGTTATGGATGTTCCATCACTGGAAGTGTTTAAGGATAGGCTGGACAAATCTTTGAGCAACTTGATCTTTTGGAAGTGGAGTTGGACTAGATGATCTTAAGGAGTGTCTTTCATTTAAAACCATTCTATGGATTATATGAAATCCACTATGTATAGGTATGTGTGTGTGTATATATATATATGTATGTATATGTGTGTGTGTGTGTGTATTTGCGTATAAGTGAAAAAAAAACGTAATATCCCAAATAGTTCCAGTCATTTAGTGCCTTCCTCCCCTTTCTTATGCTTGACATGCTTTTGGGACCTTTTCATTGTCACTAGGATGTCACAGCTAGAGAGTGTTAAAAGATTCAACAGTATAGTGTGACTTCTGGGCCGAAAGCAGCCCATGAGGAGTTCATACACAGCCAAAGTAAAAGACCATAGCCTGTAATAAATCTGTAGACGTGGGTAATCCTAATTCCCGTATTTGAAAGGAGACATAAGAGCCCACAGTGCCACTACCATCTCCTCATGGGAACATATCCCAGAGTATTCATAAGCTCTCAGCTGTGTGAGATCTGCCATAAATGTCTTGTGGCTGTCAAAGTTGTACATCTCTGTTGACTGTGTTTTGTAGATTAGAAAAGGTCACTATTTCTGTATAGCTCTAGGTGATGTCTCTTTTCTAAGTCTTGGTAAGTTCACCTTGTACAGCTCCCTCCTGGGCTTTGACTCTCCTTTCTCTTTATATTTGCCTTTTAATCTTTATTTACACACCCTTTCACACTCTGTCCTCTGGGCTCAGAATTTCTTTCCTAGGGGACCTGGCAATATCTCCTCTCAGATTTAGAGAATTCTACCCTTCTACGAATTGCCCAGATATAAGACTGGGTTATTTTCAGTCTGAGTATTCACAGACAGAACCTTCCTTTATGTCTCAAGTGAAGTCTTGTCGTCACAACAGAATTACTGACATTGTTTACAAAAGTCCAGATTGTACATTAACATGAATTCTCTACTTGTGCCAGATTCTGTAAGAAGCAGCTCATAAGACAGTTCATTTAAAAAATAATAATAAAGTATACACATTTCAGAAAAAATAGCATGTACTGTCTGGAGATCTGGATCTTCCTAGTTAAATCAGTTGCTTATTTTTTAAACACTGTGGATGCCTGAAGGCACTGTATGCACATTATCTATTTGCCCATATTTTTCTGAGCAAAGGATAATCGCACTTTTTCTTCAGAGAAGTATTTGGCAAATTCTGAAGAAATGTCTTGGTGTAAGAGATTGGCATACTGGGTTTAAATCTTAAGGCTCATAGGCAACAATAACCCCACCCGTTACACTATTAGTGTTCAGATATTCTTCAATTTACAGTGAAACAAATGGGTTCCAGCCCAATATGTTGTCTGATCTGTGACCACAAGACAAATTCAGGGTCATGACTGCCCTTCAAGACTTGAATTTGTGCTTGATGGGAGATGGAAAGTTTGCTTGATTAAGATTTTAGTTCTGATTGGGGTAAATTGTTATTGAAGAAAAAAGCCTATGCTATAATACTTAACTGTGCAAGTCAAAGCCTGTCAAACCCTTCAGATAATGTAATGAATCTTGTAAATGGAGTAATTGATATGCCCCTCTGAGTGTTTCACTCCAGCTAGTCTTTAAAAGATGAGAAGGACACTGGTGCTATTAGTTTCTAAGGACTACACAATTACAGAATCACAAATGGTGTTCCCCAGGGCTCACTAGTGGGGTCAGTTCTGTTTAATAACACAGAACACAGAATCACAGAATTAGCTGAGTTGGAAGAGACCCACAAGAACCGTGAAGTCCAGCTCCTGGCCCTACACAGGGCCATTCCCAAGAGTCACACCAGATGCCTGAGAGCACTGTTCAAACACTTCTTGAACTCTCTCAGGCTGGCACTGTGATGAGTTCCCTCGTGAGCCTGTTCCAATGCCCAGCCACCAAGGATGAAGAACCTCTCTCTAAACTTCAACCTGAACCTCCCCTGACACAACTTCAGGCCATTCCCTCGGGTTTTGTCACTGGGCATGACAGAGGAGAGGTCTGTGCCTGCCCCTCTTCTTCCCCTCATGAGGAAGCTGCAGACTGCAATGTGGTCTCCCCTCAGCCTCCTCTCCTCCACACCGAACAGACCCAGTGCCCTCAGACACTCCTCTGATGGCTTCCCCTCCAGACCCTTCACCATCTTCGTTGCCCTCCTTTGGACACTCTCTAACAGTTTAATGTCTTGTTTACACTGTGGCTCCCAAACCAGCCCCCAGCACTCCAGGTGAGGCTGCCCCAGCTCAGAGCAGAGAGGACAATCCCCTCCTTTGCCTGGCTGGCCATGCTGTCCCTGATGCCCCCCAGGACAGGGCTGGCCCTCCTGGTTGCCAGGGCACTGCGGACTCAGATTCAGCTTGCCATCTACCAGGGCCCCCATATCCCTTTCCATGGCACTACTCTCCAGCTTCTCAATCCCCAGTCTGTCCATACATCTAGAGCTGGTTGTCCCACCCCAGGTGCAGAATCCAGAACATTCCCTTGTTGAACTTCATATGGTTGGTGCTTGCCCAGCCCTCTAAATTGTCAGGGTGTCTCTGCAGGCCTTTTCAGCCTTTGAAGCAGTCAACACTCACAGTTTTATATCATCTGCAAACTTGCTAAGTATTCCTTCCAGTCCCACATCCAAGTCATTAATAAAGATATTGAAAAGCACCGGGCCAACGATGGAGCCCTGCAAAACTCACAAGTGACAGGTTGCCAGTCTGATTTCATCCCATGTACTGTAAACCTTTGCTCCATGTACTCAGTACTGGTGAGGCCACACCTCAGATCCTGTGTTCACTATAAGCAGGATATTGAGATGCTGGAGTGTGTCCAGGGGAAGAAATGGCTTCAAGCTGCACTAGGAGAAGTTTAGAGTGTACATTAGGAAAAATTTCTTGGTGGAGTGAGTTGTCAGGCATTGTAACAGGTTATTCAGTTAAGCTGTGAAACCACACTCCCTGAAAGTGTTGGAAAACTTGTGGATGTGGCACTTGGGGTTATGGTTTAGTAGTGAACACAATAGTTCTGGGTTAACAGATGGATTGGATGACCCTGGGATTCTTTTCCAATCCAACTACTTCTACGAAATTTAAATGCAGCATTAGAAAGGTCATAAATAGCTACCAAGAGCCCTTATATCCATATCTGAGAAGACTTAAATATATTAAAGTGAGCAGTGAAACAAAATTTGCACCACCTTCTGCCAGTAATCCATTGAAGAAGGCCTTGGTGTTAAGGGTGCGGGTTTTGTTGAACTATCATCCCCATCAAAATAATTTAATTCTAGTTGGTATTGATTTTCAAATCTGCTGTTCTTAGGGGTTAGAGAGATCACATATTGCCTGGAGAAGGGAAACCCCCCCATTTACTACTTGCCTACCAACAAATCAACCAAGAAGATATAACCTACAAGCAGGCATTTGGGTATTCTACAATGTTCAAAGCCCACTGTCATTTACCAAGGGCGAATTGAATTAGTGTGTAATTTGGAAGAAGCAGATTCCTTCCTGAAGAGATGAGCAGACACTGAACCTTAGTATCGATTCATAGGTCAGTTTGTTCAGTTACACACTTGATGGAATTGGGGTAATAATTTGTATATTTCAGTGTCCACACGATAATTACTTATTTTCTCTGTGGTTTACACTGTTTTCTATTACCACAGCTTACAAGCAGCTCAGATGAAGCACAGGTTATAAGGCCTCAATTGCTAAGATTGGATCTGGACAAACAGTGCAATAAATTTTGCTGATGTTGATTTGGAAAGCTTAGGTGCATGATTTTGGTTTCTACTCCCTTGACACAAGGTTGCCAAAATTACCGAAGCCCTACCACTGTAAGAAGGAAGCACAATTTTCTCCTGCTGTTTTTTATTTGGTAGACATACGCACTAGCAGGAACTCAAAGTCCCTTTTCTTGTAAAGACGTCATGGGTGAAATGTTAGGCTATAGTATTACCTGGTATTATAAAGCCCTCTGAAGCAGGCAGAGTCCAGGGAGTTCTCAGCAAGATGGGAACAGTGGCTCATTCACGTCACAGCTATATGCTATTTTTGGCATGCAGTTCACTTTTCCTTATTAGAAAAATAAAAATTTTTCAAATAGAAAATTATTCTAGCTTGGTGTATATACCAATTTGGTTGCTTTTAGCCATATTGATTTCTTTTCACCTGCAAAAACTTATTTTTTTTAAAGTCTGCAGAATTTTGTTCGAGGTTGGTTCGTTTCAAGCTCCCTTTGTCTCTGTGCTTCCTGTCTGTGGAAGAGTTATCCCTTGGGAATGATGATGGATCTGGTTATGTGCCCAGAGGAGAAGGAGTCAAGGTAGACAAACAAAAAGTGGTGAATGCTCAGAGCAAACTTGGCTTTTGTGAGCAAAGCACATACCCACGTACAGAGGTGGGCCCTCATACAGAGACTGTGGTGATGCCCCATATAGGCCTATAGCGTGTCCATACCACTCTCAGTGTTTACCTTTTACATGACTCCAACTTGAACTTCTAAAAACAAGCTCTGGAGCTGGTTGGGTCAAGGATTTTCAGAGAACTAAGACAATGTTGATTTTGTGCCTTCCACAGAGATTAAGCAGAAAATTTTAATTAATAATGCCTGGAAACCTTGTTCTGTTATTGTTTTAATCAAAATACTGCATCTGAACATTGCAACAAGGTCTTATTTAGGGCAAGTCAGTTCTAATGGCATCACCCCCAGATGGTTTTTGCTTTACCCATGCCAATCCATTTTTGCACAAAGGTAACAACTTAATATGTTAGTGCTTACTGACATATATCAACATAATATATAAGGTGCAAGAAAAGATGAGTTGGTCTATTTTTTATAGGTTTTACTGAGGAGATGAGATTATACAGTTGTCAAATATGACTTTTCCTTATTAGGACAATTAAATTTCTAACATTGGAAAGCATCTCTTGGTCATCTCCTGAAGTATTTCAGATTTTCTCCAGTGCCTCCTTGTTATTTAAAGGCAATGTAATTCATATCCATAGTGGTCATGGTTTATTTTCTGGACTAGATCTCTGTCATGATGGCAGGCATATTAAACAGTAAAATCGTGAAGGGCCAAGGGTAGTTCCTTTTTATTCTGAATGAACGAAATGATAAATGAAAGTTAGGAAGCTCTTCATTTAAATGTGCTTATGGACCCAGCTGGAGATCATCTTCCTTCCAGACTAACACAGAAAAGGGAATTGAATTTTGTTGAAATTACCCAGATTTTTTTTACATATATATATATTGAACCTAAACTGCTTTCTGAAAGTTTTGCTGTATTTAACCAGAACTAAACAGGAGAAACTTACCTGCAGCTGAGCCTGGAACTTACCCAATGTTGGTACTGCTTCAACTTACCAGCTTATAGAGGAGGTTAGCATGTCCTGACACCACTCAAGCACTGCAGGAAACACATCTCGTGAGACTTGGATTGAACCAGGTCTTGGTTGTGGTTAATCCAGAATAAAAGTATTGCTTTACTGCCATGCTCCACTGAAAATGACAACTTCATGAATAGAGGGATTCATCCCAGCTCAGAACTGTACATTCAATTCAAGCTTGTTGCCTTCTCCATTTACAGTGATAGATATAGGGATTCCCAGAAGAAGGTTCACAGAGAGTCCTAGTGGCTACTTTGGACTAGTTTCATGATTGCCAGGAGACTGTTGGACAAAAATTTCACAATTGAAATATATGTACAGACACCTTTTGTGATTACAACCAACTGTTCCTTTTTTCCACAGCTCTCCAGCTGACATCTTCCCTCTTCCTGAGGCACCTCAAAGCAAGAGCTTTGTGAAGTGACTGGCTTCCAGATCATGTGAAAAGTTCACATTTTTCAAAAGACTGCTTTTTTGCCTCAATTTTTATCACAAACTGGCAGCATCAGTCTGAACAAAACCAATGGAAAATATGCACTGGAAAGTCCTCAAGAGCTAGGACAAGTGACAGAAGGCAATTTTTTATGTTTATTTTAATTTAATTTTCACAATTGTAAGAAAACAGGGTGGCAAGAATCTCGCCTGCCTCTTTCCTTAGTTCTTGTTCCATCTATAACTAGTCAGGAAGAGATTACAAAGAAAGAATGGGTTTTTCAAATTTATTTGTCCATGAAAGTATCTGTTGCAAGAATTATTTTTTCTCTCAAAGATCTAAAATGCTTCATTTTACCAGCCAGACTGGATAAATGCTGAAAAGTAGTTATGCAAAAACAGCTGAAATTTTTTTAATGAATCTACTTTAGTTGAGTTTGCATCTAGACTGGTTTTGCTTTCCACAAATATTCATGCAAATAAGTTTTTTGGAACAGTCTTTTTCAAAGTAAATATTAAGGATGAGCAGTCAAATGTTTATGGAAAAGAAATTTTACATTACCTTTCTGCAAGGCTTCAGAAGCAAAAAACTCAAGAGTATTAGGTTTATTCCTGATGTCAAGAAGCTGTAAAAATACAGAGTAGCTCAAATGACATGTCCAAAACAAGAAATCTAAGTCTTATTTCAAGGGTTAAATCCTAGTTCAACTGAATTCATTAGTGGAATGCCTATACATTTCACAATGACAAGATTTTATTATACTTCTGTGGTACTGAGTCCAGTTTTTTTAGCCTAAGGGTTAGATAATGCTGGCTTAATAAATTTTTAAAAATCTCTTTAGGTTTTGGAGACCTTTAAATAGGACGGAGTAGGCAAATAATCTTTTTCCATTAGTGTTCTAGGTTAATTGTAGACAATGTTTGGGCAGCACCACTGCCAGAAAAGGTATTTTGCCAGCCCTGGCTATTCTGTCCCGTTCCTTCCCTCACACCTGGCACTCTGGTTGATTTGTTTAGCTTGACTGATGAGCTGAGCCTACAGAAATAAAAGGTTGCGAGCTGGCTTAGAGATAGATTGGCTTCATTGTGATAAGCCCCCCGATCTGTCTGGCAGCTTGGCTGTATAAAAAGAGGAGTCTGTGGAGGGAAGGTGTCAGGAACACTGGCTCTGAGTGGGGCAGCATGACATGGGACTGCCTCTACATTGCTTTCAAGCCAGAAGTGTGGAAAGAGACACCTTTAGCTGCTCCTCTGACTCTTCGGGACATTTTGCCTCAAAAAGGTGGAAAAGCAGAGAAGCCATTTCAGTTTTTAGTAGTAGACGAGGGTCGTTCAGGAAGCAGGCAGCAAAGCAGCACACAAAAACATGCCAATTTGGAAAATGAGGGGTTTCAGCCCTGTATCAAAGACAGGAAAGCACAAGCTCCTCCTTCCTGGTATTTGCAATGCTTATTAAAACAAATAGCCTCCCACATGAAGGCACCATGTGCTTTTCCCTTGAGCTGAGCCTGTGCCCAAAGGAGCCCACAAGTTCTAAACCTGACTGGTGCTCCAGAGGCTCCAGGGTGATGCACCTCAGGTGCTGTGTTGCTCTGTTCTCCTTTCCCCACAGCACAGCCTGCCAGGCTGCTCCTGCTCCCCTACTTTCAAGGATACACTGCCACTGATTCATGTGGATGTTATTGGATTCACAGCTCTGTTACCTGTCTTGGCATTAAGAAACAGCCCTGAACTGCCTCTCCCAAATGCCAGTTTGGAAGCCAGTGCCTCCACAGAAGCAGGACAGCCGCTTCTTTCCACTACCAGTGGAAATCCCTCCAGCATCAGGATGTCAAACCTTTGGCCTTTATCTAACCTTGTCCATCCACTCCTTCCCATCATTCACTATCAATGTCTCCACAGCTGTAGATGTGTTTTGCTGTAGCCAAACTCAGTCATTTCAGGTTCCCACAGGAGGAGTGTTTCTAAACCCTTAAAATTTTCCACTGTGCCTCTGTCGAAATAGAGAACACTGAAAGTCTTTTTTGGAGGAAGCTTATAAAATATGAACATCTGTTTGTTATGAAACTTAATGCTGTCAGCTTGCAAGAGCCATCTAGAAAAGCATTTAACTCAAAGTGCTCTCTGTGTGTATAGGAACAAATGGCTTATATAGGTATATTGGTGGAGACACCTGCCTCAGGTAAGGTTTATTTCAAGATAGTGTCATTGGGGATTGAGAAAGGATTCAAAACAGAGAATGTGAAATCTCCCGAAATGCCTCTCCAATGTACATTTAAAATGCCAGATTTTCTTGGCTCAAGACCACTATCGGTCATGTTTTGTTACCTGGAAATACCTGCATTTTTTCAGTTTTGGCTTTCCAAGACAGCTGCACTATGGAGTAAAAATCATTGGAATTCACCAGCTACAGGTGATGGTTGACAAAGTTATGTGTTAATATTCTGTGACTACAAAATGCTTCCTCAAATGAATTAATTCCAATGGACAGTTAACAATGTGTTTATCTTTGAAGTGATACTATTGAGTTATACTTGGTGTAGTAGGTGGTTTTATACCTTGCTTTTATATCAAACTAGTTTAATAAGCAGCATGAGAACAGGAAAAAAGTAAACAGTGAGCTTTGTTCAAAGCATTCATCGGCTCATCTATGTACCCAAGAGGGGTGAGAGGCTTACTCTTTTATAAAAATTAATCTTTCATATTAATGGACCGTTTGATACATTGCCACATGTGAGTGTCAGATATTGCCAATACTGGTGACAGTGGGATCTTAGAAATCAGAATTGGAAGAAGGTCATTAGATTTACAGTCTGCCCTTCTGGTCGATACACTGCTAAATGACTTTCCCTGGTGTGTTCTGCAATTGCATTTTAAATGAGTCCAGAGTTATACTCTGTTAGTCAGTAATCAGGGCTGAGGAACTCAAAGCCAGAGGAGGTGTGCAGGTTAAGCATCAAGTCAAAGAATGTGTTCCTAGTGGAATTTTTTTCCCAAAGACTATTTACTGTTTTGCATTAATTTCAATGGAGCCAAGAAGACTCAAATTGACAAAGCTGTGCCTCAAAAAATGAAGTGCAAAACAAAATCTGCTGGTGATGTTTTAAAGAAACACTGAAATATCATTGGACCATATTGCATCTCTGTGTTCTCCAAAGATTATAATTTTTTTCTCATGATTTGTGTAATTTTCCCCCTTTTTGCTTTATAAACAACAGACAAAAGGAGGTGAGAGTACAGGAGACACAAAATAACTGAATCACACACACAGAGTTATAAAAGGGAAGGTTCCTATTATTCTGTTTAGTCAGATTATCTCAGGTATAACTTGAAACCTCAGGAAATCCAAACGAAAACTGAACAGAGGGTAAATATAAAAGTTTTGAAGAGATGATTTAAAATATTTCAACTTAATCTTTGACAAACATTTATTTGACTGCACATTGCCAGTTTAAACATGGACGTATAACAAAGTCATTCAAAGTGTAACACAGCCCACAACACATTCTCTTTCACACCATCCTAAGAAACGTCAGCCTAGCAAATACCACGCTTTTGTAAAATTTACCATTTGTCTTACAGACCGAGACAAACCTCTGGTGCCATGCCCATGTTCTCTTCACAGGTGCTGGGCCCTACATGGTCAGGCTCATTCATGAGATACGGGTGCGTACGCATGCAGGACATGCAACATCTCCTGTTGCTGTAATAATGCACTGATATGATTATCCCTGGGTCTGTTTGGGCTGGCTGTTATTAAGTTTCCAACATGTTATCTTTTATCTATCATTTGTAGGTTGAATAGCCTTAAATCCCTGAACACACTGAAGAGATTACTAGGGAGAGTTCATCCTGGAGGGTACCATGGCTAGGAGACTTCTGGAAGTGCACGATACCCTCCCTCCCCTCCCAAGCTGAAAGAGGCCAGGATATGAGGATGTATGCTCGGTCTCAGCCCCACAGGCAGCAGAGCTGATTTGCTACATGTTCTGCAGACCAGGGCCTCAGGGCATGCAGCCATTCATGTGCCCCTGAATTGGCCAGAAAGGCACAAAGAAAACAAAAGGGCTGCTCTCTTAATTTTGCAGTAGACAGACTAAGATATCAGCCTCAAAGCCTCTCAGAAATGCACCCCCAGTTAGCAGCCCTGTGCTATGAGCTCCATAGTTTGGCACAAAGTCAACTGTACTCCAACATGCAACCACATTAAATGTGATTACTTTGCTTGTACTAACTCTCCTTCTAAATAATCTAGCCTTCACAAAATGAGAAACCACAAAAAATACCTGAAGCAATTAATTTTTTATTGACATGATGCTACCAACTCCAAGTGCCAGATTAAATTAAAACCCACTCTGAGTGATCAAAAGATGTCCAGACAGCCTACTGCTTGCAAAGTTCCGCTTACTCATGATGATCATGTTTTGAAAACAGAAGCAGACAAAATCCTAGAGGATTCTTACAGCCTTCTGGCTGTATTTAAGGCTAAGGGGAATGGGCCTTCATCACAGTTTCAAACCACAGCATAAACAAGAGTTCTTGTTACCAGAAAAAAACTACAGAGCCTTTCGAAGATCAGGTGAAAGGATTAAATATGGAACAAACCACTTTCCTGCAATTATTCACTATAGTATCGCTTATATTTAGTCACAAAAGACTTTACGATGCACATATATCAGAGACAATTTCTGAATAGAAGAGGCAACAAAATGAGTCACTGATTTCTTTGCTTTTTGAATAAGCAGTCTTGGTTATTTACAAAACATTTCCCATGGACATCACTTAAAATACTACTGGAGTTGCATTCTCTAACAGTGCAAGTGTTTATATTTTTTAACATTGACAAAATTGCATTAGATTGGCTTGTTCTATACAATTTGGAAGGAAATTAGACTGTAGTCACTAAAACATTGCTTTGCTTATGGTTTTCTTCATTTTCTACCAGCAGTACTCAGGGAATTAGGAAGGGCTTCCACTCCTGGACTGATAAACTCATTTTGGAGAAACAGAGTGTCTAAACTATGTGCAACTCAGATGAGCTCAAGAGACAACCAGGGCCAGCTCAGAGTCTGCAGGATTATTTGCATTATACTTACCCTCTTCTACTGCAGTTGGGTTTGCAGTTGATCTTGGGCCCAGCTTTAGAAGGGTTTTTTCAGTGCAAACCTTATTTCCTTTTCCAACTTCACAAAGGACTCTGCAAAATGACTCAGTAGATATCTGGCCACACCAAGAAACTTAACTGGAAGTTACCTACAAGAAGTCAGTCTTGCTTCTAATTTCAGGGTGTAAACTGGGAGTAATCCAAAGTGAACCCTACATATATCTATAGTGAAAAATGCATACTTTTCAGACAGTGGTCCCTGCAGGCTCCATAGTGATCCATAAGCAATAGCTGTCTTGGCAGAATCCAAAGAAACAGTTAAAACTCTGCTCATTGAAATGCTCTCTGGGCAAGGCTCTCCTCTAAGATCAGTGTATGTCACACCCAGCATTGATGTTTTGCCTTTCCTGCATGTGAAGAGCTCTCACAGTTGACAGTATCAAAGAGCAGATATCAAAGCTCAAGGATGCCCTGCAGTACTTTGCCTCCCTACAGCAATTTGCACAAGGTGCAATGTATACTGCACAAGGCCTGGAAATAAACTTGTCATTTTCATAAGATTCCCTGTGATTTTTCAAACCTCAAGAATGAGCACCAAGCAATATGTTTGTGTGACTGGAACACCCTTGTGAATGCAGTCTCCTGCTTTCACACGTTTTTGGGCACATCGGGTATTCCTCTTTCCAGTGAATCGGGTATTGTAATATTAAGCATTACACAAGTGGAGAGGTATAGAAATTTTCCATCTTTTCAGGTCTAAGCATGTTTTCATTCCCCTGATTTTTACTTTTTTTCCCCAGGCCCGCTTGTTCCTCAGTGTTTTGCACACTGCTGTTCTGAAAACAAACACAAACTAGATAAGACTCTGTCTATCAAAAATTAAGTCTAATCTAACTGAAAGGAAGAAGAAGGGGAGAAAAAAAAGTAGCATAAATATGCTTGCAGCCATACTTTAGGGCATACTTCAAAGTAACTCCATGTGGGGCTCCAGGAGGTACTTCGCTACATACATAGAGCAGGAGCTCAGTGCAGAGCTGCATACATGAACATTAAAAAAAAAGTTAGGCTACTTCAGTAATTTGTCTATAACTTTGATGTAGATCTCTCATTGCTAACGATATGTGTGCCATGCCTTTTGGGAACTGTGTTTTACACTATTAGGCCAATATTCATTGGTATGTCTTCTGGCACCCTTGGAAGAGGAACTTCTATGAGAGGCAAGCAAAGCAGAAAAGGAAATACTATGCATATTTTCATTCAGGGTCTTAGACATGCTAATATCTCCAAATACATCTTCTGAATACCTGTACTTACCTAAGAACCTGCTCCATAAATAAGGCCTCTCACTGTAAAAATTCCTTCATAATCAAATTTGAGGGAGAAATGGTGCTCATTTCTCATCCAAGTTTTTCCATAATGAGTCTCAGGAGGGGAAAAAAAAAGATTCCTCCCCAGAAAACTTTCTTTCTCCAGGCACGCACTTCCTTGTAAACATATTGAACTTGATAGAAATAAATTTAGCCTCACTGGCTCTGCTCCCAGCTTCTTACAATGAAAGGACAGTGCCTGTACTTCTATTGCTTCTAGTGTATCCTCACTGGACAGTAAATATACCTAAAGGAGTAGTGAAAGAGAAGACATAAAATTTAAAGAAGGGGTAAAAGTGAGAAAAAGCATGCAAGAAATGCAGATGCCAGAATGGAGACAGCTATTTCAATAAGCACAGCATGAATGGGCTGATGACAGGTGTTGGGAAGGGCTATTTTTAGGACTTGAACTTGTTGTGGAGTGGTTTTGCCAGAATAGTAAGAACAAGCTCAGTTACCATCAGCCTTTCCCTGGTAGTTTGTCTATGCAGAAGCAGTTGCTGAGGTCTTGGCTCTTGCTGAAATCCTGCACTGGCCTCTAATTAACTTCACATTTATTAGCCTTGGGAGAGATCTCCCCTGCAGTACAATTTGGTGAAGATGAATGTAAGCTCCAGTGATGTTTTTGTAATTTAGCACTACACCCATTCCTATCCTCTTCCGGTGTCCCACTCCAGTGGCAGAGCATACAAAAGTCTCATCCTAGGATCTGAGACCCTTGGGCTCTCATCTCCATGAGAAGCAAAGCATGCAGGTATCTCTTGGGGGAGGATGCCTTGGCAGATAGATGCATTTGTGTCACACCAACAGAAGCAGAAATTGCCTCAGTTTTGTATGCACTTAACTATGCCAAACTGACACAGCACAGAGACCTGGTAATGCAAAAATCTGGACACCTTTTGTGTGCTGGAGTAAAAATTGACAGAAAAACTACTAAGCAAATGCATTACATTCAACTTGGGGTCTTGATGCTGTGAGAGAGAATATTGGTGAATATAGTAAAATTACAAATTAGGAAAACTGGGATTTTTTGATTGTTGTAGTTGAACAGGTGATTGCTTAAAAGACTGAGCAATAAAGATCTCAAAAATGTTTCAAATGTATCTTGACTAACAAAAGCTAAGGAAAGACTAATGTATTTATTTTTTGAGCAGAGATACACTCTCTAAAATTGCTAAATCTCTTCTGTCTTGAAGTGACAGTAATCAAACTTCAAAGAAAAGATCAGGCAAGAAAGGGAAAGGTATAGGAATTTCTTGGAGACACACATATTTTTTGGTTCTCACAGTTTTAATTCCTTTTCTTCTAAAGTTGCTAAGGCAAAGCCTTCTTCCGTGGCCCCTTTGGACTGTCCTCTTTCCATTAAGTGGACAATGCATTTGATATACAGGAGTGATTTGTTTTTCCTTTGTTTTAGCATTTAATACTTTTTCCTTCCAACAAACACACATACAATAAAGTGCGGGGATTGGTAGTGAACTTCAAAGAGAGCAGCATGCATCCCTGCCCTAGGCAGCTTAATATCTAACCTCTGTCCTCTCACCTCCTTCAAAAATTGTGACAAGAAATCACAATTCTATCTGATGTACAGCATGATCTAAACAGTGTAAATAACTAAGTGTGAATAATGCAACTTAAGCCCCACTTATCCTTCTGCAAAGATTTTTTTCAAAGCTGGCAACTGATCCACTTACTAGAAACTCACTAAATTAGCTCTGATTGGTAGGATTTGTACAACACAATATCACTTTTCCACTTATCCTCCTGACTGGTTCCGTGAAGAGCTGCCAAATCACAGAATCATAGAATTGTTACTCTCCACATGACCAGGTTACCCACAGCCCCATCCAGCCTAGTCTGAAGCATTTCCAGGGATGGGGAATCCACAATGCCTCTGGGCAACTTTTTCCAATGCCTCACCACCCTCACAGTAAAGAATTTCTCCTAATATCTAATCTAAACCTTCCATCCTTCAGCTTAAGTCCATTTCCCTTTGTCCTATCTCAACATGCCCTTGTGAAAAGTCCTTCTCTATCTCTCTTGCAGGCCCTATTTATGTACCTTCCAAGCCTGTGAAGGCCCCTCTGGATGGCCTCCCTTCCCTCCAGCATGTTAACCACATCACACAGCTTGACAAGCTTGCTCAGGGTACACTCAATCCCACTCTCCATGTTACTCACAATGATGTTAAAATTTGACAATCCCAATACAGACCCTTGAGGAACACCACCTCTCGCTCGTCTCCACCTGGGCGCTAAACCATTGATTGCAGCTCCTTCAGTGCCATCATCCAGACAGTTCCTTATCCATTGTGTGGTCCATCTGTCAACTCCATGTCTCCCCAGTTTAGTGGCAAAATGCTGTGGTCTAGAAAGAAAAAGAAAGAGAATGGAAGAGCAGACACATGCTTCATAAGGAATTATTCCAGGTCTCTGCAAGTGTAGCGAAAAGGTGGGGGATGTTGAAATATCAAGCAGACATACATAAATGGTAGGTACACAACCATAGGTACAGAAAAGAAAACCAGAAAAGAAAACCAGAGCAGTGATCAATGGTGATCAACTGGTGTCATCAAGAGCTACCAGTTTTCCTCTGCTGAGATTTACATGTTTTGCTGTGAAGGTAGTACACACAGTCATGATTAAAAAGACCTGCATGAGATCTCCAGCACCCAAGACATATCATCCACCATGCCATACGAAGCACCATGACTCAGACCAATTATATAATTTAATTTCTAAGTCCCATTAAAGGATATTGATAACAATTTTGAGAACTATACATCCACAAAAAAATTTCCTTTCCTTTCCCAGCAGCAGATTTTCACCTGTAATTTACTGATATTTTCCTATTCTTCTCCTCCTCAAGTTTAATTGCCCAAATTTCTGCTTTCTCTTCTGTATGCACTTACTTTACAGTGAGTTTTATTTTGGGAGAAAAACGCCTGCACAATTTCTCTCAGAGAACAAAAAATACAAGATATTTCTGCATATCATTCAAAGCCCAATTGCATTTTTGTTTCATTATACATCTAGGGAACTCATTAAGGAGACAAAGATCTCATTCTCCAATCAAATAAGCCAGGTGAAGTGTAGCACAGACCAGTAACTACAATGCCGCATGCTGGCTCTGCTGCCCACGCAGACAATAAGGACATTTCCAATAAAACAAACATAAACAGTTAACACAGAGTTGTGAACTCTAATAGGCTTCAGCTTATTGCCTTTGCAGGAGCACACTGTACCAGTGAAGTACAGAAATTAGGCATTCAGGCAAATGATCCGGGGGTTGGTGACAGAGTGCGATCTTTCAGACCTTTGGAGCTATTTAGCTGCTCTCAAAACACACACACAACAACTCTGATAATTACACTCACTGCGAAACCTAGGCATGGTACACTGGAAGCCTTTTAGGGGCTCTTCATAATTTCCTGCCTTTGCCAGAATAAGGCCAATTTACTCCTATTTCAGAGGGCTTCGGCAGAGTGAGAAAAGAGAGACTGGGTCATCAGCATTATTGAAAAGATTCATGATTAGTCACACTCACTTGAAGGCAAGTTACTTGCCAGACACTACACCACTCATTAAAAGGCCTTCAAGCTGGCAGCCCGCCAGCAGCTGCAAAACAGCTCCAGAGCTGGCAGACCCAAGAGGACCCTTGAAGCCCCATGCTGTCCTGCACATGGGAGTGCCAAAGGACAGGTCAAGCATGCCTGGGTGCGATTGGAACCCTGGGAGTTCTGCAAGACTCATGTTCTACAGTGAGGAAAAATAAAGAACATGTTTCATAACCCAGTTTTTGCTAATGTCAAGGTATTACTTTTTGAGGCTAGTCAAAAAATTATTGCCTTTGCATGACCCCCATTTCTTGGTAAAACTCATGCTTGGGTGGCCAGAAGATTCTTTCAAGTGATACGGGAATTTGGAGAATTTCCTAATCTGACTCAGCTCTGATCTGATTCCTGCAGGAGATGCTGGGATTTGTTGGAAATGCCCTGCTAGCTCAGGCCCACAGGAGCTGGCTTTCCACTTGTGGTGTCATTTCCATGCCCTTGACTTCACCACTGCTTTTAAGTGAGAATAGAGCATAAGCAATTCATCCCTCTCCTACACATGCTTTCTCTGGATTTGCCCCATCTTGTCCAGTGCCAGCTAAAGCCAAACTGCCCCAATTTTCCCAGCACCTGATAAATGCTGACTTCTTACCCCCATTCCAGAAGCATCAAAAGAACTGGATATTCACATGTTCCTTACTATGTATCCAGGCAGTTTTAAAACAGGATGTAGGATGCAGCATTAGCAACTAATGTTTACCTCACTTAACCCAGGGACTTTGTGGGACACACAGGAGTGAGGGTTGGTAAAATGGCCAAGCCAGGCAAGCAGCTCCCTGGCTATCAATGGCACTGTCCTTCTCCTCTCTCTCCACTCTCATCTCATCATCACCCAATTCAGCTCTCCTATCCTACTCCCAGTCCATTTCTCATGTCCCTCAAATATTCAAAAAGCTAACCAAGCCCTGCTGACTCCCAGAGCAGTCCACATAGTGAGAGCAGGTGGCTCCAGAGAGCTGGTCAAGCCACATCCACCACAGTGAAGGTAAATAGTCACACCCTTGACACCTTGGAGAAGTCCCTGTAGCCTGATGGAACAGCATGGACTTAGGCCAACATGAGCTCTATTCTCAGCTGAGCCAGGAAAGACCACTGAAGGACTTAATCCCAAATGGAGAGCACCATGTGGGAGTGTGTATGAGGTACAGCTACTTCTCCTAGTAATCTGAAATAAAGTAGTATTTCCAAGAGAAGAAGTTCTCTTTTAGTTAATCACTCTTGCTTTACCCTACCCCTTTTGTAAACAAGATTTTAATAGGAAATCAGTGCAAAGTATGCTCCTATTATGCTAGATTTGTATATTGTATATACAGGGAGTGTGTACTGCAGTATATGAATAGCAGGCCCCATGAGGAAACATAAATAATCCTCCTCTTTTTTTATCTTTATGGGTAAAAAATCCCATCAGTACCAAGTTTATAGCTTGAGCGGTTTGTTGGACTTCAGCTTTTTTCCTGTCTGCAGCAGTGACACTGTGCTTGTAATATCTCTGAGGAATCCTCACAGCACGGTGGGGATGGAGCATCTGATCTTGTCCCCTTTGTCATTCCACAGAACTCAGAGCCAGGCTATTCCCCAGCAAAAGGCAAGGGAGAACTATCACTGACACAGAATCCTGGATGACAACTCTCCCTCTTTTGCTGGCTGCATGGTAGCTCTGAAGAACATCGTGTCTGTTTTCATATGATGGACACTGAGCATTATGTGTTCTAGCTTGCATTTTTATATACTTAGTGCTTGGCACATTCTCTGGGCCTGTGCAAGTTTGTGAGCCATGCTGATCACAACTCATTTATTCCAGCTCTCTGCCCCCATCCTCACTAGAAACAACTTGAGGGTGCTTCTAGGCCTAGCAAAAGATTATCTTTGCTTCCTCCAGTGGTCCTCATTTCCACTCACTGGGGCACAAATTCGTGTTGTTCCCTCCGTCTTGGCTTCCAGAAATACTGGTCACAGGACTGCAGTCTAAAGTGCCTCAGTGAAATCATTTGAACTCAAAGCAAAACTGAACTATTCCCCACTATATCTACCTATCTCTTGGTATTCAAGAAAGGACTGGATGTGGCACTTAATGCCATGGTCTAGTTGACAAAGCTGGTGATCAGTCTAAGGTGGGACTCCATCTCAGGGGTCATTTCCAACCTGAATGATTCTGTGATTCTGATACTTTATCTGCACATCATCCCTTTGTGGGCAGTCCAGATTTTTCAGCCTTACCTTTCCACCATCACAGCTTACTTAATGCCTGTGGATGCTCCAGCAACAGCTGAGGAGGAGGTGAGCAACGGGCTGCTGAGACACCAGAGCACAGGAAAGTTTAAACTGGATTAATCCACTGAGGTCAATATATAGTGTGCAACAACATTATCCCAGCCCAGCTCAGGACTCTCCTGGCAGCATTTACTACCCTGTTCTTTGCCCTGTAATTGCACAGTACAACTTTCCATGACAAACCTGACTAAGTGCTTCCTACACCTGCCCACTCCCAGCTGCTCGCTGCTGTGTCCTTCCCAGCTGCCTCCCTAGTGTGCAAATTCAACTGAGCATGTGGCTGCTATCTAAAAATGGATGGGTGTTGTTTCTTTTTTTTTCCTTTTCAGAAGGAGAGGAAGTGATTTGGGTCATTATAAACAAACATGCCAAGCCGAGAAGTGATAAAATTGGAACTGAGAGGAAGGGTTTGGGGAGACAGGACGGAAACATATGATTAGGGTACAACATGGAAACACACCTGGAGAGTCTTGACCTTCCATATCTGTGCAGAAACACAAAAGAAATTGGAAAAATTCTGGCGTAAAATATAATGCTTTTCTTTCCATTATTGGAATGTCTTTTGACACCTTTATTCTGTTTACTGGCTGAAATGAAAGTTCTGAAGGTTTTGAGTTGAGCAGATATTCCTTCTAAAACTACTCTGTTTTAACAAGTGAAAATTAGCTTTGTTGCTCTCTTGTTTCTGATCCACACAAAAGCCTCAGAGGTGAGACAAGTAAGGTACAGCAGCCTGGACCCCCTCAGCTGCGAGTGGTCTGATTCACATCCTGCAATTACCCACAGCACTAGCCCTGGCTTCCACCGCTCCAAGAAGCAGCTTTTAAAAATAAAATAACCTACATTCTGAGGAAAATCAGGAGTCAGTAGAGATGTTTTCTCCAGCCATAACCTACAGCTGAAAGATTGCATCCTCTTCCTTCAAGCAGGCTGTGTTACAGGGATCTCCATATGTGGGACCCAGGAGTGTGGTTATGGGAGCCGGTGATGGGTGGGGCCCGTTCCCTTCTGAGAATCCACACTCATGCACATATCCAGGGTGTGCATGTTCAGCACATATGGCTGTTAAGGCTGGTGTGACTTAGACAATATTTTAAAATGCAGTTCTTCCTTTCCTCACCACAGACACATTCAAAGATCTTACAGGGATAAAATCTGTGACCATTTCCCTGAAGAAGAGACCTTTACCACCTTTAAAAATCCCCTTTTTTGTTTCACCCCCTTTGTTGTCAGTATGGATGCTGGCCATCTGCGTGTTCCCACACTGCCATGCTGGACCTTCTCTGACCAGCAAGGACTCTTTCATTCTGTGTAGAAACCCTCACTGGCCAAAGCTGAACCTCTTCAGTCACAGGTTCATATCTGGGGTTTTCTGGAAACTTCTGGACACACTATGAAGCCTTCCACAGAGCTGCCACGTCCCATGGAGTGGAGAGGGAGCATCCAGCTTGTGTTGGGCGAGCTCTGGTACGTTTTCAGTAGGCGGAGGGCAGACAGCGAGCGCAAGAGCGTGGGATGTGTGAGCTGTGGCAGAAGGTTAGCGATGAATACCAAAGAATCCCAAAATTATGAGTTGTAACCCACAAGCGGTTGCAGGGGAGTTTCCATTCAGGACTGTGATTCAGCAAAGCTGCTGTCACAGGCAATAGCATATCAGCCTAAAGTCGCCACTAAAACCATCTGTGACAGTCAGCCTGTTCTCAGATGTGTGGTTGCCTTGCCCCCATGGTTTTTCACTAACTGCCATTTTGCTCTCACATAAAATGTTGACAAGGCAAGAAACCAGAAAACTCTAAGTTCTGGCAGAATTGGCCTCAAAGTTAAAGCACAAAACCCATGGCAAAAGACATCGGCTGCTCCTGAAGCTGCACACTTGTTGAGAAAAGCCTTCTCAGGTGCAACCTGGCCTGGCAACCGGCAGCAGGGAAGGTGAGCTGGGAGAGCAGGAGCCGTGTGAGGCTGGCCATGAGATGGCAGCCTTCCCCACCGCCTTTGCGTGCCCCAGAAAGATGTGCCAACACCGCTTCAGCACAGAGCACTTCTGTCTTCCCGGCAGAGATGTGCTGCCAAGATTTTAACAAAGGGCCCCCTCAAAAAAAGAAAAAAAAGAAAAAAAGGAAAAAGAATTCCAGCCTTGCTTTGCAATATATAGAGCAATCCCTTGGCGAAAACCTTCTCCTTCATTGAAATAAAATCCCAATCCAACAATTCCAGTAATTACACATTTCCAGTGCATGTTATCCCCACACAAATCTACTCACTGCAGACTGGCCCCACAAGTGAACTTGGCAGTCCTAGGCTGCTCCAGTCTTGGGTTCAGCAGGCACATCGCCCTCTCCCTGGTACTGCTTTGCACATGGCAAAGGCCTCTGAGTGCTGCCAGCCACATCTCAGAGAGAAGAGCTCTGTCGTGGGCTGAGGGGCAGCAGGAGCTGGGGTGGACAGGCAGCATTCAAATATTCCCATGTTTTCAGTGCCTTCTGGTAGCACATTCAACATGATGTCAACAGAAAGTGCTGGCATGAAGAAGTTGGAGTACAGGGCTATTGACCCTATGGCAATCCACTTCAGGGAAATGGTTTGTGTTTCAGAGCCCACCAGGATTTACACCGTGGAACAACCTGTACCACTTCTTCCTTTAAGAGCACAAGGAGACCAACAGAGCTCTATCCCATGCTAGCCTCACCTGTGTGTTGTTATCACAAGAGGATGCAGACAGATTTGGAAACATCAGGATATCTTTTGACTCTCTTGGTAGTTGTGCTAGTAGGAGTTAACCCAGGGGACAGAGTCACTGCAAACCTACAAAGAAATAAAAAAAATACATCCACAGACCTGACTTATCCCTTTCCTTAAACATATGGAGTCACTCCACATGCAGGATTGTGTCTATTTAATCCCATTTCAATGAATTTTGATTTGAAAGTGCACTGAGGTGAACCTGGAGGATCAGCATTGCTTTGGATGAGTCAGAAAAACCCTCATGTGTCAGATGCTGACTTCAGTCACACCGCTGTGACTCTCAGCTCTCACACCTCTGCAGGTAGCAGTGTGATCTCAGTGGGAGAATTGCGCAACTGTGCTCAGAATCTGCCTCAGTCACCCCAAGGTGTTGTACTGGTATTACTGACAGCAGTAGCTGACCTCTTGCAGCTTCACTCTTAGCTGGGTTTACACATGAACAGAGGTCAGCCACTGAGCACACTGCTGACAACAGGAGGTGACAGGATAAATGAGCAGGTCTTGCTTCCAAAATCAGCTTCACATATGCCACTGTACAGCTGTGTCAGCAGGGATGTAAATGTGGCACAGCCTGCTCCCCTCTCCAGGCTCTCCAACCTTCATTTTCAGAGCTAGATCCAGAGTAACTTCATAGCCTTCAACAAAGCAATTCACAACACACCCTTGTATAGAGAGAGGCTCAATCTGTCCCTTTGGTTTTTTGTTAATGCCACACTTGATGACTTTCTAATTGTGCTAGAGAGTCTCTATGCTTTTCACATCTTTCTTCAGGCTATGAGTAGGCAACTTTAAAATCATGGGCAGCTGCCAAGCTTGTATACAGAAAACATTCAAATATAGACGACTTTTCACCTTTACTTGCCAGAGGCCAAATTCTTTCAAACAATGATAAACCTTATTTAACCAGGAAGTCTTCAAATTCTGGAGTGAGCCTAAAGGTCACGAGGTCTGAGATGACCTTGAAAAGTGACTTTTATCTTGGTGGACATCCCTGGGACTCAGGGCTTAAATAAACATGTTCTCATATCTAATTCTCCCAAAAGCAGACCTCTGGTGCCAAAAGTTATATACTTAGTGAAATATTCTGTTCAGACATGCAGAACTATACGTATTTCCTCATAATTAACAGGAATTACTCCTAATTAATAAATATAAGTCTTTAGGAGGAGGAGGACTATTTGGAACCTGAAGGATGTACAGGCTTCCTGCAAAATGCATGACAATTGGTATGATGATTACGCAGCATCAGAAGATGCAAATCCAGAGGCAGAAGGATGATCATTAATCCTTAGGTCTGAGCATGGCAATTTTGTTATTTTGCAGGACATCAAGAAAGTAGCAAGAATATAATTGCACCGAGGACACTTCAGCACAGAGCAGAAGTGCATGAAGACTGTGCACGAAGCTGCAGCTACAGCTGGCCATGCCCACAGAATTAACATGCAGGCCAAGAAAACAAGGCTGCAGAGGAAGGAGACAAACCAGGGCACAGGGTGAGAAGAGGCCTGCACTAGGGTCAGAGATCTGAACCCACAAAAAAGATGTGGTGAAGAGATGAGCAGCAGCAGACTCAGGAGGCTGCAAGCCTCCAGCCTCCCAAGGCTCAGCATGAGTAACAGGCTAAGCATGCAGGGCTGGGTGGAGCACTCCTGGGCAGTCACCCAGCCAGGGCAGCCCCTGCAATTCCATTTATCTTAGGACATTTACTCCAGGGATTATTCACAGCAAGAACCACAAAGGTAGTAAGGCACTTTTGAGGCACCTGAGTATTGCTGGGCAATCCACACAGATTCTGACCATGTAGATATTCTGGCATTCAGAAATGTCTACTCCTCACTGACATTTAAAAGTGGCTTCCCTTTGCTTGTAACTGGAGCAGCTCACTCAATTTACTGTGACATTGCAGCCTGAAGCTCTGTGACACCTAACCCTGCATCTTCTTCTGTGTTCATCGGTTTGTATTGAGCCTGGCCAAATGAGAGATTCTGCAGTGCACCCAGCAGCTGAGGTGTTTCATATTGAAGGGCTGTGGGTGTCTATAAATATATGCAGGTAACAGTCTGAGAAGTTAACTCAGAGACTCTTTCTGCAACAATCTTCCTTTTTTTTCCTGCATGCTTTCTCTCCTTTGGCTAAGATCTCTTTGGCTCTGACTCTTGTTTTATCATGGTTATCTGTAGACATATATGTGCACCACACATGTAAACACTGGCATTTCTACTCCATCATAACTGCCCTTTTTATTGCAGTCAGAGTAGGCATTTAGAAGGTGCTTTACTTAATCTTCCTTCTGTATGTTGCAAACAAAAGGATGCCTTCCAGGAACCACAGGCTGGTCTCAGGAGCCTCTTCACTACTACAGAGAGTAGGGGAAAGGCTTGCCTTAAGACAACTCTTCTGTTGCTGTAGATCAGACCCACACAATGAGTTTGATGTTGAGGATGCCTGTGAAGTTAATGGGTGTAAAAGGACAATTGCCAGGAAGTTGTATGGGAACATACCTTATCCCTCTAACAGGATATGCCACATAGAAAACTGAGTCTTAAATCCTGTTTCTGGCAAGGCCTTTCTGAAAATGGGATGTTTCCTTTCACTTAGAAACCACAGTTCTATTATTCTTTTTTTCTGGAGTTGGTCATTCAAGCCCTTTAAAATCTCTCCCAAAGAATGTCCACCAAAGAATATGGGGTTCACATCCACACCATCCTCCCTTCTATTAGCTCAACATTTAGAGCATAACTAAATACCTCTATTCCTCAGGCAGTGCAGGGAACCAAACCCATGCCCCAGGCCCTGACAGGACTGACCTGCAGGACTGGCAAGGAGTGGAGAGCCATTAAGTCACAAACCTGCCATCAGCAACTGGTTGTGCTGACCCCTCATCTGTTCAATAAATCCTGCTGCTCTCACTGCCAAACTGGGCTGGAAGTCAGACAACACAACAGGACTAGAGAGGACAGACAAGGCAGATCCTGAGGTGATAGCAGTGTAGTCAAGACAGTTTCCTTTCTTAATATATTCAGGTAGAACTGTGCTGGAGATAGGTTGGTCCCATTTGATTAAATAATTGCTGATATCAGAAATAAAACCAAAGCTGCCTGTCACAACCTGCTTCAGTGCCCCATTCTTTTTTACTGCTCTTTTCCCTTTGACCACATGATCCGCCTTTGTTTCAGGAGGAAGCTCATTTTGCTCTATTCAGTCTCAGATTCATACATGGATGATGCTGTCCCATGTCCTGCAGCTTCTCTTCATATCTCTTCCTTTGTGTCCTTTCCTCAAGACCTCTTTCTTCTCTTTCTGAACAAGGTGTCTTGAAAGTTGGAAGTGTTCCTGTGTGGAGAAGTAGATCTTTATGAATCTGTGGAAATCTACTTGAGCACAAAGGTCACTGGGATGGCAGGTGCCACCAGGATCCAGTGGCAGCACCTCTGAGCATTTGAGAGTCATATTTCTGCATACAGCATCCAAACCTTCTTGTGGCTCTAGCAACAAATCTTAAAGCCTTGCCCTCCACACAGCAGAAACTTTCTTTGGAGGGATATTGCCTACCTCTGTCACCTGTATGTTTCCAGGGAAATTGAGTGTTTTGCTTATCCTCTGAAAATCAGGGACATCCAAAGTAAAAATTTCTCAGCAAAGTACTGTCACTGAATTGGTAAAACAAAATCTGATTATTTTTTGTAACCAGACGCTACCACCCTGATGCAGACTGTTAGCCATATTCAAGGCATGCAAACAGCAGTGTTAGTCATCTACATAAAAGGTGTCATAGTCGGGTTTCAAGGCTGGGATCATTATATTTTTTTTTGCTATATATCAACAGATTACATAGAAAAGACATAATTTAATGACAAAACTCATCCAAAACAGGTCAGTATAAGATACTCTATTAATAAGGCAATGAGTGTGCCTTATAATTCTGTATCATTCATATGTCACTCTAAATTTATACTTGTAAATTCCTTCTCTAAATTCTCCTGGCATTTCTATGAATTTTATACCCTATCAGCTCACTAGTGTGTTTACATAACATTTCCACACTTATATTGGTTTTGAATGCCAAAGAATCCTTGAGTCAGAAAGTTCTCTGAAGGATGGCCAATCAAAGACTGAGTAGGCATTGAACTTATTAGAAAATGGCAATAATTTATTTTCAAATGAGGTTTCCTGGGCATACATGCACACAGACATAACTTAGTAATAGCTGTGTCAGATAAATCTGGGAGTAGCTAAGCTAAGCAAGATTAATATGATGGTGTTGATAGGTCAGCTTTCAGTGGCAAGGTCCAAAGCTAAAAAACGGTTTTGCAATATTCATTATATTGCTAAATCCCACTTCTGATTTTATTTGTGTGCATTACGTTTTTGAGATTTCTGAAGTATGAGAAATAAATAGGAAGCTTGGTTGTGTGTGATAGCAAGTGCAACCCACAACTGTTTTTTCTAACCTGTGGTTGGTGCTACTGCAGAGTCCCTGGGGCACCAGGATTTATGGAGAGGAGAGGTATCAGTGTGCTTACCTGAGCCCTACTCTGAGAGGATGGGACAACATGGTCAGAGAGCGTATGTGGAGGTGGAGGTTTGCAAGCTCTCCTGGGTTTGCTGCTACAAACCTAGGCTGTGAAAGATAGTCTTACATGTATCTACATTGCTTTTTAGAACCCAGTTGTTATGCAGCTGACACTGCAAAATCATTTTTTGAACAATTGATGCATATTAACACTCCTCAGCACAGCACTTATAACAATAATAACCAATGGTAATGAAATAAGACCATTCTTTTGAGAAGGAAAAGAAGTGTATGGAACAAGACACTGAAAAGATTTATTGCCAGAATAAAAATGATAGCAAATTGCTTTGAAATCAATTCTGAGGTGAAACACTTCCTTCTCATTGGGAAAGGTTATTGATGCAGTTGGGAAGGATACATATACATAAATTTTGTCCATTTCTCCCATTCTAATGGTTCTCTTTTAAAGGGTACCACAATTCCTCACTCAGTTGTATGCTTGTACTGCCTTGACTACACTAACTCTACAATATGTGTTTGCCTTATTCTGTGTGCAAATGGTGATTGAAAGAGTTAGAAATGTGGGGTAGGTGGAATAATTGTAAAAGTTGTTCAGTCTGTCTTATTAAGACTTTGATGTCCCCCCATAAAATAATTTTATTGCTGGACTTGCAAATACCTAGCGTCTGTCTCCAACTGACTGAACCCTCCTCTAGACAGGGCATCAGCATACTGGAGCTAGGAGAAGCAAGGCAGAGGCTGTTCCATGCCATGCCCTCAGAAATCCCTCTGGCAAATCCATATGTTTATCCCACACTTAGCTTCTTTGCCGGATTGTCCTCAAAGGAATCAGCACTTAATTCTGGCAATATTTGGGAAATGGGTCCTCATCACTAGGAATTGGCTGGATGAGTTTGTTGAGTACACCCAACCAAACTGATCCACTTTGAGCTGGTCATAGTGTCTGTTTGGATGTAGGCTGGTTGGGCTAAAAGATTCTAGGATTCTTTGACCTAAAGGGAAATATTTTGTTTTTTCCCCTGCAACACTGTTTTAGGTTTGAAATTAAATTAGTTTCTCTGAATGAGTGTACTCCACTGATTGCTGTGGCAAAGAGACTGTGTCATAAGTTCTGCTCTCTTACTAACCACAGGCAGATTGTCTTTTGGTGGTAGTAAGGCAAATACTGGCTGAAGACGGGCAGTATCTCTTCCTGGCCAGTACCACACTGTCTCTGGGCAGCTTCCTGTGGAGCCTTGGGGATCTCTATCAATTTTTTATGAGTGTTAAATGTTATTGTACAAGTGAAAGTCAAACAAATGACTCATGGAATTAAGAGAAAATCAGATTATTTTCTCCATATTTGTTTTGTCTCTAATGAAAATGCAAGTTAATGCATTAACATCATGTGAAGAATCTCAAGTTTCCCCTTCAAATTACTCCCCATTGTTTCCTAAATGCAATGCAAAGATATTTTAATATTATCAACTAAAAGAAAGTGTTTGACTATTTCCAAATCGAAATATTTCATTCTGTATGCCAATGCATTTCACTGAAGGTCCATTCAATTTAACTTACATTCAATGCCTCAATAAGTTCTTGGTACTCCACTGCCTTTTGTTGTTGATTTTCCCCACTGGATTAAACTTCCTAGACAAACTGTACTTCCCATAATGTGTCTGCAAGAGTTCCCTTAGTACCAGCAACAGCTCTCAGAATGCACAGACAATTTAATGGAACACTTCTAAAAAAATACCAAAACAGAACAGAGGTTGATTTTCCTGAAGAACAAATACAGAAAAAGAAGAGAGTTGTGGAAAATTTAGATTTTGTAGTTAATACAATTTCAGTAGAAGTTTTCCACATGAACAAGAGCTATTTGTCATACTGACAGTACACTGGAAAGCTCAGGAAATGGACCTGGACTGTCACATGCCCTGGCCTTTCCACTCACCATGACTCCCTCCTTATTCCTTTCTGTGGCAGCATTTACCAGCCCTGGAGGGAAATTTTTCCTTTTCCTAGAGGAAAGCAGGTGCCTAAATTACAGGGGAAAAGGAGGAAGAGTGGAATGAACCTCCTGGAGGCTTCAATTTTCATAGCTTTGCTTCTGTGCAGAGAAAGATATGCAAGTAAGCCAGGAGTAATTGAAGAAAATAAAGAAAAGACTGCTCTGAGTCCTTCCTTTAATCTATTCGCTCAGGCAAAGGTTAAATTACCATTTGAATACCGCTGTAGAAGAGCTAATAATGTTGCCATTATGTTCCAAGGATCCTCTCTCTTAAAAATACATTCTTTTCAACTCCAATTAAGGAAAGCTATGATTCCAGTCATCTCGAGGATGATCCCTGGTTTTGCCATGCACTAGCTGGTTGTCCTGTTGTTCTCTCATAGATTTCCTGCAGCGCTTTAGGTAGTGATTCAGGAGCAGCTGACTGTGAGGATATGTTCCTGTAGTTAGAGAGAAGGGAACTATACTTTGAGGTCTTTATGAAATTATGCCAAGTGCCTTGTGACTTTCAACTTCTGGACCCCAGGGAGAAATCTGAACCCGTGGCTGAGAGTTGAACAAAAACCTTGGTACTGTATTACTATCCAAGAAAGCATTTTTGGACCATGTTTAAAGGTATACTCCCCCTCCTGATTAGGAGATTGTGTTTTCATTGCCATTTAGAATGGATTTAGCTATCTATGAGGTTATCCTGCAGACTTTCCAGGCTTTCCCATTGTAAGTTATATGTACACTAAGGAGGAAATCAAAACAAATGCATATTTGTCTTCAGCACTGACAATGGTGTCAAGTGAAAGACAAACACAGCCAGAGCAGCAAAAGAAATAACAAAAGTACTTACAAAGAACTGAGCCAGTATATATAATGTTTTTAAAGGTTTGCTAATTATTCAGCACAAAAATGCCCAGCTCTGCAGATTGCAGTGGGAAAGGATTTGCAGAGAGGTGTATCAGTGTCCAAGTCAAGACAAGACATAGCCCACCCTGTCATTGCTGTTTGCTTCTGACTTTCCCCATCTTCACAAGCCACTACTGACACTCTCCTGGCTCAGTGGACTCGCTGAGCCTATATAATACCCTTCTGCAGTTGGTCCTACACTGCTTTAGACAAGAAGCAGAGAACATGCCCCACTCACTCAGGACACAGCAGGGGAAGGAGTCCCGCCTTACTTCTCCTGAATGCCCTAATCAGCTTCTGAGATTTCTCTCTATCAGTGAGAATCAGATAGGCTGAGCACATCTGGTAGGATTTGTGGCACCTCTGAGTCAGACCTCTGATTTCTTTGGTTCAGTAGCCCACCCCTAAAGGGAATCTGCAGCCAGAGACTGTTATCTCCCAAAGAAGCAAGGCAGAAGTTCATTTAGGCCCTTTCATGTTTTCCTTCCATGAAGGTCTTCTTCACTGCTTGCTGACAGTATTTACGTTATTCTATATTCTCATTTTTGAACTCCTTATGAAGATAAAGGCGAGCAATAATGAGACTCTGGGGGCAAGTTTGCTGTAGAAAAAAACAGATCCTCACCCATACTCCTGGTCCTGATGGCATGACCTCTTTCCCAGTTCTCAGGCCTTCCCAGAGAGACCACAGAGATCTATGTTCTGACTTTAGTACATTAATTAATGGCTGGAATTTATGTGTCTGCTGGAAATGGAGGAAGGCCTGAATCTACTTATATTCTCTGTTCAGCTTTGTGTTCACCCTCTGTAATTTGGGAAGCTCTTCCTGTGAGCATTACCTCACTCATCCCAAAGTCCTGAATAGCTTCACACCAATGCACTGCACAAACAGACCAAGAGAAGCAGACTAGAGGGCTCCCAATTACACAACATCCCTGAAGAGCCCTTCCATGAATCCCACAAAGATCTTGCGGCAACAGGTTTTGCAAGACAGTTCTGAGAAAGGTCAGAGTCCTCTGTCTTGCAACTGAGTATGTGAAATTGTGCCTCCTCATAAATACTGCCATTATTACATCCAAATAGCATTGCAGACACTATGGCCTTGCACACACTAGGAGGAACTTCAGTGTTTCCTGTCATGGCTCAGCTCCACCTTTGGTAGCATTCCTGTGAACCATTGAATCAGCAGCTGGGACCCCAGCTTTTGCATGGTCATCATGTGGCTACATGGAGGCAAACCCCAAAAAGGTACAGACAAAAAGCAAAGCTGCTGCATCCCAACACCTCACTTGGGCTAAACCCAGCTGGCTGTCGAGGGCTGGAGCTTCCTTTGCTGTTACCCCAGGATTGCTGATGAAGTGAGGCACACTCTGGGCATCTTTCTCACAGACTGACCAAGCTGGAACCCATGCAAGATTCAGTGACAGCTTATCAGAATGCCACTGAAGAGAATACACCACTTACCTCATCCTTTTTTATATACTTTACTT
The DNA here is from genome assembly GCA_013397245.1 of Thryothorus ludovicianus. Classification (NCBI taxonomy): domain Eukaryota; kingdom Metazoa; phylum Chordata; class Aves; order Passeriformes; family Certhiidae; genus Thryothorus; species Thryothorus ludovicianus. The sequence goes on along the minus strand of VZTB01011674.1, from coordinate 1,003,295 downwards.
AACTATATTGAGATCTCAACCTGAATATAGCAAAGCAAAAGTAAATCAATCCCTCCATTCTTCCTTTACAAAGAAAGGCTTGAACCATCAAGCTTTCATGTATTCAGGACTGCTTTAAGCATGCTGTATGTAAAGAAATTGAGGACTGAGCTGAGGTGCAAGAATCCCAAGCCCTATATTTATTATTCTCCTTAAAAAATAAGACATCTTTTGAAACATTTTTGGGTAGTGTGCTGATTTGCATTTGCACAACACATCTCTCCTATGTCCTGTAAGATGCTTCAGCCATTGGCGGAAAGAGTAGCTGTCCTCTTTCTTTCCTGGTCCATTTCAATAATACAGGGAAGCATCGAAACCCAGGTTTTTATCTTTACGAGGTGGCTCACATGGCTAAACAAGGTATCAGGCATTACAGAATTTAGCATGGCAGCACCCCAGGCAATGTCTGCATCTGTTTCCCCTCAGTGTGCATGTGACTGTCTGTTATCTGACAGCTCAGAGGAAAGGAAAGAGGTGCCTTCCCATACAGCAACTTTAGGTTTTTTCCTGAAGAGATTATAGGAAATTCTCATCAGAAGCTTTAAACACATTATCCAGAAATGGTTAAAAAGTTAAGTTCTCTTTAGGTTTACATTGCAGTAAGGTACAAATATGGTTAGCCCTGTGACAAAATAAGCATCTGACTTTAGCTTAAACCTCTCAGTCAGTTACAAATAGCTGCAGACCCTTTAATTGTTTGCAGACCCTTTAACATATTCTTTGTGTTTCCTGGTAAATTAATTTATGCATCTGTCAATTCACAATGCAAAAACTCACAGGACTTCATGGCCAATTAAACCCTTCTGCCAGAGGAAGAGTTCCTAACATTGGATTAAATTGTATTAAAATCTAATATAAAGCCTTTCCACATAGTAACAATGGGTGGGGTAAAGTGTCAGCTTGCATTCGGATCAAAGCCACTTGCAAAAAACTTATTTTATCCAGTTAAAGATCTTATATATCTTAATAGTGTCTTTGCTTTTTGTGATGTGTTGAGAAGATAAATGAAATAGCTCTGTGAGAATGGATATCAGTGATGCCTCATATTCCACAGATCTGTATATTGTGGCTTATGGTAATCTCCAACTAAAGTTTTTTCTGGGGCAGGCTGGGGCACCTGTATGGTCTTTCTTTTTTTGCTGACAACATAAGAATTCATTTGCCACACTTCCTCTACTTGGGCCATCCATAGGAGGTATTTGTGGACTTTTATACCTCCAACTGTGTACTTATGTTATTGAAACAGTAATGTTGGTCTATTACATGTTGTTTTCTTTTTTTTGTCTAGAGTTCAACTTGGCCAAGAACAGAAAAACAATTAGTGAGGGATCATCCGACAGCATGATCACACCACATGATCCCATAATTCTCATTTCACTAGGAAATGGGGGAAAAAAATTAGCACTTCATTAAAGCCCTACACTGGGTTTACATTTTCTTTTCACAATATGTTAACAGCAACTGGATTTTTTTCCATTTTTTTTCCCCCTGGAACAATGAACAGGCGTTATCTCTTACATTCAAGGGAACGTGGCCCCAAAACATTTCCTGCATTAATTCCCTGTGGAGAAGGCAGGATGTTTAGGAATTGTGATGTTGAAGACAAAGGTTGATCAAAATACTGCATCAGTCTACTGCAGAAATGGAATAATGGCTTCAGCAATATTTTTCCATTTTTGGGGGAAAAAAAAAATGTAGTTCAACTTTGTTCAGTGGTGAGCCAACAAACATCATTTTCACCTCTGACAGAAGCCTATCTCAAGCCTAGGACATGTGCAGACAAGGATGTATTTCTCACATCTCTGATCTCCAATATGAGACTAATAAATTTTTGAAAAATCTGTGCCATAGTCAGTTAACACGTATATTTCTCAGTGGCAAAGCAGACTGTTTGATCTTTGCTCTAAGGGTAAAGCACCATTTCAGGGTTGCTTGGCAGCTCTGTTTTCCTTCCCTTAGCAAAAGAGATGGATTTATTTAGAATTGCAGGCCACGAAGAAGGGAGCTCAGGTGTGGCAGAAATGGCAGGTGGCTGGAGCTGACTTGACAGCAATTAAATGTACAAATCTTTGATTAGGTTCATGGGAATGGAGTCATTAGCTACAGCGAATGGACCAGCTTGCTTTCCCCTGCCTCATTAGCCAGAATACTGATATTACTTTAAAAAGCCTGGAAAAAAAAGCCCTCCCATACAGAATTAGGAGAGTTGAGTTTCAAGGGGAAAAAAATAAGCTAGTGTAAGCACTTTATAGCCGAACAAACAGAGCCTGGCTTTTCTGGTCACTGACAAAAAAAAAGCCTCATGTTTGCTGTACTGTGAGATAGCCCTGTATCCAGTGCCACAAGCAACGATTCATAGAGATCAACAAGTTGCTCTTGGCCACTGAAATTTACTGAGGACCTCATCAGCCAGTGTCCTGCTGGGCTCCAGTTCCGAGTATTGGTGCCTTTAACAACATCCTACCCTGCAAGTGGAGACCTTCGGTCAGTCACACAGTGGAATTATCAGGCTGGATATAAGTTGCACATAAATCTCCAAGCTTGCTGGCTTAGCCTAAGGAAAGATTTGGCTTGGGCTTTATTTATCTTCCTGTAACATGACTGGTTGAAGAAGGGCTGCAATAACAACATTCTGCCATAAATTAACATCGACCTGTCCTCAGCTCTACCCTTGCTATTTCATGGGAAGTTCATAATTAAATAATCTGTACCCACTTACCCTTTCTCTCTCACTTTTCCTTTGGTACTCTCTATACCACCACATTAATTTCTCTGACCTGTTAAACCAGAGTCCTCTGAACAAAATCAGAAGAAATATTTTCCTCCAGGGTGCTTGTGTAGGGTTTCATGCCAACAAGCTGATGACATAAAAGCAGTTTGGGACACACTGAGGACAGTGGCTTCTCACCTCTCACATTGCTCAAGCAACTGGAAATGCAGATGAAGCAGGGACAGAGGGAAATAATTTTTGTTATTTGGTGATAAGACTGCTGGGCCAGTGTTTTGCCCTCTACAGCAAGAGCAAGATGAGAAAAAAAGATGCCACATTCTCTAGGGATTATTATTGACCCCTCATAACATGGGACACTGAACTGTTGTGCACTCATAACACCATCCCTTGCTTGCTTGTGAAGTCTGGGTTCAGGTTCTCCTGTCCCAGTGGTAAGACAAGATTTCTAATTCCATGACCTGCTCCTTTCCAGGTTTCCCAGGGGCCAGATGCTACAAGAGAGCTGCCTGCCACAGGTGACTTGCCCATACAGGCATTAGGTGAAAAATTTCAGTTTCCACACAGGTGTTGTTTGAGGATCTTTACGCTGTCTCCTTGCAGTAGTAACAGCATACTTCGCTTTAAGCGTATTTGTTCTCATGTGCTTTTTGATATGCAAAAGCTAAATATAAAAAAGGGCTGAGTTGAAAGGGATGTTTTTTCTGAAGAAGGAAGTTCAAGTTGTCAAAGTATAAAATACATGGTACAAACTGTCCTATGGAGTTACCTGCCTTAACTTTAACAGACCATCCAGCCTAGCCTCATTGTGTCACTGATTCCCAAGGTCAGGTGAAGCATCCCATGTCAGCTAACTAACTCACACTTCATCTGAAAGATTTCCACCAGGATAGTCTTTTCCAAGACCCTTACAGGGCTGACTGTATTTTTGTTGTCTGAGATAGTATCTAAACAGCTCACAGAATCAACAAATACAGTTCAATCTCATCAGCTGTGCAACACCACCTTTCTTTCCATGACGGTGATGTGAGAAATGCAAGGTGAGATTCAGTCAACAGTGTGTTTGTTCTGTTTCAATCAACAGTGAACTTCCATGTTGAAACAAAGTGCTGTGAAAAAAATAAAAGTGGTCTTTGAGGGAGAGGAAATTCCAGGAAAGAGGGAATGAAGAAGAATAAAGATAAATTTAAGAGGAAGGAGAAAATGAGAAGAAGCTGCTAAAAAGCTTCAAAATTGTTCTGCTGTAGAAAATACAATTTGCATTGCTTTTGCTTTCCTGCGTCTGCCTCCTCTGCATATTAATTACAGTTAAGTGTCCAGCCTGATTGGCATTTTTACAAGTCCTCCTCCATTCCTACCTGCTTATGTATGCATGCAATTTCCTTTGCAGACCTAACTTCGAGTGTGTCCTGGGTTGATGCTGAATTGTATCCCCATTCTTTTAGCTCAGAAACAAGTGTTGTCCCTTCAAAAACTGGATCTGAGAGTGAAGGAGACGTGGTGCAATGTCTGAGGTGGTTGTTTTCTAAACATAAAGATAAGAATTTTCAGCTTTCCTTCACACACGGCCTGTGCTGTCTGCAGTGTGTGGACAGCAGAAGAGAGCTGTCCTTTGCTTTTTGTTAGTTCTTTGGCTGAGGCAGAGAAGTCCTC
>VZTB01011674.1:787366-998735 GCA_013397245.1 Thryothorus ludovicianus | reverse complement strand
ATTCGGTTTTCTAGAGGGACTTCATCCAGAGGTTTGTTTTTTTTTTCCTCCTAAATTTGCCTTAAACCAGGACAGAGTGGTTTCACCCTAGAATCAGAACTTTGATAACCCTTCACCACATCACAGGTCACTTTTTACATGAACATTAAAGTCTCAAAAAGCTTTGACAGATGCAGAAAAGACCAGCCTAAGTTAGTCCCACTTCTCTTATGTTTCCCTCTCAGCACTTGCTCCTTCCCAGGGCAGGCAGCAGGAGACTGACTTCACTTCAGTCACAGTTTTTTGCCTGATTTCTTAACTCTAGATGCTGTGGAAAAGTCTTTGGTGGGCCGCAATATCTGGAATTTTCACACAGAGTTTCCCTGGAGGTCATTTGTCAGCATGATAAGTGATTTAATAGCCTCAGAAAAGTTCAGCCTCTATGACTTATTATGGCTTTTCCATCTCTAACTTCTGTAGCTCAGAAGAAAGTGCAAAATTTGTAAACAGTGCAGGAGAAACCCTTTCCAGACAACTTTTATTTTTTCTTTTGCTTCCCACTCACAGCAAATATTTTGGTAAAAAGACCCACTGAAACAGAAGACAAAGATTTGGCAACGTCCAGAGCTGAAACTATAGAACTTACAGTCCTCCACCATTGTGCCGCCCAGCCAAAAGCTGTGTCACAGCTAGCATGGAAACAGGAGGGAAATGTATTTTTCGCCATGTGTTTTGACTCTGCTTTGGGGCTTAGATGACCTGTTGGTAAAAATGCCTGTGTCCTGTCTCCATAACAGATACATCAGTTGTAAATTATCTGTCCAGTTTTGCCATTGTGAGTAGGGCCCTGTGGGAATTGATAGTACTGTATTATTGTTGGTTTTGGCGGATAGTCTCCAAACAAAACCAGCTTCCCCACTGCTAGGGAGGGGCCAATGCTGGTGTTGGGAATATTTCTATTTGGGGCAATTACGTGTTTTGGGAAGAGATGGAGGTGTGGGGTGCCAAGCTCTCCATTGGGTGCCCCATGCCAGTGCAGGGAAGACCTGCCTGTACCTCTGCCAACTCCCTGCCGTGCCACTCAGTATCCTGTTACATGTGGTGGGAGCCTTGGAGCAGGGAAGCGAGGCAATTTGTAGTCATGTTACATTTCCTACTTCAAAACTGTTTTTACAACTATTGGCCCAGCCTGCCCCACGAGCGCTGGCCCGCACAGCAGGCTGTGTTGTTTCATTTCTGTCAGCAGTGGGTCTTTTCTCTCTGCTCCTGCAGGAAGGTTTTGTTTCATGTCTTTCCTCCCTGCTGCATGCTGTGTTGGCCAGGCAGCCTGCCACGTGCTTGAAAGCCTCCTTCCCACCCCTCTGCCCTGCATGGCCACAGCGTCCCTCTCAGCTCGTCCTGCAAACACTCGTTAGGTGCTTTGGGTGCAGATGCTCAGGACCTGCTCCTGTGTCTGACTGCAACATGTTGTGTGATAAGAGGATGGACACCTGGACAACAGCCAGTCCAAGCATTATATTACGGCCCTCTCTCTTATGTTGTTTACTTTTGTGACAGTTTCTCCTTTCAGTTCTCATGTCTGCAATGTTGATCTAGGAGGGTGGCCATCTGGATCCCTGCCTCCACCGCCAACCCTGTCTTTGCCCCATCTTCATCTCCACCTCTTCATTTCTCTGTCAACCAATTCTGCTAAGTTTTTCTCCAGCCACTCCCCATGTCAGGTCTTGCCACAGCTGGGGGTCCCAGCTTGCATTTCTCATCCTTGCTTTTTGTCCTACTCAGGTTAGACTGACCACAAGGATCACACAGAGACAACCTCGACTCTGTGCCACAGCAATGGCTCCAGCCAAATCACGACTAATCCTCGGTTGTCAACAAACTGAGACCCATCTAGCACTCAGTCCAAAAAATGGACAAAGCCTACAGCAAGGGATGTACAGGGAATGCACAGACTCACTTTATTACTAGGATTGCCAGTGTCTGAGAGACTCTGACCTCAGAGACACTGCCTCCATCTCACAAAGGGTTTGAGCTGAGGACAAGTGTCTGACCTCATCTGGGATCCTAGGGTGTGGGGTACTTTGAGAAAACATTGCTGCTAGTCAAAAAAGCATAGAAGAATCTGTATCAGTTTTTTCTTTTCTGTTTTCTTCCAAAATTTTTTCTTAGAAACAAGGAGCAGCATTTCAGCCTGCCAGATCCAGCTATTCTCTTCAGTCCTCAGCTGGCCTCTCCACAGATTTTGCTGCCAGGGTCCTGGGCTCATGGGAAGAGTTTGTGGAACATCTGCACCATGGTGTGGAGATACATGCACTGACTAAGAGCGAGCAAGAGCTGGAACCCACGAAAGTACAACTCTATCAGCATGGCTCCCTGCCCAGCCTAATTAGACCTGCCAAGAAGGGCTAATTAGCTAGGCTCAGTGCCACACTGATGTGACTATACCACTTTCAAGAACCAGCAAGCATCATGTGCAGCTCGCTTCAGCATGAAGATGCCATGTGAAGCTGTATAGAGTATATATTCACTGGCCTTCCCTCTCCAGAATGAACACACTGAGCCTGTAAGCACCAACAGCACAACACTGTATCTATTTGTATGGTAAAAGGTTTTACATCAGGACCTCCATGGCTTGAAGCTTCATGACACCCATGGTGAAAGAAAAAGCACTAGATCTTCTCCTTTGCTGGAGAGGAAAGCTGGAGCACATGGAACATGAGAAGCTCACTGGAGTTCCCCGAGGGAGCCTGCGGCTAGGCTTGTCTCGTAGCCCAGCCTGCCCGCCTCGCCCTTCCCTGCCCACACCCACCCTGCCCGCCTGCCCAGCGGCACTTGGCTGCATTCCCTCCTTGGCCACTCCTGCAAGGCTCTCCCAAGACAGCACTGAACATGCTTTGGACCCTGCTCAGGCCTTTCTGAGCATCCCTGCCCTCCCTTGATGAACTGTCACAAGTGTTTTTCCCCTGACCTCTGCTGCTATACAAAATGCTGTCTGCAGCCTTTCATGCTTTGGGGGGACACTTGCAGGAGGGCACTGGTTCCACTGTGTCTGCGGTTCCCCACAGCCATAGGAGGGTGGAGAAATCTGCTCTTAAGGTGCATAAGAAGACAGTGAATCATAGGAGCAGCAAGCTCTTGTTTACCAACACATCACTTTGTAAAGATTTCTTTAACACAGTAATTTGTGAGATAGCCAGAGTCTGGTTTCCAGTTGAGACAAGCTAAGCCCTGTGCTCAGCTGGGGGAAAGGTTCCTCTTGGCTAGTGTAGTGAGGACAGGGACCATGGAGAATTATGGCACCAGCTCCTCTGGTAGATAAGCCCTTGTGGAAAAGACACACACACACACACACACACACAGAGGAAAGGCTACTAGAGGAAAGGCATCAGAAATTGTCCCTTTACTTCCCAGGTCCATCTGACAGTTTAGCAGGAGTGAAATAAATGAGAAGGAGTGTATGGATGTAGCAATGTTCCTACCTTTGGACCATCATGCCAAAGTATAGCAAGAGAAAAGCATGGGTTATGCACGCACAGAAATACCACGACTTATATTACAGTGCTGTAGAATGCAAGCAAGTGTAGCTGCAACTTGTTACCCCGACTGAAGGCTAGAGTGTAATTAGCGTAATTACAATGCCGCTGGCTGAATTCACTCAAGCAGTACGGCATTCTCTGTGCCCTACAGGGTAATGCATAAACCCAAATACTTCATCAGTCGAAAGTGAGCTCTGAAACACATTTGAGCTGCAATGCAATCTCACAGCCAGGGCTTTACTTAATGCTGTTTGTCCCCGTTCTCCAGAGGATCCAGTTGGTGCCACTGTTACTTTTACTCATTTTATCACTTTTGGGGAAAGATCGTGACATTTGCTTTTCAGGAGAGTTGCGAATGGGTCAGGGACACAGGGCCACAGGACCACAAGCAGCAGCAGCAGTTTCCTGAATACAGAACACAGTGAAAGAACAGCAGTGCTCTGCTGGCCCACAGCTGGGCTGTGCCAAAGGAGTCCAGCCCCAAAGCTGCTGTCCTGCTGCAAAACAATAACTATTCAAGGTGGCTCCAAGACCTAGTCAGCCGTAATCCCTTCCTTACAGCATTAGCTGGACCTTCATCAATTGCTAGTTTTCATCACCAGCTCTGCTACCTCATCATCTTCCCCCCCACACATTCAACTTCACCTCACTTCCCAGAAAAAATCAATTCTCAAATTTTTTTTTCCTAAAGAGCAGTAGGAATAACTGGCTTTTGAATTTAGCAAAGAAAGGCTACAATTACAAAAAGTTTTGAGTTGACAGGAAATTAAACTGTATTTTCTTGGTAAAACAATAAAACCCCAAAATTCCAGTTTGGATCAAGCAAAGTGTTTGGTTCAATGTGAAACAAAACATTTCATTTTTCTGTTTAAACTTTTCACCCCTTTTTATTTACTGCAGGCAGGAAAACCTCAAAACAAAAACAAATGTTTCAAACTGAAAAGTTGAGCTGTTTCCCTTTGAAATCATCACACTGCATTGACTGCAATTTCTCAGAATTACCCTGTCTTTGGCTGAAACTCTTTGCTAGATTTCAGGCTTAATTCACAAAAAGTTTTACACAATACCAACCAGTATCCCAAGGATTTCACCTGGTCCCACTTACCTATTATTTGAATTCACATCTTTAAAAATTTGGGAAAATAATGTGATTTTGCCAACAATAATCTTAATACCAATACCCTTTCAAAACCATGTTAATCTCGAGAATGCACTGGTCTTCTTTTCATAACAACTTGTTCAGAGTTTGAAAGAGAGAAGGGGTCTTGCTTGGTGTGGTTCTTATGTGCCCTGAAGGCAGGGCCAAAGAGCAAATGTCAGCCTCTGTTGCTGGCCTCTGCAGGCTGCAGATCCTGTGGCTGAGCTGGCCAAAGTGCCACTTCACACTGGGCATGAGGCAAGTGGGATCCAGCTGTGTGCCGGGAACTGGGTGCATCTGGAAGTGATCTTCAGACTTAAGCCCAGGAAATAAGGAGCTATTCACCTAGTCAGCTTTTGTCTTCCACTGCTTATCAGCCAGTGGGAAAGTTTAACTGTGTACAGGGTTTTTTAGGCTTAAAATTTGTCTAAGGGTTTTGTCTATAGGGAATAGAGGGAAAATAGCCTCTTGATTTGTTTTATTATTTCCATTTCTAATTGCACATGAAATAGCAGAACAGGGAATAGGTTTGGCTTTTGACCTTAAAAGACTCTAGGGCAAAGATCCCATCTGTTGTGGATTTTAACTGAACCTATTCACCATTTCTGGAAACATCTGAATATGTTAATGCTGTAAAGAATGGAAACAGCCTTCAACATGGATCTTTCTGCCTCTAAGCAAAACTGTATCCTCAGTATCCTTATATCTCTGCTGAACCATCTAGATCATAAAACACATATAAAGTTGCCTGGTCATAAGCAGAAATGCCATGGAATGAGACGCTAAAAGGAGGAGCAGAAGTGAAAGAGTTAAAAAAGTGCTACAGCCTCTCCCAGTGTTTCCTTGGGTGGAGAGTGTAAAGGTTAACGATTTCTAAATATTCAGGAGTAATAAATGATCTGAGTAGTTTTCTGGCGGTACCTCATGTTCTCAGAGAAACAAATGCTTCAAGGATATGCACCATTTCAGAAGAATGTGACAGAGAGAGGGAGAGATTTATTTTAAAAACTTGTGATGATCTGTCTCATCACTGATAATAATGGTGCAGGTTCTTTCCATCCAGAAATTCCACCAGGTAAACAATGAAGAACGCAGTGACTTGGGATTTACGTCTTAGAAGGACTTAAAATTATTTTAAATGAAGGTTTGCTTCACATACATCTACAAAATTCTCCCTTCCTCCATAGAGTCTTTCTCCTTCTCCTTGTTTTTGCAGCACACTGGTTGTTATTCCATTCAATGGTAAAGGAATCAGCTGTAAGGAGAAAATGAATATAAAAAAATCTTTCAGGTATTTGAATTGTGGTCACCTTTGTCCCCAACTATGGAGGAGGGGAGAGGGCTGACTTCTGTGGGAAGATAATTGTCTTTGCAGCTGCCCTGCTGCCAAGCTTGCATGAAACCAGTCAATCACTGAAGAGGCTACCAAAGGAGTCAAAGAGAAGACATCCCCAGGCTGAGCTGTTGAAAATATTTTTTCTTCCTTCCTCAATAAAAAGGAAGAATACTCTTCTTATCTCTTGCACACCATTTACCTCAGGAGCAAATTAAAGAAAGAGCCAAAGAATGTGGGAGGTCAGGTTAAGACCTGGAATGAAGAGCAGCACAGGCTATCCTTCTTCTCCTACTTCTAGATGTGAGGCCAAAAACGGGGAAGGAAAAGGGATGCAGGCTGTGGCCAAGATAAGCGTCAGTAACATGATTTGTAAGTGATGAGGCAGCAGCAGTAGGAAGCAGAACACATGGAATGAGCAGCTCCTGGGAGAAAGGGCAGAGTAAGATTTACCTCCCACAAAATAGGAGTGAGAGTAATGTAAGAATGGGTTGAAATATGAATCTCAGGGCCTGGCTGAGATTGTAGGAGAAGTGCAAGCGAGTATATGTGTTTATTTATGTTAATCTGGCTGACACCTGGACACGTGACTAATGGAAAATCCAAAAATTGAGAGCTGCTGCTTTGGCATCTTCTCAGAATATGCCCCCGTTGAGTGAGCAGAATCTGATGATGCTGCTTGCATTCACGCAGGGATGCTGTCTTTTAGCAAGTCCTTCTCACCCATTAGCAAGCAAGACTGGGGTTTTTTACAAGGCAAAAGGGAAAGCAGAAAAGGTCTTCTGAAGATTCAGGGAAGCCTAGATTACATCACTGTGGTTAGTTATGCAAACTTTAGAGACCCTAAATTAGATTAGTATCCATGGGGAAGGACCCCTGCTCATCAGGTCTTAGCTTCTTATCTGCCAGTTCCAGTCTTTCATTCACCTCTAAGTGCACTTACACTGCGTACATTGACCTAGATGGGTGCTAAGTTCTATGACAATGATCTGCTTCAGTACATACTGCACCATGGGTGTGACAGTGCCTCTGGCTCCGCAGACATCCCTTGAGGTCACACCGAGTTCACCCAGCTGCTGCTGGCAAGCCCTTGGCTGAAGATTTAGTGAAATACCACAGGATCAGCCCCACTTCTGACCAAACCCTTACCTGTTGCTGGCATGGCAGGAAGAACAGCAAGGGGTGTCAGCCAATTAGCTCCCAGCTAAAGTTCCAGTGTCTTTCTCATGGTAAGAGAGCCAAGCAATGTTTTCAGAGGGGTTTGTTGTGACAACAAATCTACTTATGACCTCATGGATCCCTGAGAAAACTTTAAAAAAGGCAACTTGTTATATAGCACTGCATTTTAGCGGAAACTCTGTGGCTGGCACTAAAATGTGTGTGGTGGGATAAACCCTTCCCTGTGTGCTCTGCACAGGTTGGTCTGCTAGAACAAGTCCATGGCCAAGTGCTCTGTACATACCTCTCTTGGGTAACAGCTGGGCTCAGGTCCAAGGAATCTGTATAAAACATGCTCAGGACTGCTCAGCCAATTAATCTTTTGTAACTTGTAGGGGGGGGGAAAAATGGCATGTGATCATGTAATTAATGGTTGGCTCCTAAGGTGTGTGCACTAATTAAGGTTCAGGCCTATAGTTGCTCAGCAACTGTGTTTGCAAAATTTCCTACCACTGAATTGCTTGACTTTATGGTCTGAATAAATGCTCTTTCAGGCCATTTTGTGTGTCAGTATTCCTCAGCCAAGAAGGGCAGAAGTGGACAGAACAGGCAAATGGCAGCCTAGAGCACCCTCTGTCCATGTTAGCCAGGATGAATGACACCTCTTACATTCCCATCCAGACTCCTGCCCTGAGTCCTGGTAGGAAGCCGTGGAAGGTTGTGGTGCCCTTCAAGAGCTCATGCTGTAGGAGAGGCAATGCCTTTCCAGTGTGTTCTGCAGACCATCACTGATTGCAGGAGAATAGTGGTACCAAGGGTTTGGAGGTCTCTTCCCAGCACCACTGCAAAGCAGCAGTCTTCTGCCTGAGTCTCTTCAGGCTTGTTTCTTTTTGTCTTTCCCCATCACCTTCAGCCTGTCACTGTTTCAGGCTTGTCTTGTCCTCCCTGCTGATTTCACTCAGCCCTCAGCCAATGGCTGACTTTCTCCCTTGTTCATCTCAGATGCCTTTTGGCCTCCCCTCCACACACCCCTCTCCCTCAATTCCTCCGAGTCAGCAAAGAGAGGAGTATGGTGTGCACGGAAAGAAGGCAGGAAACTTCCTGAGAGATCCATGATGAGCCTAGCACATCCTGTGCCCATGACTGCAGGGAAGTGTGTGTTCCACCCCTCCTTCCATAGGGAGACACGCTCTATGTGGTCAGAGTCCTTTGCTGCCAGCAGTCTACAAATCATTTTTCAAAGGCTTACAACTTGGCCAAACTTGGTGCAGATTATCCTGGGCACAGCAAAAGGTATATTTCAGCTTCAGAGGTCCCTCTTGATAAATTTCATGTCTTTTCCCCATGTCTTGTGGGAATGCAAGCACTTCAGAAAGAAGAAGTTCACCAAGATGTAATACAGAATCGTCCCTTAAACTCTCAGAAGTCCTTGGAACAGGGTAGCAGTATCACAGACAGACACTTGACACAGAAAATGTCAACTTGCTCTTTAACAGCCCAGTGATGTAGTAAAACCAAATAAAAATCTACATTATAATGTACAGTGTGGGGGTAGCTGGACAATGATATCAAGGTATCAACACACAAGATAATACCAATTTAATTCATACTAAATTAGAAGGCTTTAGGTGGAACTGAAACTGGGAGTTGTACACGACAGCACCAAGGTCTGAAATGGGATGGACCTTGATGGATGGTTTTGTTGATACCTTGACAAAGAGAGCAGGTAACTCCTCCCTAGATGTCATTTTCATTCTTTACATAATTTTCTGAAATTTAATCAAAAAAGGCACTTTTCTCACCAAAACAGCCAGAGCAACCAGTCCCCCCAGCCCTTGTGCTGGACCACAGCCAAGGACATACCTCCACTGTGGCTCCCAGGAACCTGCCAGAAGGTAAGTTTCTCTTGTGCCTGTCAATGGGCTGTACAGCCAATATTTTACACCCACAGAGGGTTGTGTGAACTGAGTTACAATACTTTTCCACAAAATCATTGCATAGCTCTCAGACACTTTGAACTGGAAATTCACTGTGAGAAATGAATGTTTGGATTTTGTCCCCCCATCCTCTCAGGTACTGTTGGTGCTTGCCCAGCTTGAACAAAGTACAGTCTGTACTTATTTTTGTTGTTGAGATGTACTCACTGAGGTTGTCTGTCAGACTGCTCCTTCCAAAGGACATCTTCATGTTAAATATAAATAAATGAAATAACCTAGGTCATTCATAATTATTTCATTCAATTCCAGCCTTCTGCTATCTATGTTGGAAGTATTATATGGCCTGATTTAATGGAAATTCAGCATTTTGGATCATAGAATGGAAATTTTTACCATCAACTAGCTGATTATGATTTCACTTACTCTGAAACCAACAGTCATAATTTGTCTGGTTAAGAATCTAATTTGATATAAAAAATGCTATCAAATGACAGAAAATATAGCCAAGAAATGATGCCTATAAAGAAAATTGCCTTTCTATGTGTTCAGAGACTTAGGGGAAGAGCTTTTAAGGTTAGATGAAGGGACTTTAAAATTTTCTTTTACTTTTGAAATCCTCTTCACCTTATTATGAATGTGATGAAAGTGTGTTTTAGCTGTCATGACATACCTGCACTTTACCACTACCTCCACTACGTCATTACAAGGGTTCTAATGTGTATGCTTGAGTATGTTGTTGCTGATTACATACAGAAATGTCATTTTTCCATTGAAGTGGGCAGCCATTTATTTTGAGAATCCTTCATTATGATAGGACAACCTGGTGGAAATACTTGTGATGATCTATTGCTTAAGTTTATATGCCTAAATTAGTTCTGTTGGCTTCTCAAAAAATCATCATCCTAAATACAGAATTCAGTGAATACAAAAAGGCTGGAATTTGCTATGTATATGAATCTAAGTGCTAAAAATCTCACCCATAGTCAGCCAAATTCTAAGCTCTTCCCTCTAGATTTTTTTTGTTGTTAATGAACAGAAAATCCAATCCTTCCAGAGGGAAATTGCTTCCAGTTGTATTTGATGCCTATCTTTGGATAAGAGAAGTGTTTTCTCATGTTGCAACTCTCTCTCTCTCTCTCTCTCTCTCTCTCTCCCCACCTCCCTCTCCCTCCACCGATGATGGAAGAGATGCCTAAATCTCCAGCATCCTAAGCCACATGGCATAAGTTTTGTACTTAAACATGTGTGTACTCTGGCTCCAGCCTGGTTACTCATCTGGGTGAAACTACAGCCAAGCTCAAGCACCCACTTGTTCTGGAAGTGATTTTTCCCCTGTACTCGGCGTTGGTGAGGCCACACCAGGAGTATTGTGTTCAGTTCTGGGCTCCGCAATTCAGGAAGGACATTGAGGTGCCGGAACAAGTCCAGAAAAGGGCAGTGAAGGCCCTAGAGAGTAAGAAATTCTGTGAAAATTTATGATGAGAAATAGTGACTTTTGAGTGAGAGGCATGAGTTTCTTTCCATCCTTGGTGTGGAAAGGCAGTAGGACCTTGGTCCTTCTTCAACTGGCTCCTGTACCCAGATGTGTTACGTGTGAAAGTGCAAATCTTCCTGTCCAGCAGGAAGAGCAAGTTTCAATCAACATGGGATGCAAATATATGCAAATTATGCATTTATCAACCTCAAACACTTTTCCATGAAAATAAGGCAACACACCCACCCTTGCTGTTGCAGGATGGTTTGCAGCTCAGTCTTCAGTTGATGTGCAGAGCAGAACTTTCTGAATTACTAAGTGATGCTTGTCTCCAAATGTCTTTGAAGAGTATTATCTTTGATCACTTTTCAGCTGCATCTCATATTTCACAACTCTGTGAGAGATAGTTCTTTCTGAACCTACTTATATAAGTTGCTGTATTTTTGCAATTTATGCTTTTTTGCCAAGGAAGATTACCCTCTCAGTAAGCAAGCAATGGTCAATTGATTTCAAGAGCAAATTCTGTTGGTACTTAAGACAGAAATGATTAGACCCCTTGTTATTAAAGTTCCAAGGTCAAGCCATCATCAAATATGACTGATTACATTTTCTAATGGTTTTTCTATGCTCATTAAAGTGCATTCAAATATTCAGAATCACCTCTGATCATGACATTCAAAACCCGCTCTGATGGCTCCTGACAAGCAGAAATGTATTCTCTAATCTTTAACCACATAAACAATAGATAACTGCTTGTAATTGGGTTCAAATTGATTTCAGGTGGCTTCAGAGAAAAGCAATTTCTACAACAGATTAACCTTTTAATTAATGTTTATTAAGGATATTACCAGGTGCAGGAATCTTCCTAAAGCAGAAAATTACACTTCATTGACATTCATTTATGATAAAACAGTTGATCCATTCCCAGGTCATTATTCATGTATTTATCATCATTTCTTGCTTTTCATGAAAATGCCATAAACTAATTAACTATTGTAACACTGTATGTTTTAAATACATTGTTCCATATTGAATGAAGGAATGGGCATATGAAGATGTCCTTTGGCACAGGTTTTTAGAGAAGGAGCCAGCACTCTCTACCAAGTCTGACTGTGGTTGTTCAGCTATAACATCAGCCTTCTCTCAAAGCTTGTGGATACCTAATTCATAAAGGAAATGCAAACACATGGAGAACTCTGTCAGAGTTCACATATCATAAAGAGTTTCATCCACAAATGAAAGATAGACTGTTCCATTGAGAAGAATGCAACCTGGGCTACAGAGGCATTTCTTTACCATTTGTAGATGCACTTTGTGGCACATTAATGCCTCAGTGATTGAGTGTCTGAATTTAAATTGCAAGGAAAGTGATTTCCTACATACATTTCAAAATTTCCAACTCCTTCTAAGGCTTGAGGTGATCCACCTGAGGCTGATGGTAATACCACCTCTGAATACATCACTGACTCAAAAAAAAAAAAAAAAGCTGTTTTCTGGATATATCTGTAATACCATATTTTTAAAGTGTCAGTCATTTGCCATACTGTTCAGCTGCCTGCTTTCCCCAGCTTTGCTATGGGCAGTTTCAGTCAGTTCTCCCCAAGACACATCTGCCATGGAGAAGGCTGGCCCTGGCTGATACAGATGTAGACCAGCACATACCATTTGGCTTTGGGGCCAGGATCAGTCCCTGACCCTCTTTCCTCTAATGGTGTAGATAACAACTCTGTGGTTATTACTAATTTGCTGCTGTCCAAACATTTCTTGCAGCCTCAGGCCAATCTTTGGACAAAGAAATTGACAAACCTTGTTTTCTCAGGAGGTTGATTTATTTTATTTTGTTATAATTGTGAAATAAGTCACTCCCAAGCATTGTACACTGTTTCTTTACTTGGTTCAGCAAGCTATATACACAATTCAGGCACTAACTAAATTTTTTTCCTTGAAATTTCTCATTGTTCCACAGTATGCTCACCATTCTCTAAAATTATGTCAATTAAAAATTAAAAATTGCAGCAGTCCTTAGTTCCCTCTAATGGTAAATCTTGTTGTTTTCAGTGGAAAGCTTTGTTCAGCTACTGGTGGTGTATGTTTTCCTTTCTTACCATCTCAGTTCCAAATGCAAACATGATTTTAAGTGATAACACAAATGTATTTAAAAAAAATACGGGAAGGTTGATATTGGCTTGTGGAGGAGTCCTGGGCATACCTGGGCAAGGACTCTTCTCCATAAATGGGAGAACTTGGTCAGTATCTGACTAGAGGATTTCTTCCAGAAGGCAAGGGCTTTCCCACCAGGAGAGTCAGCCTGAGTTTGGAACATCAGAAGTCACATCAGAAGATACTTGTAGGAGCTGACAATATTTTTCACATCCCTTTGTGACTGATACTTACCTGGAAACCTCTCAGCAAGTGTTTCCTTCTCTCTGTTATCTCAGCAAGGGTATCCCATAAACTTCACTGAATATGCATTACTGAATGGATATCAAGCATACAGACAAGCTAATCACAAACCAGAACAGGCCACAGAACCTTTCAGGGCTCTCCTACAAGGGTCTTGGAAGTTCAGGCAGAGGAGATCCCATTTTAGAGGTTATCTGAAATTTATACAGAATTATAGATATCTTCCTAAATTTCAGTACTTGGATATATCTATTTACTAGAAAGATTTTTATACTAAAATAAACTGTAAGGGGGCTGGTAGGACTTTTGTACTTGTTTTAAATAGGCTTTCTGAGGCTACAAAATTCTATAAACTTCCTAAAAAGTCCTATTTTCAACTAGCTTAAAATTAAATTCCTCCTACCATTTCCATTCATTTCCCTTGATTCTTGAAAGTTTGACAATTTTTTTAGCTATCCCAGAAATGTGGAGTTCATTTTCATCCATTGAAACACAAAGGAGAGTTATTTTTCTCTTTGTTAAACTTATCTGAACTGCAACAAGAGCAAAGTGAACTCCTCTGCAAGGCTTACACAAGACCACTTAAATAGCACAAAGGAAAAATGTCTATGAAGCTGCATTATGAGGCTCTGCTTAAAAATATGCTGCTTCCTGATTAATATAATTCAACTGTAATGCATGAATAAATTGTAATTTAGATGATTGCACGCATGTACTATCGTATCAAAGCTAAAATGAGATACTTAGATAATCATAGCTTTCTCTTTTTTTGTCTTTTTTTTTTTCCTCCACATCATTCTGCCTTCTAACAAGGGGATTTGTATGTCATACCTTATTCTAAGATTGTCAACAGAGGTAGGGCTGAACACTGACAAATCGGGGGCTGGGGGGCAAGTACTACATAGGCAGAGATGCAACGGGCTTTTTGGACAACCAGAAGCATGTTAAAACCTGTTAAGCAAAAAGAGAAAGGGAAAGTAAGCTGCTGTTGTTAAAGCACCACCCTGGGACAAAAAAAAAGCTGGATTCAAGTTCCTTCTGTGCAAGAAAATTCCTCTGACTCATCAGACGTGTTTTTTTCGTGGTTTGTGAGATAGCAGCCACAGGGAGAACCAAAGTAACACATCCAGACTTTGAGGATCTGTGAACTTGGTTGAATATCTTTGCAGGGTCCAAGCACGTTGCAGTGTCCTGGAACCAAGCTCACACATTGCTCATCCTTTATTGCTCTTGTTCCAAAGAATGAGGAGTTATTTTGATGTCAGAGCCTGGCAGTGCTGCAGGTGCTCAAACAGGGCTTGGTGCAGGGCTAAACCATGAACAGGCACCAGGGACATAAACTCATGGACGCTGTTGTTGATGAGTATTTTCACTAAGGGAGAAGTGACATAAAGAACTGGTGAAGACCAATTACTTGATGGAAACTTACAATGTCATTCTGTTTTTCAAGCACAGGATCTGTAGTTCTCAGATAACAATATTGATTGTATGGGGAAAAAATATCACAAGCCTGAACTGATGCTCTTTATACATTTATTTTGGAATAACTTTTAACTGGCTGGTCATCAAATTGTTTGGAAGGCAGCAAGAAACCTGATGATTGTGGGTAGGCTACAATTTAGCAGGTAGCATTGAGATGGCTCTTGGCTTGGCCAGATCATAGATGTTTCAGCTGAAGAAGTTGTTGACATGGAACATCATCTTGGGAAAAACGGCTTTAATTTAGTTAAATATCATTAAATGTTTTTGTGATGTTAGAGCAAATACTCCAGTTGTGCGTGCATATTATATCTTGTGGTTTGCCAGGCACTCTAGACATGGTATCATTACAGAGAAAACCACAAAAATGCTTTAGATTCTTTGGAAAACTGAAGAGGAGAAAAAAAACCTCAAGAGATCCAAGAAGGGGGAAAAACGCAATAAAGAGAGAATAAGGGGTTTGTTATCCATCCTGTTCTTGGAAACTGAACCAATGGGGATAAGACAACAAGGGCGCGTATTTATAAAGCACAATAAAAGGCCTCTGTGCAGCCATGTCTGTGCAGAGCAGATGAGCAGTGGAGTTCTGGGAAGAATTACATAAGGCATCTTGTGTACACGTGCCCGTGAACACAGAAACCCTCATTTGCACGCATACCCACACTGCATGCCCAGATGATGCCGCTCTTCACATAAAAAGTCAAGGAACTCCACAAACACTTCAGATGCAACACATGAGAAGTCTTGTTTCCTATAGTGCCAAACCACCCGAGTCATAAGCAGCCTGGGAGCAGGACTGTGAGCAACTTTTCTCAGAAACAAGGCTATTTAGCCTGGCTTCAGCTCAAGAAAACTAAGAGTAATCATCCACAGACATTTAAGTGGATGTTGTGGACTTCACAGACTGGAAGAAAGGCAGCTTACATGCACATCTATTCAGGAGTACTGTAAATTAGCCTGCTAACAAGATGATTTCAGATGGGTTTGTTGTTTGTGTCCATAGCAGCTTGCCATGTGTCACATCTACAGTTCACACAGCTTCCAAAATCTCCATGCTGTCCTTGTATCCAAGTTAATAACTATACAGCATCTTCCTGAGAGATAAATGTCAATAATGAGAACTATCTGGACACCCCAAAGCTCTTGCACTCTCATCCCCTCTCATATTCCTTCTGTCCAGCATTTAATTATCCTCCTCTGCTGACTACCTAGCACAATAATTCTTTCATCTCAACCTTTAGCCTTATCTCTGTTATATGAATATTGTCTGGATATGCCATTTCAAAGATGCCCTGTTACACACTCATTTACTTCCTCCTCCCTTGTACAAACTTGTACATCTTTAACTCTCTCCTTGATAGATTCAATGATCTGCCCCAAAATAGTTCTTTATTTTCTTCAGAGTTTTTACAAAATTATCCTCTTTTTCCCCTGTGGGTTCTCAGAAATAGGTGATCAGAAATGTGTGATGAGATGATGCTAAAAAATTCTGGTTTTTCCCCTCTCATTGTGTGACCCATAAACCTTCTACTTGGCCCTCTCGTCTTTAGATGTCTTTAGCAACAGAACTCCTCTGCCATATTGCATTCAGCTCCCTCTCCTATCTCTGCTAACATCGGCATAGGGACAAAACCCAAATCTCTGTCCACACCAAACTCCACATGCATAACACCCCACCCATGTTGCAGAAGAAAATGAGAAGGACATGAGCCGTTTCTGTTGGCACCCCCAATATCACTGACATCTGCACTGTCTAATGAGATGTGAGTCTCAGTTCCCCCCAGCTATCAGCATTTCCCGGAATGATGTCCTGTTCATCTAGGAATTAATTGGTTTGTCTACTCATTAGTTAGGATCAGAGTGAGAGAGCTGTTTATATTGCCAGGTGGCTACCAACTCTTATCTGCATAATTCCACTGTACAGTCTTCCAGGCCCTACAAATGCCTCTGTGTTGTAGCCCTTGGCCCCTCTCACAGCCCAGAAATGTACCTCTGGTTCAGAAGTGTGAAGGTGCTTTTAAAGTGCCTCATCTGAGCCACCTGGGCTGATTGTAACAGGCGAGCATCAGGTTCTTGGAAAAAAAAAGTGAACTTTTAAAATATTGCCAGACCATAGCTGGAGATTTGAGCTAAGTATTTAGCTTTTGGATATAAATGGGCATCTTTGTCTTAGATGGAGAGTTTTCCATAAAAACTGCAAATTTTTACCTCAGTGCCTTAGCAACCTCCCAAAGCATAGACTAGGCAGTAAAAACACCACAGAATCATTTGCAGAGGAAAACAGTAGCCTAACCAGGTAGAACTCACCTGGCCAGCTGTAGGTATCTAAAACAACATCAGTTTTCTTCATAGTCAGTAGAGGACAATATGCACTTATGGGGTGTAAAGTATGTGACATTCATTAGCATGACGCAGATTTTGTCTTAAAATAATCTATTTCTCTCAGAGACCTGGAGGAAGAATGACAAAATTACCAATTCAGACTAGAAGAGAGAGGTGAAGAAGATGCTGGTGTGGCACAGGAGAGTGCTGGGCAGTAGAGAGGGGCACTTGATGTAAAGGAGTTGCAAGGCCCTCCGCATGCTTAGCTATTCCACAGGCCATGAGTAATTGCCCTGGCTACTTTCCCAGGTTCTTGCTGTGGGTGGTCTTGCCCCACAGCATGGATGGCAGACCACAGTGTCCCCCAGCCAGCTGTCCTGGGAGCACAGGGTCACAGGGCAGGAGGAAACGCCCAGTGCAGCACCATGGAAGAGTGCTGGACTGCATCCTCCTTGCCTGGGTGCTGGGGCAGGAGCCATCAGAGTTAACATCTCCTTCACAGAGGGCAATTCACACAGATTTTTGCTTTGAATATGAAGCAAAATAAAGAAAACAAACTTACTGTGCTGCAAACTGCTTCAGGCACTTTATGTCTTTCAGTGTTACCTTCTCTGAAGGATATTCTCAGATAAAGAAAAGAGGTATCACTAGCCAGATCATTTCTGCACACTGAGTGCAGTGTGGGCCTGACACACAGATGCCCAGGTCCCATACACTTAGTGATAGCTTGCTACAGCCAACACAAACCCATGTGCTGTTTGGACTTCATTTTTTAACACACAGGCTCGAGGGAGGATTTCAGTCACTTGCCTGGAGCTTGACTTTAAGGAGCAGCTGCAGGAAAAGTGAAGCTACTGTACCATAAAAAATCAGCCAAAGCCAACAGCACAAAACCAAACTACAGGATATGGGTACTGCACTTGAGAATGAGAACAACTCACTGAAAAATCAAAGAGCAGTACACCTTTAGAAATAATAACTTTTACTTTGTTCACTTCTCTAACATACATCACAGGTGCTTCAACCAGTTGATTTCTCTGCTATATGTCCTGCACCCCAATAGGTCGAGCAGAGTGGGTAGCATTTGGCCAGACAGGAATGGTTAACCAGGTGACTTCAGCTGCAAGGGCTGACATCTGACAGTAGGAAAAACAGATGTGGAAGAAAGAGCCTAGTGTTCTCAATCTAAAATACTGGCTCTGTTCTTCCTGGGGCGAGCAGTTAAAAAAAATCAGAAGAAAAAGTACGCATGCTAAAGCTAATTTCACGGCTGAGAAGGGTCAGATAGCAGGACCTCAGTCCTATGCAAAGGTCTTTCCCTGAAGATTTTTGATAGGCAGAGGTTTGTCATTCAGTTTCCAGTTCCACTGGCTTCCTTTCTCCATCAATTTCCCTGACACCATGAGTGTCAGAGGACTGTGCTCATGTCTGAGTGCACCGAAGGACTTCAAGGCTGATGGTGAACAGAGCAGCTGCAAACATGCAAATTCCTTCCTCAGAGGAACACAAGTTAGAGGTCAGGATAAAATTTTGAACTTTCTGAAGGCAAGTAGCCTTATCTTCCTTAATCCAGCTGCCCAACTCAGACCCTTGCAAAAAATGCTACAGGTGTTTTAAATTTTCTGTCAATTGACAACTGGAGCCATTTCTCTGCAATAAAACATTTGTGAAGAGGCCATAATGAGTGTTCTTTGTCTTAAAGTGATTAAAGTTTAGACAACACTGCTTCAGAATGAAAATAGATTCATCAACTTCACCAATTTTATATAGACACTCATTGCAGAGAATTTTTAGGCTTTCAGATTACAACAGAATTCAGGTTTTACTGTTAAATATGTGTTTTGGGACTAGTTGAATATCAGTATTTTCAGTAAACAAGGGAATCAGTCTCCACAATAGAGAAATTACCATTCGATATTCCTTGTCATACTATAAATCTTACCCAACCAGGAAAGATAAATTATTTCAAGTTACACAAATGGCAGATGAATATTAAAATCAGATATTAAATTTTCTCTGTTCTAACAGGTTTAATGAGCCCTTACTAGTATTTTCCTAGTTAAACCTACTTTTTACTTTCTTTGTATTCTCTAACGTGTTTGATTCTTGCTGCTGCTGAATCTACTTGGCCATTCATACCTCTGCCATCTTGTACATGTTGCTTTCCATTTGAATACAATTGGGACAGAAAAATCTTAAGTTTTTCCAAACAGCAAGGAAAGATGTTGAATAAAAACAGTGTGGAAGAGTTCTAATTCTGAGACTGCTTCAAGCCACCAGGCAAGTCATTTACTACATGAAAAAGGGAACAAAAAAACTTCTCTTCCTCACATATTTCTTGATTCAAAGAGCACTAGGAATTGTTGCGTCAGATTTATTTCAAAACCATATTATAACCTGTGGTAGAGTTTTATATTAGACAGAGAAATTGATAAGATTCATGGTGTATTTTATACAGAGGGTGAAGATAAATCATATTCTTTTTATTTAAAGGTCACGCTGCTTCTCTTTCACCTTCAAAAGTGCAGACTTTTTTATTTTTGCATGGTTAGTCGGCAATATAAATGGAGGAAATATAATGCATCAACATTTTTTGAGACTGATGACTGAAACATGGAGCCAGCTATCTTGGCCAGTGTTTAGCAGAATGTGAGCTTTTGATACAGCGTGGTACCTAAAGGACCTAATTTTGTCTTTGGGTAGGTAAACCAGGGAAATTATGCAGAAGTGGGGAACCAGTATTAACAGGGTTTTATATTGCTAGAGGGACATTTACAAATTCTTTTCAGTTTTGGTACACATACTAAAAAAAAAAAAATGGTGAAGCTAGAGAAAGGAGGTAATGTTCTTCACAACAGTGATGGTGAGAGTCATCTCATCTAATTTCAGCCACCAGAGAGCTAGGTACCTAGTCCAAAATAGAAGTGCAATCCATGGAGGCAGATAGGTGTCTCCAGAGAATGATTCATCCCACTCTAAGAGAGGTGTCTAAAACAAGTTGGATGAGTCTTCTGAATGAGTCATCTTTCCTCATTGACTGCAGGAGGACTGGAGAAAACTACCTTAGGCTAGATGTTTCTCATGTTTAGGTAGCAGAAGATACATCTCATCCCAAGAGACTACACTTCCTTCCCATGCATTTGGTTAAACCAAAAGGAGTCTGGAGTTGATTTGATTATACATACCACCTTGAGGAGATAGGAGGGTTTGGAAAAATCTTAATGAAGGGCATGGTGGGTTATCCCTCATGTGAAAAGCCCAGACTAAGGGATGTGCTGTAACTCAACAGCAAAATCTGAAGGTGGTACAGGATATATTAGCATAATCACAAACTCCAGATTAGGGAGATCAGACCAGATGTCTGAAGTAGTTCATCCCAGCTTTTAACTCTGTCTCATGTCTAGTGGTATTCTGTGTATAAGATGATATGCCTCGGAGCAATGAGTATAGGCAAAGTATAACATAAATGAGACAATTTATCAAAAAAAAAATCCATATATCTCTAATACTGCTTAATTTTGGGGGGTGAGTCCTGGGCATCTCTGTGATGGTTATTTTAAAAAAGTCTTGCTTTATTGCACAATTCTAATCCTATGTCCGGAGAGGAAAGGAGACTCACCTGGACTTACAGATGGTTTTAGATTAGCTTCTCTGGTCTGAAAGTCAACACCAATTGGTGCCTTTAAGGATAACCAGTCACTGTTGAAGTAAGTTAATTGTATGAGGGCAGCTAATCATTATTCACAAATAATTTTGGGGTTGTAAATCCACAGATGTCATGTCCCTCAGTAAAAGTGTATTTTTAGCTGTGGAGTACATTGGCCTTTTGTGTCTCTGTTTGCTCTGAAATTAACATTAATCAACTTTTGGCTCTGTGCATGCAGTATCACCCCAACCAGGTAATTACAGCAAAATAATAGAATAAAGACAAAAAAAAAAACAAAACATCAAGTATAAAACTCCTTGCTTTCAACCTTCAGTGTTTGGTCGCTCATTTCTTTTGGTATTGCATCTAGTACTCATTAGTCACATTGAAAGTCAAGGATGTGCGTGCCTGGAAATGTGTCATTTTCCCTAGCACATCAATCACTTAATACAAACCATTACCTCTCCCAATGCACCTGGCCTCTCATAAAAATAATAAAACATAGGCTGCATGTAAAATGCTCTGTTGAGGCAGGATAATCATCCCAGAATTCTGCTATGGACTGACAACTTTTGCAGTAGTTTCAACTTTCCATTATGTTGTTGAGAAAGGATATATTTAGCTGCTATATTACAGGCAAATTATATGGAGAAGAGCAATAATATTTCAAACTATTACCACATAGAAACCATCAAAATAGTTACAAACAGATGCAAACAAACCTACATATCTTGTTGCATTCTCCAGGTTTAGAGAAGGAGATGAAAGCTCTGTGGTAGAAGACTTAGTTTAGCTAAACAATGTCAGATACTGTGACTCTGAAGACCTCAGTGGAGCCACAAAATATGGCTGGTAAGTTTGACATAAATTACAAACATTTATTTTACCAAAACTGACAAATAGCACTATACTCACTCCATTCCCCCCTCAACCCACCCTCCCCAAAAAATTCAAGCCAGAAACAAAAACCCAACAAAAAAGAAATTTGTTGCATCTTCATGGAAAATCTCACTTCCTCTCCCACACAACTGCTGCAGGTGAAGGATGCTGTTCTGTTGGCTCATTGTTCATGATATATGCTGAAGTTTGTTTTTTTCCCCCCAATTTTAATAAGTGATCACAGTGCAAATTGATGTTAGGCAAAGGTTTCCAGCTCTGGTTCCTCTGCCAGCATATATTTACAGGAGTTAATGTCTGGAACAGCATTGCTCTTCCTGACATTTATAGGAAATGTGTTTCCTACTCCAGAAAGGAGCTCTTGACCATTGGTGGGTGGTAGCTTTGGATCAGCCCAAATGTGAGCAGGAAAACAGCACACACAGTAAAGCCTGCTGTTCCTCCAGTATTTCTGACATTGTATTAACATGTCTACCTCACCTCTCTGATCATTGCACCATTCTTGGACTCCACAAGCTGTTCAGCAGGCTTTTCCTCCATCTGACATGTGTCTAATGGCAAAGGTCAAGAACCTGAGCATAGCAGGCTAGTTTTGATAATAACTATTTCCCTGTCTCCACCATTGGGAACCTGTTGTTCCTTATATTCAATTTTACATCTCAGAAGTCCTCCTGTGGCCCACATGTTATATCACACAAACATTTCCCTCTACCTTTCCATTTTCAGGATAAACAGAGGCAGCTCAGCCTCCTTTCTTGAGAATAAAACTTGGTTTTGTTTAGTTGTAAGAAACTCTCCATCAGGTGTTCTCAGAGTCACGTCTGTACCAGACTCCTCAGTGCCACCAGCACAGCCAAGTGTGCCAAAGGCACTGAGCCTTGTGGGCAAATGGCCAGTCAGCTCCAGCAAAGCACAAATTCACCTCCAGGTCTCTGTCTTCAAGCAGTCGACCATCCACGATGGACTTTGCTCCTCAGACCTTCTGCCACATCCCTTCCTCACACGGATTTGTGACAACCCTGTGTGCCACACAGTAAATTTTCATCGTGGCAAATCAGCATGTCAGAAGACAAAGAAGTTCATAGCCTCACCCACTCAGTGGGATGCGTGACTCAGATAGCGATAACGGGTGAATCATCCAATAGTCACCCAGAGTGCTTTTTGCATGAGCTCTTGCAGGGAAAACCTCCTGATAGTAGATAGGTGGTTCTTCACTTTCTGTGTCACTACTGAAAGTCAGCTAATGACACCACCCGGCACAGAAGGAAGGGGGAGGCTGGCTTCTCAGTTTTCAGCTTTGTTACTCAACTGAGACAGCAGTCATTACAGAAGTTCTCAAATTATTACTTCTCTGAAGAATGATAATTTTGACATGACCTTTTATTTCAGATTTATTAATAATGATTACCTCTATACTGTTTGAAAATTCTGGTAAGGGACAATGTAGATTCTTATACCAGATTAATAATGTCACATAATATGATACATGCATACTGCCCATAACGCTAAGCTAAAAGAACAGAAATTTATGAGTATTAAGATAATTGATAATTATACCAAAAAGAGATAGAAAAAAATAAGTGAATATAAAATCTATCTCTAAAAATTATTAAAATTTAGGACTTTTTCTTCCCTTTCTTCAGTACTCAAGAACACAACAGGTGTCTCATGATCAAAGCTGACTTGTCCATCTCTTAGGAGCACCAGCCATTTGATTCTCAATAGTAATTTTTTAGGAGAGCCCATAGAAAACCTTAAAAAAATTTTAAATTATTCATCCTATCTGGAAGCATATTTGCAGAGTTCTTCTATTAAAATATTCTTAGAGATCTGCAAAGTAAATATCTTTTTTTTTGCCATGTCTTCCTTCAACATTGAGCTGCCAAGTCCTTAACTCCGCATGTTTAGCCCTGCGATATACTTTCCACTCACACCACAATCTTTTGAAAATGGCTTACCAGCCATTTCCAACATTACCTGGAATAGAACACCTGTTTGTAATTCCCTTAAGTGACGGGAATATCTATCCTCAAACACTGTTTTGCCTCATCTTTCCTGGATAAACTTCAGTTCATCTCCATCTAAATAACTCATTGCTGATGATCCCTTACCTTGCCTGCACCTCATTACAATGTGTGCCATTCATTTTAGATCTAAATTTATCTCTCCTGCTCACAGACATCATATTATCTGACTGCAAACTATTGAAATCAGAAATGCTGAGTCCTAAAGTCTGAGGTTATGGAAAAATTAGTACATGTTAAGAATAATCCCATATAATTAAAGCTTTCTCTGTTATTTTAGTCACGTTCCTCATTTAAAGTGTCAGCTAAATATTCCACAGGTCAGTGTCAAAAACTATTAGAATTTGGCAGTTTCTGAAAGCAGGATGGGCCACAAATTGTCCCTCTAAGTAAATCATACTGGATGGCTTACCGTAATGAGATACCAGGTTTGTTTCTAGGTCACTCACCTCAAATACACTCTGGTTGCCAGCTCCTGAAATTCATTGCAATCCAATTGTGCTCTATGTGTATCCAAAGGTAAACAATTTGGTCACTTTACTCTGTGACCAAGGTTTGAATGATCATGTAAGTGGAAACTCAGCATCCTTTCTATAAGAGGTAAAGGTATTTTGACAGAGGTCAAAGTTTTTATAATCTCTGTAGTCTATGATTGCATAGAGACTGAATGGCAATGGATGGTCCATTAATCCTGTAGCTTGTGGTCTGTTATTCCTTTCCTTTGTGAATCTGGACAGAAAGAGAAATTATTGTAACCTCAGTCTCCTTTCCCCACTCATTTATTCTTCCCATCTCTTTCTGTTGGGCATACCATCTCTGGGTTGAAGACTGCTGTGGTTGCACTAACTCCAGATAGTTGCCTGAGATGAGCTTTGGGCCCATGCCCAACAAGTGTAGTAGGGCAGATCTGTAATTTTTCTACTGGCATAAAAGCATTTGAATGGACAAAACTGCACATGCCGGGAAGCGAAACTTTGCAAATGCAAGTACAATTTAATTAAAGCTGTAAAGGAGCCTGAAGGAGAAAAATAACATATTATTAGCAGCTTGAATCTGTAGCTGGCCTTAGGTCTGTACAACAAGCCAGCTGCACTTTTAGTGTGAAAAGGAAGCTGGCCAGGGGCCCTTACCCAGCTCAGCTACAGTCTTCCAAAACACACCCTTTCTCATACTTCACATCCTTGTGGCACATCTAGAATTAAAAAAGCTTCCAGTAATACTGTGCCTCTGGCCTTTATAAAATGAAAGAAATTCAAGTCTAAACTTGTTTGCTCTTGCTTTTGGAGGTAACAAATGAACAGTGCTGTGCTAATAGAAATTCTACTATACAACCACAAGGAGAAAACCTACCACTTCTGAGCAACAAGCATTTTTCTCCTTTAGTTGTATAATTACAGCTTTTTTCTGATCGTTACCAGGCACAGAATCAATCAGCTGCTTCCATTGGTGTACCATGATGACAAGCTTTTGTCCTTACCGCAGATATTCAAAGAACTGTGAGAACACTTTGGACCCTGTTGCAAAGATAAAAACATAAGCTGGAGTCTGACTAATCTCTACCAACACTTCTGGAAAGTTTTGGGATGTTAAACAAGTTGCATAATGTCAGAACCAACAGCTGATGAGAATCTACTCAATCTTTTCTGTATTCCCTGAATCAAATGAATAGCAGAGGTCAGACTTAGCACTTAAATGTGCAATAATGATTGGAATGAAAGTTGTAACTGCAATGGTCATCAAAGAAGAGCGCCAGCTTTTCATCTTCTTGGCCTCTCTGCTCCAAACTCATCTACCTCCATCCTTTTCTCTGAATACTCTTAACATTATTTAAAAATATTATTGAAGATAATGATACTTAAAATTGCCCAACTTGAAAGTTGGGCAATAAACTGGATTTTTTTTCTCACTATCATCTGGAATGAAGGAAGATGGGGAGGACTACAAAAGGAAGTAGCCTTTTAGAAAAGGGGATGTGAAAAGGAATCAATCTGCTTTATTGCAGACTAGAAACAGGAATAGAAAGGGCAAAATAAGACTTGTATAGGATACATGGGTTCCACGTGCACTTGTATAAATTAAGCCACTTAATACATTCACAGGTATTTCATACACATTCCATAAAAGACATTCTCCAAAGTGAAGATTTCTGAAGAACCGAACAGTGACAGAAGTTCACACCTCAACTGGATCACAAACCTGTGGGGTGGAAAGGATGGCTACCAGGTGGCATTTCCAGCTCTAAAAGCAGAGGGTAAAGACCACAGGGACCAGAGTAACCTCTTGTCTCGATAGCCACCAAGGGGGACCACAAAATGCTTGCTAATTAATATTTTAGTCAGACAGAAATGTAGGACTAGGGAGCTATATAGCTTATCAGGCAATAGTGATAAGACCAGACTGTTCCCAGATGAAAAGAAGGGATGTGAAGAGAGGTGAGCCATGCTGTGCCACTTGGTCTGGCCAGAGAACAGGCCCCTAGTCCCATGGAATTTGTCAATACAGGCATAAGCCAAAGATCTCAGGCAGTCTCTGCAGAATTGTGGGTCTCTCTTACATCTCTGATGCTTTTTCTTCCACTTTTTGGCACTTTGTTCACTGTAGCTGTTCTAAGTCAGATCATACAGGCTGTTTCTAGAGGAAAGATCATGTGTCGAGTTTTTGCTCAGGTGTAGTTCTGCGGGGCTCCCATGTATTTCCACCCTTTTGGAGTCTCCCTCATTGTAGGTCATAACAGCAGTAGCCAACTGATCCATTAAACTAAAGTTCAGTTTACACACATTCAGAAAAAGCCTGAGGTCTGACGCAGTTTTTATAGGATAGAGGCAGTGTTTATAGGATAGAACACAGAAATCAATACACAGAGATGTATGGAGCAAACCTTTTCATCAGCATTTCTCACTTTATGATATTGCTTGGACTCTGATCATGAAGATAATTCTGTACTGGTTTCCCCCCAAAACTAAGTGTAATTTCTTGAAAACAGAAAGTGCTGTAAATACCAGTATGTGCTATATAGATATAGCAAAAACACCTGTGGCTCTATAGCTAACTCTTAGCATCAGCTGTACATTGTGAACATTAGTCAATTTGTGTAAGCTCACTCCTGAGATCTCCAAAGGGCACACTGGTGAAATAAAAACAGTAAGAAGTTTAAGAGTTGCAAGGGGAAGGAAATGCTGAGAAATGAATAGAAAAAAATCACAATTATCATGGAAAAGGGAGGGAAACAAGAGAAGAGTGATGCAGAGCAAAAACTCCTTTGTTTCTAAATGAGTGCAAATTTTCC
This sequence comes from Thryothorus ludovicianus, assembly GCA_013397245.1. Lineage (NCBI taxonomy): Eukaryota > Metazoa > Chordata > Aves > Passeriformes > Certhiidae > Thryothorus > Thryothorus ludovicianus. The sequence goes on along the minus strand of VZTB01011674.1, from coordinate 972,123 downwards.
CACCAAATAGTTTCCTGTTTACTTGTTGCTATGAGGTTCAGTTAATGGGAAATTCAATAAATGTCCATCCACTAGATGATGGAGAATAGGTTTTGTCAAACTTTCAGGTCATTAGAAACGCAGAAAAATAGGTGTAGAAGGAACTTCAGAGTTCATATCCTCACTGAAGCATTGTTTGGTTGGTGAAGGTAAAATAGAGTAGACCATAATGTGTCTGACTTAGCACAACACACTCTTTAAACAGCAGCACTGCACAATAGCTGGGTCTGACTTGGAAGCTGGCCTTGTTTTGAGGGGGGTTAGATTAGATGATCTTCAGAGATCTCTTCCAAGCTAAAATATTCTATGGTAATGTAAACAAAGAGATGATAAATGGGCAAAGGATTAGTGGAGGGAAAATCTGAAGCAGTCTTGAATAGAGATGGATGCTGATGGTCATTGAATAAATGTTCCTGCACAGGTAGATGACAGATAAAATGTTCTGCAGCACTCTGACAATAATCTAATGTCTAGTACAAAACTGCTTCTGGCAAAATTTGTAGATGACATTGATGGGAGAACTACAAAAATTATTCAAGGACTGGAGAAAGTGTCTTACAGTAAGAGTCTTAGCAAGATCTACCTGTTTAGCTTCTCTAAAAGTAGACTGGGAGGTGATTGTGTTGGTGTGTAAGCACATTTATAAGAAGACACTACCAGATTGAGAGCTTTTAAGCAGAGAAAGGCAGAATGAGAATGAGGATCTGCAATCTGAAACCCGGCCAATCATACTTATGAGACACAACTTACACAGTTCTTTCTATTTTGGCAGGAAAGGTAGAGGCAAAAAATGATTTTTGGCAATTATTATGGCAACGATTACTTCTCTCTTCTGTGTGATGACAATAGAAGTTAACAGATTCAAAGAAGAGCAGATGAGAAAACTGTAATGGCCCATGATTTTTTCACTAAGATTACTGGCCTTACTAATGAGTTTGCATTTACCCTTATGCTCTGCTTTTTTGCTTATTTCTGGTCTTTAATTTTAGGGTTGTTTGTTCTCATCAAACAACTTACTTGTCAAGTCCTTCATGATGCTGGGACTGAACTCCTGAGTGGAGATAGTCTTGTTACTGAGCAAGGTGAGTGCTACTTACAGCACAAAACAGTGATGTAAGAGGTTTGAGCTTTGCCTCTGCTTTCTTTGTGACTTTGGATAGGTCACTTGGGTGTAAATTCTATGATGTACTCAGGTGGCTTAATGCCCTCTCAAGCCAAGGATTCTTTCAGTGGAAACTGAGTGTCTCTCTAGCTTTAAAGACTTGTGTTTGAGATCTCTCTGTAAAGCAGTGCACCTCCATTCAGACACTTGCCAAGGAAGCAGCACTGCAATACTATTGTAGCATCTCCAGTAAGAAGAATATCTGTAACAGGCTTTTTTTGTTGTGTTGGTCATCTGGTCACACTGAGGTACAACTATATACGCCCAACATGATTAAAATCATAACTTGTCTCTAGCAATTTCCTCTATCTAGATTTTTAAAAATTAAATAATAATATAAAAATTCTCTCAAAGTAAAACAGCAGCATTTAATTAGGATTGTAATATTGTCCTGGCATTTCTTACTGGGTGTCACCCATTGTTGAGGTCAAAAGTCATGGAAACATCAACATACAAACCATAGTTTTATCTCCATTGTTCTGAACCTCAAATAATCTCTATTTTTTCACTGTAGTGTGAATTGGCAGGCTTGATTATGTTCTTCCAACATCAAGTATCAGATAGGATAATTTTCATACCAGAGCCAGATTTTTAAATCAGCTTTATTCCAAACTAAAGGGAAACACCAATGAGATATTTGTGCTGGAGAGCCAGAGCACTGCTGTCAGGTATCCAGCGCCTGACTTCCATGCCAGGTACACAGCATCACTCACATCCCTGTGGTTCAGCTAAAGAAGTCCCCACTCTTTCAAATATGGTTAAAAACACATTGTGAATTTTAGCAGAATTCAATGCCCTTACACATTTTGCCCTGACAATATTTCAGCAAGGATTTGACCTACTTTGCTCACATGTTTTTGAATCACTATGGATCAGAAATCCATTCAAAAAGTGCTAAAATAATGAAATGTGTGGGAAGCAAGCAAAAATGCTAGAGTTTTGGATGGGGTTATGTAGCTTGGTATGCCTCAGTAATTTATTTTAAACAGCTATCTTAACCACATGCTGTAGTTGATTATATATATATATATATGCATATATATGTGATATCTGAATTTCAAATTGTTGACATAGCAATTAAGTGGAATGAGTTTTTTGGGGGGAATCACAGTATTCATGAGTGGTAAAATCAGTGATGACTCATAAAAATGATCCCAGACAAGTACAAAGTTAGGGGGCAGTATATTCAAATTCCAAAATCTTTGCCCGTGTTAGCAACCTGTTACTTCTCTAAGCATTCCCAGTGGTTTCAGCATGAGTCAGAGCTTGTCAAACTGATCATGCATGCACAAAGTAGCTTCCTACACCAACTGCCACAATATATTGTACTGGTTTAAAATTCTTGTGTTACAAGTCCTTTCAGGACAAATGAGTCCTGAGAGGACTCAGTGTTGGCCTGTAACATAAGCCAAGAAATATCTGGGTCATGAGGCACTGTATATAACTTGTAAGACACCAGGTGCATTTCTCAGCTCTCCTTAGACTGCTTCATATTTCCTCCCATTTTCCCTTGAAAGCTGTCTGAGTCTTGCGTTTAAACTCTGTGGAAGGGGCTTCCACATTTCCGTCTTGCAAGCTCCACTTCCAAAATGTAATCCTGCCATTTGGGATCCATAGGCAGTGCAACTCATGGCTGAGCTGATTTTCTGCAGATGCTGAAAATGCTCCTTCTAAGAGACACTATAACTCCTCACATAGACCAAGTCTGCAGACATCCATCCTCAAGGAATGTTGAGAATGCAGTATCAGAACAGCTGCACTTGGCCAGACAGAGTGGATTTGGCAAACACCTCCTGAGATTAGCCAGTGGTGGACATTAGGAGGAAGAGTAAACAAACCGCTTCAAAATAGAAAGCCTCTCCACATCAGTCTGTATATGAAATTTCTCAGCCAAAGATTGCATCTGGATCATCTCTTAAGTGTTGAAATGAGATTGAAGAAATAAATAATCCAAATAGGAAAATAGTGTGCTGATACCTTTACTCTTGTGTTTTATCTGCTCACACAGCTTAGAATTTCATATATCGCACAACCTTTTCATCCTCACAACAAGGAAACATGCAACGATCTCTAACACAACTCCAGGATTAAACAAATTCAGCTTTCCCAGACCACCCATTCATTTACCCTAACAAAAGCCTCTACACGTGTTCTTCTAAGAAAAGACTCATACTGTGTTACTGTTTGAAGATGATGAGTTTGACCATCTCAGTTCTTATAGAACTTCTCTGAGTTTCTCTGGAAGATGACTATGTCATTGACATGTAAGAGTGAGATCTTTTAAATTAAGATATTTATATAGATATTGATTATACTTTTTTTCCCCAAACTCAGCATAAGAATAGATATATTTTCTTTAGGGTTTTTCTCATCATTATTTCTCTTCTGGTGAAGTGGATTGTACCATTCAAGAATCAGGCTCATCCTCCTTCATGTGCTTGACAAATTCATTCATACAACATCTGTATCTTCTGATATTTCCTGAATCATGAGGGTTATTTGAGGTTGTCTTCAACGTCACAGGGTATTCACAAGTCATGTTTGCCCTGAGGGTTTCCTTTCAGACACAGTTACCAAATATGTTCATGGTCAAACACTTCTGTAGGATTTCCTACAGGCCTTGCTGCAAAGCTAAAAACTTACTTCCTGGAAATAGTAACCTGAATAATGTTTGTTGCTGCATTGCATATTCCTGCATATTCTACACATTTTGTTTCCTCTGTATTTCCAAACCTCCTTAGAGTTTCCCTTTCCTAAGATGGTGACTCCTACTCATTTCCTAACAGGCATCTCTATGTAAGGATGAGGAGAATGTTGTAATAAATGAGTTAGGGTTTAATCCAGGTGATGATGCCCATATTCCAAGGAAGGAAATCAACTTTTAGGAGAGGTTTAGACACCTTAACTGGTAAATCCATTCCTCTGCAACATATAAGGAGAAGGCTACAGGGAGAACAAAACAAAAATGATCAATCAGGGATGTAAGTTCCAAGCAGACAGAGTATGGGAAAAGGATAGGAATTGGCAAGTTTTGAAATGAGCTAAGCCAGCAGAAATGATTAAAACAGTGCAAAACCAAAAAAATTCAGCTGGTCTTTCATTTAGGAGAAGACATCCCAGATGTGACTGTAGAACTACATCAGACTTTTCTATTGCTTCCAGGAAGATCACCACTATTGTAGACTGAGCAGAGTTTGACCCAGCATTAAAGTAAAAGTGGACTAGGGGAAGTATTGCAGGAAACTTCTCAAGGGAAAACATATTCTTGCATTTGCTGCAGGGAAAGAATAACTGATATATAAATGGAGGGAGTCTGGCTGTGCACACATTGAAAATGTCACTTAGGAATGGAGTCTAACCATCAAAAAAATAAGACTGCAGAACACCTCCTCTTTCAAAATACTAGGGTAAAGAAACTATTTTTAAGACAGAGGTGAAAGGAGTCATATCTGATATGACTGATCAGGCCACTGAAAAAAACAAGCCAGAAAATTCCTTTAAATTTTATGGAGTAAAACAGAAGCGAAAGTGAGAAACAAATACGTATAAAGCCTTAATGGAGACACACACCATAGCTCATTCATAGTTTTCAAAAGAAGCAATTTGCAGCACCTACAGCACAGAATACATACTCAGAAGAGCATACACACATGTTGCAGAGCTTAATCCAAAAATTGTTTCTTCTTTACCTGAAGAGGAAATTGCTCTGATTGCTGAAGCAACTCTAGCTCTCCAGGCACCAGTATGTGCCAATAGTTTCCTTCCCAATGCTTCTGGTGAGATACAACTCAGTCAACCATTTCCTACTTTTGGTTTCGCCAACCCCAGACAGCAGTTCAACAGTCTGTGAACTGGCTCACATTGCAGCTTTAGTGCCCAGCTGAGCTTGTACTGTGCTTAGCTCTATGTCATAAATTTCATATGGCAGCTGCTATGGAATTGCATCAGGTGGAAATAAAAAGAACTAAAATGTGTGTATAACATACTTTGCAAAAAAGTCCTCCATCAAAGACTTGAATATCATTGAATATTATTACTTGTTTGAAAAAAAAATCCACCAAACTTGATATACTGCAAACTCCAGGATTTCATCATAAATTCAAATATATTTCTAGCTCTGCAGTCAACAACACAGGCTGTACAGAATCCTAAGTTGCTTAATAGAAAAATCAGACAGACATCACAATTTGCATTGCATTAGTTCCACCTCAAGAAAAAAACAGGAGGAAGGTAATGAAATGGAACAACTCTCATATTAAGCAGATAGCTATTAAAGCTAGAAGAGAAGTAGAAAATAAGCTGAGAGAAATAAAATCTACTCATTCAACAGCTTAATAACTGAGCAGATTAATGTAATTGAAATGGTGGCGATTTTTGGTCATGGGGATGAAGAGAGAAAAAGGTTTTAAGACTTCTTTTTTTCATTCCAGCATGATGGTTAACAAATGAAAATTGCATGTTGCTATAGCCTTACCCTGAAGCTGTTTGGTTTGAACACTGCCATCTCCATGGTCCCAGGAGGGGACCATGCTTCTCTACTTCCAAAGATAGCTGTGTGTTCCTCTGCTTGGTTCCACACAGCCTCTGGAATCCCCATAACATTCAGTGAGAGACTGAAATAAAGTGAGGCAACATGATGTTAGGTAAATTAACATAACATACAGAATCAGACCATGGATACAGTGGCCCCATATCCCGTCTCTTAAGATACCCTACCACAGACCTTTAAAGCAGTGCATAAATCAAGTGTGTAGCATTATTCCTACCACACAATGACCTGTCTTAAGTGTTCTGCTCAACTAAGAAGGAAGCTTATAGACTGTGTCTTTGGCAGGATCTAGGTAGGAGGGGGAAGGAGGAAGGCAGTGCTACAGGGGTGACCTCTGTGGAAGAATATAAAGGGCTGGCCTGTGCCAGTCCCTGTCAGCTCTAGCTGACTCCACAACAGTCACCCAAAGGGACTGCAACCCCTGGAGGACTCATGCCACAGCAGGAACTCCATGAGCAGGCTGTAACCCATGAAGGACCATACCAGAGAGCAGGAAAAGAGTAAGAAGGAAGGAGGAACAGAATAAAATAGTAAGGAACAAGGAGTGGCAGAAAGAAACTACTACACCCTTGACCCTAATGTCCTGTGCTGCCTGTTGCTTTGCCAAAGGGACTGAGTGTAATCTGTGGTAATATCAATAGCAAAATTCTAGGAAGGGGAGTGGGGAGATGCTTTCCTTAAGTGTTAGAATGTTTGTCATCTTTGCTTCTCAATAGCTGAATCAATGTCTTTATTTAGATCCATGAGTTTTCTTGCTTCTCTTCCTCATATTTTCTTCCCCCCATCCCACATGGGGAGACTGAGGGAGCAGCTGGGTGGATATTTATCTGCCACCCATTCCACATTCAACAGCAGTAAGTTTTAGTGAGGAAATACCTTGTTCCAAAAATCTAAGTGTTATTTTATTGATTATTCTAAAGCAGTTGAGACTGTTGTCTCTTCTGCTCTCTCAGAGTTTTGGTTCAGATGCCAGTGTTGTCCTGGGTCCCAGTTTTATCATAGAGGAGTCTGACATTTGTGGTCTGAATGTCATTGTCTTGATAATAGGTCTCTACAACACAACCTGTGTCTAAAGTTACATACAATAATAGATGAGATGATGAAGTAACAATTGCTGTGATGGCTGGATGGGTTACTAAAGTGAATATATGGTATGGGCCAGATCCACATATGGACTAAGTGGCATAACTCCTTTGGTAACTTCCAATTTAAGTACTGGTAGGAGCACAATTCACAATCTCTGTACTCCCAGGCTCACCAGGCAGAGCCCTGCTATTACAATAAAACTTATCATGTTGACCTCTAAGGCTAAGGTGAAGCACACATCTAGTTATAACATCACCAGTAATGAAAGGTAGATGGGAAAAAAGGGCATTTGGTCTGCTCTGAGAAGATTGTGCATGTGCTCACTCAGCTCTGTGATGACCACTGATAAAGTGGTAAAGTTAAGAAATTTTGGTCATCATCCCAGGAGCTGAATCTTTTCATCTCTCTAGCACTGAACCTAAGTCATAGGACTAAGAGTGACTTACTGGACAAGATTCTCAGCTGCTGGAAATTGGCATAGATCCACTAAATTAAATGGATCTATGCCAATTTATACCATCTGGAGGCCCAGCCCTGCATGAATAAATGTTAAACAAGCTGTTTTTAAACTAGGAAAATAATTTCACTTCTAACTTGCCTTCCAACACATCCTTAATAAATTGTCTAAACAAATTACATGATAATTAAAGGAAAATACCTGCCCAAGGAAAACGTACTGCTCCTGTCCTTTCAAATGTTTTGAGGATTTCATTCTTGTGAAAAAGATCTTAATTTCTTTTGGGTATCCATTCTGAATATCCTCAGAAAATTCACAAGTTCAAGAATGTCTCCTCCTGTCCTTCATTGTGAAGGCAACTAATAAGCATAGGTCTGACATAGATCAATCTGGAATAAATACCAAGAGTGTGAGGGTTACAGTGACTCCCTGGGCCCCATTTCACTGAACTCATTGTTCAGATGCATATCTTTGTCACACCCCTGAAGCAGATGGGCCAGGACATGCTCCTTCGTGGGTAACATTAAGTTATCTCAAAGGAACTAGAGGGAACAGCAGACTATAAACGGAGATAAAACCCAAGGGTACACAAATATACAGTATAATCACACCATTTCACTCACTTCAGGGATAGCATCTAGGTTTAGGTTGCTTACAAGTGGAATATTACAGATCTTGTCAATGTAAATTTTTTCTAGTTCCAGTGACAAGCAGATATTGAAAAAGAAAGTATCCTTCAAGAAAGATAAAAATGAAGTAGAAGCTGTGAAGTAGACAAAAGATAAATAGGCTTATTCAAAGGATATGTCCTCCATTGTGAACACTGACTGAAAAATAACTACATTTTGAAGAACAAAAGGAGAAAAAACATCCTGAGATTACCAGTCTCAACCAAATATTGCTTATGGACAAAATACAATTTTAGATAATCACAGAAACACTCTGAAAATTGTCAGAAGGAGAAACCAAGATGATGACTGGTTGACTAATCTCTTTTAAACCTTGTCATTTGTCATATCAGGTAACTAACTACTCATGAGTAAGATTTTTCTCCTAGCAGCTGACTTATTCTTTTTATTATATGGTAGTGCCAAGACTCTGCACAGCTTACAACAAAATATTTCTGGATACTTTGAAGAATTTTCTCTACTGAATATCAGTACCAAATGCATAAGACCACTAACCACACTAAGGCATTGGTCTTGCAAACTGTCTAGGATGTCCAGAAATAGAGCAGCCTGACCCTTGTCATTTGAAATTAACAGAAACAGGTTTGTTTGGTTTAGTTTTTTTTAATGAATGCTTGGAAATGTGGAAAATATGCAATGGGTTCTTCAGTGTGGTGAATTATTAGTATTAATGTTATTCTTATTTATGCTTACAGAGATTATTTTCTTGGTATTGTTGAGTGATAAATGACAAGCAGATTATGACCTTGAATGATAACCAAGTGGTGATGACCCTGGGCAACAATATAAATTGTGTTTACAAATTGACCTTGCCATCCCATGACACGTGAACACAGTGGTGGGCAGCACAGGTAAAAACTAGGAACTGACTAAGGGCACTCACTTTTACAAATTTGCCTTCTTTGTAGAAATGTAAAGAAATGTAGAGAAATCAAATAATGCAATCATATTTGCAAAAACCTCTGAATATGGTGAAATCAGAAATGTCAAAATCTACATCTTGCTGACTCTTGTGGTCTTTTCAGAATAAAACTAACGTTTAAAGCAATGTAAAAGTAGAGGACAGTATTTATTTTCAAATGTCTGACATAGACTTTTCTCCAAGTCTTCCAAGTTCCATTCTTGAGTGGAAACAACACAAATTTCCAGTGGCATAAAACCCACAACACACAGCTACAGACACAGCTGTACAACCCAAAATAACCAAATTACTGGGACTTACTGCAGTATCACCTGCTAGATAAGCAGAAGTAATGGTGTCATTGTCCAAGTTTTGTATCTTTTCTGTGCTTTTATGAAATCAAACGGAGGCATCAAATATTTACTGGTCTTTTCAAAGAGATGCCTAAATTTTCCCAGTTCCAGAATGCAGACAGTGTTAAACCAGATTCCTTTTAAAGGCTCTGAAACATAAAAAATTTTATCAAGGTTCCTGATTAATGACATATAACAAATTAGCCTCTCCCTGCTCACCAACTAGTGTTTAGTACAAGACCTAAGATGAGGCTGAAACACTTGAAGGTTTACAGGGAATAGGTTCATAGAGATATCACTTAAATGTCACTTCCTCATTGCTACAAAGTGATAGACATGTCCAATGATGAACTTGGTGCATACCAAGGTAGATGTTTTATGACTCTTCATTCAGATGTTTAAAAATAACCTAGCATTATTGCAAAATCTATGTGCCATTTTTATACCAGCAAGCTGCAGAACTATTTGTTTCAGCAAACACCACCCGAGGGAACTTTCAGTAAAGAGATGAAAAATGTTATAGGGTGGTTGTTTTTTTTTTTCTTTTTATCTTTGCCTAATTGTGTCTCCATTTTACACTACACTCTTTATTCTCTGCCCTTTTGACATAGCCAGCTGCCTTTTGGAGCTCTGTGAAGAAGCAGGCTGGCTTCACGCTGTAACAGGCACCAGCTCCCAAAGCCTGGTCTATTGATGAGTCACATTGCTGCTGTGTGCCTGCAAGCACATCGCACAAGTTCCTACGCCGCTTCCCTTCGAGCTGCTGGGGAGCAGAGGGGGAAAGCGTGCGGGGAGCAGAAACTGCAGAAACAGCCTTGGCAGTAAAATCTCCTGCCCCACCGTAGAGCACAATAACCAGTGACACAGTGGAATGTCTGCTTCAGAGTCAGTGCAGGTTCGTCCTGTTATCCGCTGGGCAGCCGGGGGAAGTGACGTCAGGTGCACGCAGCTCTTGTTTGAAGGCAGGGAAGTACACCAAGACTTTTCAACTCAGGCAGGAAGTCTCTTTGTTAAAGATTGGGTTGTAGTCATGTCAGGCCTTGATCTACCCCTTTCACCAGCTGGCCATCCCTAGTTTACCCTGGGCCAGGGGTACCATCCTCAACTCAAAGAATGCACTGCATTCTGAGAGGCTCAGTGCTACCATGGCCAGGCTTGCTCTGAAGAAGACAGCCAAGATATGAGGAAGAAAAATTTGCACACAGACCTTGCTCTGCAAGCTCTTCTTTTAGAAGAAATTCTCCTGAGCTGACTGAGGCTGAGTCAAGAACATCCGTGCAGATCAGCCTCTCTATTACCACACTTCAAAAATGCAGCTCCACAAAGCACCAAGCCTCAAAACCAAAACCTGCCCTCTTACTGCACTCTCTTGCATGTACACACACCCTGAGAATTTCCATTTTCTCTATCATTTGGCAGTATCCAAATAGCAAACCAGCATTATAAAATGGTCACTACTGAACTACTTTCAAACTGGCACAGTGTGGGGACACACGTGCCAGACCACTCTTGACATTCACCAGATTTTCCTGTGTGTGCCTAATGAGATTTTCCCTCTCCTGTTTTCAAATGCTGCTCCGCCATTCTTCCAAGAATAATTTCATCCCCAATACATGTAAATCCTCACTGATACCCGCAGCCCCATGGCTGTTTAGGCAAGGCACAGAACAACCTCTCAGGAGACTAAGCCCTCTTCTGTTCTTTTAGGGGTTCCAATTTGTCTCTAAATAGTACTGAGCCTTCTCCTTTTTTCAGTTCACCTAAAACAAAGATGAATTTTATAGCTTAGGTTAGGACAATGTGAACCTATGACTAGTAGTGGCACTCCCCATATCTTCTCTGGACAGTCTGGTTCAGCTAAGCCTTCTGTGAAATCTCAGTTACAGATGTTACTAGTGAGAAACACACTTCATATAATCCATTTCTCTGAAGTGCTTAAAACCAGGCATCCTGGCAAACACTATTTTAAGGGGTGTCAGCCTGCTGGCCAAAGCTAGGTTTTAATGAATTGTCCCTTTTCACCATGACACCAGGAGAGTGTTCAAAGTGTTTCTAGGGGCCTTAGAGTGTTTTCTCTTACTATACACTCTGAAGGAGAAAAGCCTAGAGTCCCTCCACCCTCCTCACCCTTTAGCAATGATGTCAGCAGCGAGGTGTCTGACTGAGCTACAGAGAGGGGTCAAACAGCAGCCTAAAGCTAAGAGCAGCAAGGGCTGTTAAAACCACAGGGTTATTTTTGGTGTAAAACTCAAAGATTGGTCAAAATCCTAACAGGAGAAATTTATCTTTAAAACTTCTACCTGTCCAGCAAGACACTGCAAGATGTAAGTCAGGAGATGAGTAACATCTCGAAATCCTCAAATTCCTCTCTGTACCACCAGAACAGGTGAGACAGAGTGTCCCTGGTGCAATACATGGCAAGGATGGTCCTGGAGTAGTCCCACATTGCACTCTGTAAAACCCTTGCTACCAAAAGGCATGGAAATGCCTACATATCTTTTGGTCTAATAACTCTAGAGAAGCAGTGGCAAGTACATCTCTGTGCTCACGAGTGTGCAGAGAGGTGACATCAATTTCCCCTGGGGTCAGAGCAGGTAAACTGAAGGCCTGTAATCTATCCAAAGAGGAGGTCAGGGTGACATCAGCTAGTGCAAAACTACATCAGTACTTTTCAGTTTGCTGTTTCTTGGAGTGAAAGCATCCTTCAAAATACCCACTGCACTCCCTGTGGTTGGTCTACTAACAGCCCTGATCATTGAATTATAGAATAAAGTTCTGTGGCAATTAAAATAGGCTTTCTCCCCCCATATAACCCAAAAGCTGGAGTTTAAAATTCCTATTGTATGAACATTAATATGAAAAGAATGCTGTCTCCTATTATGGAATTGTGTTATAGAACTGGAATGCTGTCCCCGCCCCGCCTGGCTCACAATCATCCGGACTTTGCCAAAAATCATCCTGTACTACAGAGCGTGTGTCTCACGATGGGAACTGCCTCCTGACTCACAAAGACAAGAGGCCTCAAATGTGTAAAGCTGGCAGAGGGGTTTTTTTAATCTGTCGGTAACAATCAGGCGACGTGCTTAATTGCTCTGAATTCTGATCTCTCCTCTGTGTGCAGCCTCCCAACCAGCAAGCTGCAGCTGTGTGCCTCTGCTTGTGAACTGCACCCATTGTCCCTCCCAGGAGACAGAGAAGAGGTCCAGCTAATATGCCTTTGTCTGCCCTTCTTGGTGCTCTTGGCTTGTAAGCAATGACCTAAAAACATTATGTCCAAAGCTCAGAGCCTTGGAAAGCTGTCAGGAGCCTTCCTCTTCAGTGCTTTGAGCTTTAGCAGTGCACCTTGAAAAGGCAGTGTGTGTGAAGGGACTTTCAAGCATTCTTTGCATGCAGCAGGGCTTGCTTCTAAAATCCTTCTTTTAGAGAAGCAACTTCAAAACAAAATTTCTGAGGTCTGACTGCAGCAGTGCCCATGTTTGGAACTGAGTCACTCTGGATGTTGTCTGCTGGTAACCTACTGGAGCTTGTTTACTGCATTAGGGACTGATTTCCTCTAGCTACATTCTAAAAAATCTAGATGTATCATTTATTATATGCCTGTGCATGTCTTTACTTTAACAACTTGTTTCTCGCTTCAGATTTTTCTTTCCCCACTATTTCAAACCCCAAAGTCATCAAGTCAGCTCAGGAGCAGCCTCTTGGGAGGGTTTTTTCCTCTCCTGCCCACAGGGCTCCATCACATACCTCATAGACCCAGACGAGAACTGGTAAAATTGCTGGAGTATTTTTGAGGGAACTTGTTCAATTACACAGAGCACATTCTAAGCCATACAGCCAAGTCCTCCTCCGCACAGGGATGATGTAAGCACATCCAGGAAATTTGGGATGCCAAAAATCTCAAACTGGAGGAAATATTTGCAGGTCGACATGGCTGCAAATTGGGCAGAATTTAGGACCCTGGGGAATGTTCCACTCACAGATTCAACCAAGCCTAGAGAAGACCAACATAAACAAAGAAAACACTGGTCAGGTCTCAGAAGTCTTGCTAGTATGGGCTGAAAAGCAGCTTTTCAGACCAGGACTAAAGAAAGAAACATTTTTCATGAGTTTATATGTCAAGAGGGTGCACAAGGAAAACTCAAAGGTTAAGAAGATGAAAATTGCTAGGATTTTACATTGACAAAGCTGGATAAAATATCTGAATAGTAGAACACTGGATGTAAATAAAAACAGGAATGTACTTCTCTGACAGCACTGGGATGTGTGCCAATGGCAGATACCAAGGCAATAGATGGTCAGGAAATATGACACATGGACCCACTTGATTACTTGATAGATGCTTTTTAAAGCCTCTTGTCTGCCTTCATTCAAAGTTATTTCCTATGTGGTTCCCAAAATGAAGGAATCTCTGGCAAAGATAAACAAGACCAATCTGCCTTCCTTTGCAGGCTAAAGCAAAGATCAGAAAATACAGCCCTAGCAGAGAAAATTAAAACACAGAAAAGGAAATGCCAATCATTTTCCTAACTAATAAATGCCAGGAGGAGAAATCCAGGGTTCACAGAAGAACCCGTGTCTCTATGGAGTCTGTATATTTCTTCTCTCTGCAAATCTCTGAACTCCACAACACTGACAGTTCAGTTTTGCCAATTATGCAACTTTTTAATGCTTTTGTTGCTTTTATGATATGTGTCAGCTGACCGTGCAATCAAACCAAATAAGACTACAATAATAAAATAACCCACATTAACTAATTATCTTAATAACAACTCTGTTAAGACTGAAACATCTGATAGGAGAGATAGAAGCAATAATAAAAGGGCACTGTCAGCTGCATGAACAGACTTGTGCTGCTTCCCAACGCGATGCTCCAAGGATATTAACCCGTGGACTTCTGGGTGAGAAGTCCTGGGAGGCACCCAAGGGTGGGGTTTTCTAGATACTCTTAAGGAATCCAGACCACAGGGATTAAAACTAGGGAAAAATTTGAGGGTGGAAACGAGATAGGAAAGACATGCCAACAGAGCTGTTCTGTTGTCTGTGGGCTGCCTACTGCAGTAGTATGTAAGCAGGCATGTGGGCTGCTGGGAATGTGCCATACCAGAAAATAAACACAAGAGGTATGGGGCAAGGTACATAGTGAAATCAGACTTAATGCACATAAGGCAAGAAGGATCACCCAAGGAAATCTTCCCCATCCTTCATCAGACCCTGCTGATCTCCAGGACACAGGAATACTGCTGTGCCCACAGCTTGCATGAACAGCAGCCTCCCAAACCTGTGGGAAAAGCACACAGATATAACACCAAGCACCACGTCCTTCAGACCCGGAATGTGAGCTGAATAAAGAGAGAGACAGTGTCTCATTTCCTCCTGGAAATCCTTCAGAGGTCTTCCACAACTATCCCCTAGGGTGAGAGTAAGTTTGCCCTACGCACACAGCCAGCACAATCTGTTCTATGCTTTGGAGCCTAAAATCATCTTTCAGTGGCTGAAAACTGACCTGATTGATGAAAAAACTGAGTTGTGCTTGTCAGGATGACAAATAGAGGATCTTGAACATCTCTGATTTTTCTTCCAGAAGATCTGATCCAAAAGTTTGCTTCTGCACTGAAAGCCAAAATAAGAATACATCCAGGCAAAGTCTGCTTTATACAACCACTCTTCCTCTTGTTGGCATCTGCCATGCTCTGCTGGCCTGAAAGTTTCAGGAGGTCCACAGAGATGCAAAGCTCTGTTAGTCACTTAAATTAATCTGGATGATGATCTACAGAATGAAACAGATCCAAAGACACCACAATAGATCTTAGGGGGGATCCACACCATCAACTTAGAGGATACTGCTTAGTTGCCTTCACTGGGTATTCCCCTCCAAAGGTCATGCAACAGCAGCTCATGGGTGGGATGTGGTCTTTCTTCAATGATTACAGAGGGAGCCTAGAGCAACATTCACAAAGGCTAACACTAGCCAAGGAAGGCTAATCTCCACAGGTTTCCCTTGTAGTCAATGAAGGGTGAGAGGCAGCTTTGGCAGGAATTTCATATTACCTTATAGCCCTGCAGAGCTCCTGCTCAGAGTCATCCTTCTCCCCAGACTATTCAAAGAGGGAGGTGAAGGAAAGTGTGATCTCTAGATCAAATATGTTCTTTATTTATTACAGTCTTAGTTATTAACATCTGCCCTGTTAATCTCTGGGAATACCTCTGGCCCCAAATCCAGCCCACTGTGGGCTGAGCTTAGGATGGGCAATTTTGATGACATCAGCAGGAACAGCTTCCATGTGTGGCTCTGTGCACTCTGCTTTCTTCCAGATGGGTAACAGATTGTGTATCCTGTGTCATAGTGTTACACAGCCCAGTGCAGTGCAGCATCTAGGTGTTCAAATTAAATCTTTCTTTCTCCAGCTCCTGCCTCTTCCCAGTTGCCTTGGTGGCTTCCTCTGCCACATGTGATCAGTGTGTGCTGTGTGTCAGAGGCAGACTCACTGTCACAGGTGGGAGAGGGGAAGAAGGTAAAGGGCCTGCATGGCACTGCTACAGTCACTGTGACTGCACCCAGCCCAGACTACCCCCATTTCCCACCTATTTTTGGCATGTTTCTCAGGAAACAGTACCCAGGACCTCCTCTTGGCTTAGACCATTTTCAAATACCAGGTGGGGTAGTGGTTAGAGTGACCTGAGTCACTCCTTGTAATCATCACATCTCTAAATGCTGTACATAGAAGCCTTCAACTGAAATTAGATTTTCATGCAACTCAGGTTTACCCAAGAGTTAGACAGGACTTCTGTAAAAACACCTGCACTGTCCCTTCACTCCAACCCATGTTCTGGGGTTTTCCCACGACCAGAAACACGAGTGCACCATGCTTGTGAAACTCCTGAATAGGCAAGAGGCTTGCTTCCCTTCCTACAGAGCAATCTTCACTATGGTAAACGAAACAGGCTGGAGGAGCATTGATCTGCCTGCTCAGGACTTTCACAAGTGCACTCAGCCCCAGGGCACAGCACAGCAGTCCTTGGGACCTTTCAGGGCCTGGCAGAACTGTGAGGTCTGATGAGATGCAGCCATGACCACAGAGCAGGCGCTGCAAGGCCACTCCTTCCCAGGTCATGCAGAGCTAGAACTGAGACCAGTCAAGATTTCACCCAGTAGCCATCTGTCTGTCTCTGCTCTCCTGAACACATCCATGCCCACCAGGCCATCAGAGAGAATGAAAATTCCACATTTTCACCTCCAATGGCTGAGCAAATGCAGACTTTCATACCACAGAACCTCAGTTCAAATTAGGAGAGAGCAAAAGCCAGCTGGGGTCTCATCCTTAAGAACACTGAGAACCTACATGAGAGTTGATATGTGAAGGGGGAAAGGACACCTCAAAGACAGTGTGAACTGAGTGGGTGAGAGGACTGGGAGTTTTCTTGCCCAATCTGAATTTCTCAATCTTTCCTAGGTTCAGCTGTTACTTCTACCTGAGGGTTATTTACCATGTTCAGAAAGCACTAGGAAATGGAGGTGTCTAAAACAGAAAAAATGGCAAACACTAAGCAAAGGAGTTCCAGAAATTCCTGTCTCACTCTAAACTCTCTATTTCAAGATATTTCGGGGATATTCTGTGACCAAAGTCTGTAAAAATAGGTATGTCCATATGAGTTAGCTTAAAGCCTTAGGCTTGTGGTCATTCCCTCTCCTCTTCACACAGACTTCTTATCTTTAACAGGGTACAGAATAGACTTCACCCTTTGGTGACTAGGCAAAAATAGGTTCAGCATCACAGAGCACCTTCTTCCCAGAAGGGCATCCCCCCAAAACTTGCCCCAGTCACATGAGGTATGATTAGTTTGTGGAGCAGACCCAACATCCTCTTCTTCAAGCTTCTTGCTATATTCTGCAAGCTGGAATTGGGAAAGAGGACATCCTGCATCTCAGAGACTACACTTGTATTGGGAAGCTGACCCAGGACAGGACATAGATCAAACAGGAGCATAAATTCATCAAAAGAGTTTAAAAGCTTCCATCCTCCCTACTACAGTTTTCTTGATTGCCAGCTAGTGTTTTCTCAGGCAGTGCCTGGGCATGATTTAGGCACAGAATAAGCATCCTCGCTAATAGGAACATGGGTGAGACCACCCAGCTTCTGACAGCAAAGAAGTTTAGCCATATAGACAGCCACATGTAAGCCATGTGGTACCACTTACCCTCTGAGTCCAAGTGGGTCTGGCCTAATAGCCAAGAGAGCTCTCATGGAGAGGCAAATGCTGCTGATCCAGGCTGACCACAGACTCTGGCAGCCATGCATTGATGAGAAGTAGCCCTCATAGCTACACTTTTATTCACAGACATCAGGTGTCAGAATGTCTTCTAAAAAATACAACATCTCAACATGTCACAGAAAATTCTCTTCCACTATGCCAGCTTCTTGAAGCTGCAGCCCCTCTGAAGGGATAAAATCCCAGTGATGCCAACAGCCCCAGACCACATGCAGCACTAAACAAGGAAAATATTTTCACTGTTGACAGTTGTCTTTTCATGTTGTTTAATAGCTGGAAATGGAAAGCAGACATATGAACAGTCAGAATGTCTTTGGCAGACTAGCCTTGCTTCCTAGGCTAGCAGCTAAAGGTCCTTCTTCTGTATCAACCAGTGAGGTGATGGGCAGCCTATAAACCAGAACCATGTGTCTCCTTTCACAGAAGCATGGAACCTCTTGAGTTGGGAGGGACACATGAGGAGTCAAATTTCTGACCCACTATGTGGCATCACACTATGTTCCTCAGAGTGTTGTGCAAACTTCATCTTTCTTCTAAGACCTGAAGTCAACAGGAGATTTTTACACTCTAGTTGCTAATTAGAAGTGTGTTGGACTGCACAACAAACCATTCAGCAGAGAGGAAAGCACACCTTTTTCTGAAGCCTTTTACAGAAAAGATTAGTCATTAGTAAATATGGTAAGTAGGACTTATTCCTACCAGAATCAGATTTATACATAACTATTAATTATTCTTAATTATGAAAAACATATCTGATCGATAAGGATCAAGGAGTCATTCGTAACATTACTTGTGGCAAAAACAATGGCATAAAAATAGAAATCTGCCCCCCATCCACCAGAGATTATGCATGGGCCATCTCAACATGCATTCTGGCAACACAGGTCCTTCAATTAAATGACATCAGGGAGATATTACAAATAGTGTGGGCCCTTCTTCATTTCTGTTTCTGACTAGTTGATGTAATGCTGAACTGTTTATCGCCATAATCCCAGCCTACATATCCTAGCCACTGAGTCAGTATTTGACTGAACCTTTCAAACCAAAACAGTTTTGTAGCAAATGCTGCATGTGGTTTTCATCATGTGGGTTCAAAATATTCAAGTAATTATTACATACATTACTCTAACAACATAGGTCAGTGCCTGTGTGCTGGCCTTGGGCAGGATCCTTGCACTGGACAGGGAACAAAGATGCCTTGCATTCCAAATAATGTATGTAAATAGCAGCTTCTCATGCAAAAGGTAACAGAGGGACAGCAGGATGTTCAGGGACAGCTTGAGCCACCATCCACTCCCACCATCACTGTGTTTGTCAGAAGGCTGAAATATGTGATAACTTCAGGAAGGCAGCCTGAAGGACAGAGCTGAGGAATTTCTTGCCTTAATTCTGTGATGTATAAGACAAACTGCTTGGAGAATAACTCATATGGGGAGTGACTGAAAGAATCTTAGTTGTTTAGGCTGGAGGAAAGGAAGTTCAGGGGAGACTTATTGCTCTCTACAAATGACTGAAAGGAGGTTATAGCAAGGTGGGGGTCAGCCTCTTCTCCCAGGCAACAAGCAACAGAACAAGAAGGAATGGACTCAGGCTGCATCAGAAGAGGTTCAGGTTGGACATCAGGAGGAACTTCTCCATGGAATGGGTGGTCAAGGATTGGAACAAGCTGCCCAAGGAAGTGTGGAGTTGACATCCCTGGAAGTGTTCAAGAACTGACAGGGCATGGCACTTAGTGCCATGATTTAGTCGACACGGTGATGCTCAGCTGATGATTCTTTGCTGTCAAACTGCAGCACACACTACTCAGCACGTGCCTGCTGCCTTCTGCACAGCAGGTCTG
This sequence comes from Thryothorus ludovicianus, assembly GCA_013397245.1. Classification (NCBI taxonomy): domain Eukaryota; kingdom Metazoa; phylum Chordata; class Aves; order Passeriformes; family Certhiidae; genus Thryothorus; species Thryothorus ludovicianus. The sequence goes on along the minus strand of VZTB01011674.1, from coordinate 952,779 downwards.
AAGTTAACCTTCTCTCTGCAGGATGATCCTCCTCAGCTAGGGAGTATTACTCTCCTGAAGAACTATGATCAGCTGCATGTTATCAAGATCTCTGGTACAGACCCCTGTGGAAACTCAGGCTACATCCACCAAGGATTTCCTCATGGCTGGACCTATACCAGCTAGTAGGGAGCCAGCACAGGCAGCTGGAAGAGCTGCAATAACTGAACCAGATATTTCTTCTGAAGCATCACAGGTGCAGAAGAGGGTGATTGAGGTTGCTGGACAATTCAGAGGTAAGAGGGCAGGCATAATTCAAACTGATCAGGACAGGTAGATGTTTACAGTCAAGCCCACATGGTCAAGTGGTTCCACAAAACCCAAAGGTCCTGGTCCAAGGCTGCTCTCAGGACCAGCCCCACACAGGGATCATTGGAGGTGAGGAGCCAAAGCATGCCTACCCTATATGTGGATCCATGCTTTCCCATGAAGTCAGACTGTAGGGGTCAAACACAAACCTACATCCCACATGACTTTTTGATAATGGCCTCACGTCCTCTATTGCAAAGCAGAGCTGGGTTTTTTTCCAGCACATAGAGGAACACTATGCAATTAAAGCACGAAGGCAGACAAGCTGTGGCCAACCCAGTGCCAGCCAGGCAGGCAGAAAACACAAGGGCAATACCTTTAAACACATCTAAGCCTGCCCTCAGGCCCTTTACTCCACAAAGTGGTAGACAGGTGTGAAAGGTGGGCTGGGAGGACGAACAGGACCTCGTGGGGCATGGGAGGCAGGGACAAAATGTGAGGTTGTGCAGATGACTAGTGTCAAGTGTGTGCCCTGGGTTAAACAGTTTTCAGCTATTCCTCAAGTCGATGGGTGTGACCCCAGCTCTCGTCAGAACCCACTGATGCCCCAGGCAGTGCAGCCCAGAGTAGATGACAATGAATGTGAGTAATTCTTGAAATTTGTGGGAAGACTGTTCAGACGTCTGACTTCCTGCTTCTGCATGCACAGAGGAGATGTTTTTGTCTAAAGGAGTGGTAACAGTTTACACTCATACACCAGGGCAGAGGAGCAAAGAGCCCAGGAGAAGGGGAAGAGGAGGAAAAAGTGTTCTTTTGGCAAAGTCTGCAAGGGAGAAGTGTTGACCCCATGGGAAGAGGGAAGTAACCTATGTCTGGGGAGGAGTTCCTATATAGGAATTCCCCTTGGACTGAAGGGGAACCAGCCACTGAAGTGAGACTGTGAGTCAGAGCTCTTTTCCCATGGTGCTGCTGGCCAAGGCAATCACAGGGTAACCTCTGTCTCAAGGGCAGATTGCATTATTTAAGTCCAGCCTAAAAGCCTTTTAATAAAGGTTAATATGGTTGGGAATTTCTGCTTTATAAAACAGTTCATTGTTTAAGCATCAGAAGATCATGATGGAGTTTTAAAGACTGCAGTGAAGGAAAACATTTTGTTTTGAATGCAGCCAAAGGATGAAATAGGATTTCTCTCTGTGGAGGCTATTTCGCCTATTCTCCAGGGCACCATAGGTAAGAAGAGAGAGAACATCTGAGGTTAACAACAGTAATACTTTTTATAATTTGAGCCTGCAGAATCTCTTCCCAGCAACTGGAGCCACTTTAATATGAAATGCATCATTAGAGCGATGGGACTCTGATGATGGACGACACTGAGAAGTCTCCTGAGTAACCCTGATGGGAGCTGGTGCTTAGAGAATGCACCACATTAATTTACAAGCCTGTCACAGTTGCTCTGGGTTTATTTTTAACTAAAGCAACCTGGCCTTCAGCAATCTATGCCAGGGATACCCTGACTTTGCAGAATGTGCAGAGCAAGAGCTGCAGCATATGCTTTTGTTTTCATCAGACAAAGGCTTCAAGTTAGGAACACTGAATATTAAAGTGATGGCTGTTTTTTTCCACCTCTGCTCTATTTTTAGCAATTCGTGATCATCAATAAGTCCAGATCACATATAATGCAGTCATTAGCATGGTACTGAGCCACAGAGTGCATAAGGAGGTAGAGAAAGATCATCTGGTCCAACACCCACAGCCCAGTACAGGATCTTGTGTATATATAACCCCTTCCCAGCAGATTTCTCTCTAATTGAAGAACATATTAATACCACAGGGGTGGACACCAAGGAATATTTCACTTCTGCCTTACTCACAGAATTGCCTCCTGCTGACAGCAGCAGCTACTCCCCAGCCTGTCAACCACTTGAGGCAGCCCACCCACCAGTACCCAGGAAAGCTTCCACATTGTGGCAGTGAGGAAATTCATACAGGTGTAGTGCAAGTAGCATGACAACTACATAACTAGGGCACACATGCAAGCTGGGGAAGAAAGCAGGAAAAACAAACAACTTCTTCTCAGTTCATGGCATGGGACAAACACTGGAGACAGTAAATGCTTGTTGATTTAAAGGCCCCGCTGATTTCAAAGTGACCAGCTGGCAGAAAGAGTTGATATTTGGGCCATTTAAGCAATCTTCAAAAGATGACACAAACACCAATTCCCTTGAGGACCTACTGGCAATTTTCCAGTGTTTTAAGAGATCGCTTACTCAGACAAGAAACACTGCAAGTGACAACCAGAGGAAAGTCTTTGCAAAATACAGTCAGATTGCAAAAACGACAGAGCTACTACAAGGATGCTGGAACAAGAGAAAACCCAGTTCACCATATTCACACACACTATGGCATCCGTGAGAGGAAAGAAAGCCTCAGAAGGTCAAGGCTATATGAGAGAACTGCTACCTTCAACTCACACTCTGAGCAAAACCAGTGACTGCATTTTACAGATCCACTAGACTGCCATGACTGGCCATCTGGTCCCTGGAAGAGGAAGTCCAATGCCATTCAGAGCAGGGCCCATGGCAAAATAGAGCCACCTTGAGACAAAACACACCTTGAAGCAAATTTGCAGATTACACAGAGTTGGGTAAGAGTGTCAGTCTGCTGGAGGGCAGGAAGGTTCTGCAAAGGGATCTGGACTGTCTGGATCAACAGGCTGAGACCAATGGCATGAGCTGCAACATGGACAAATTCCAGGTCCTGCACTTGGGTCACAACAATGCCCTGCAGTGCTACAGGCTGAGGCAGAGTGGCTGGAGTGCTGCCTGCTGGAAAAAGACCTGGGGGTGCTGGTCAACAGCACCTGAACATGAGCCAGGGTGAGCCCAGGAGGCCAAGAGGGCCAATGGCCTGTATCAGCAGTAGTGTGGCCAGCAGGAGCAGGGCAGGGATTGTCCCTCTCTACATAGCACTGGTGAGGCCACACATTGAATCCTGTGTTCAGTCTTATTCCCCTTGCTACAAGGAGAACATTGAGGTGCAGGAGCAAGTCTAGAGAAAGGCAGTGGAGCTGGGGAAGGGTCTGGAGTACATTTGCTATGAGGAGTAGCTGAGGGACCTGGAGGAGGTTCAGGGGAGACCTTGTTGCTCTTTACAACTACCGGAGAGTGTAGCCAGGTGGGACTCAGTCTCTTCTCCCAGGCAACCAGTGACAGGACAAGGGACACAGTCTTAAGCTGCACCAGTGGAGGTTTAGGTTGGACATTAGGAAGAATTTCTTCACAAAAAGGAAGATTAGGTACTAGAATGAACTTCCCAGGTGGAGTCACTATCCCTTAAGGTTTTTAAGGAAAGACTGGGCATGGCACTTAGTGCCACGTTTTTGACGACATGGTGGTGTTCAGTCAAAGCTTGGACTCAATGTTCTCAGAGGTCTTTTCCAACCTGATTGATTCAGGGGAAGCTCAGAAGGACAGCTGTCTAGTTTTCTTTCAGCAAAATCTCTATAGGATGGTTTGGAGTCAGCACAGTGTAGACTGCTTAGGACACTGACTTGAAATTACCTTCTTTCCATGCTCTTGGCCTCATGGTTTGACCCTTGCTCTTCATCAATTGCTATGAGTCAGACTATGAACTCCAGAGGCTCCATGGTCCTGCAGAACAAGGGGCACCCAGGACTTAAAGAATTTAAATTTTAAAATAAAGTTTACGAAGAAACAGTAGTAAAAAGAATAATCAGGCACTTGTTGTCTACTCAGCTGGGATGCTTGGATAAGATTTGTCTCCTCTGCTTATCATGTCTACACCAAAGATGTCTAAATATGGGGCCGCGACCTAACATCCCTTTATAATCACTGGTAGGGAAATAGATAATTTTTTAGCAAGCAAGTCATCTGTGTGCCTTTGGACATATGTGTGAGGATATGATAAATTGAACCCAAGAGCTGCTATTTCTCTTCATGGACAGTGGCAGAGAAGGCAATGGTACTCAAGGGAATAGAAGAGCAGGAGCACTACCTATCCATCCCCCAGTGCTGGATGGAGAGAGTGAGGAGGGCAGCCACTCTGTGAAACATCTTTGGTCATCCCAGTGTGAATCAGCAGAATCTATGAAAATTTAACAAAATTCGTGGGCAGTATTTCTTCATGTCTACAAATACAGATCTCATTAGATTGGTAAAGCAGCTAGATATTTTTGGATCCATAAGCTACCAAGGTTATATATACTGAAAACACTTCATTTACAGGTGGGTGTAAAATAGATAGAGACTGCAAGAAAATCCATGTGTCTATTGGTGATTTTTAATTTGTGGTGATAAAAATTGTGAATACAGTTGTTATATAAGCTAAATCTTTTTAACAGATAGAAAGAAAAAGAAATGCATAACAGTAAAATAAAAGGCAGCTATTTGCCAAACTTACACACAAGGGCCTTAAAGAGAGAAAATGTTCTTGCTTCTGCCCTGTAAATGAAGAAATAGGCTTTGATAACCATATAAATGAAAACCATGTGTGGCAGGATCGAGTTTGTGGACCTGGAATAGAGAAGAAACCCAAAACCACAAATAAAACAGATGCTCTCATCATGACTGGTTTCTGATTCAAAGACAGTTCCCCAGCAGCATATAACTCACAGAAAGTGAAGCTGAGAGGAAGTTTCCATGAAGCAACAGGGAATATGGCATTGTGCAACAGCTTTTCCAAACTGAATGTACATTTAGGCATTGCCCAATCAAATGATAGCCAACAATGTATGCAATGAAAAACTGATTGAATCTTGCTGTAAGACAACTCAAATGACGCTATTAAATATCTTAATCTTGGAGCTGACAGAATTGTGGCATGGCATTCTGTCAGTAGAAGCTATAATGAAGCCGTGGTATTACACACACACACACTACCTCTTTGAACTTCTAACACAAAACTGGAGGAATGGCATGTGGCATCATCAGCCAGTATTTTTCAGGCATAGGAATTTTCTCACACATCCAACTGTAGCTTAGGAAACTCTCTTAATAATTATAGTAGATGGAGAAGCACTTCTCTTCATACTCCAAATATTTTCAATTAGTATTTTCAACAACACAGGACAATGTTCATGATTGGGATTGAACTGGTGAATTTATGAAAAAAGCAGAGCAAGCAAAACCCCACAAAAATTATAAGCCTTTCCTATACCTTTTTGTGAAAGCCTGTGCAGAAGTCCAGAGAGCAACATGCCAACTGCTCTACATTAGAAGTTATCCTCACAGACATCAGGGCGGACTGATTCTCCTCCCATTTTCATGAACAAGTCTGAAGAGGATTTTCATTAAAGTAAATGAGAATAGACTGAGTGAAAATAATTAACATGAAATTATGTAATGTACTGAACAGCAATATTCTCAGAAGAAGGGCAGATGCATTTTGGGAAAGTATGAACTAGTGTATCATAAGTTACTGGAATGCAGGTGGAGATACATGGAAGTGCACAGCATCTATATAAAACCACACTAGATTATGTGATAGTTCTTTTCAAACCTATGAATCTGTTATTGTTTCAGGAGAGTACAGCAAAATGCTCTGTTAAAGAGATCTGCAGCTCCATGAGCACACTGATGCTCTCCAGCAGCCAGACCAAGACCAGATGAGTACCACTCAGCCTGACTGGAGGGTGTGTGCTGTGCACTCTCATGGGAGGCAGCTCCACTGGCCCCACAGACCCCAGGGCTCCTGGGAGCAGACCTGTCTTTTGTAATTCCCATTACACCATCACTTACCTGATGCCAAGCCCCTTAACGTTGTCTTGATCCATTTAAACTCAGCCTTACAAAAGTGGTGTTTGAAGAAAACTGTTTTAAAAACAATCCACACAGGACGGATGAATAATGTTGGATTTCAGGCAGTTTTCTCTGCAAATGGGAGTTTAAATTTCTTTTGGTAATAACCCCTTTTGACTTGCCCACATGTAGACGGTAATTATTACTGCTTTTTACAGCTAGGGTATTTTAATCCCAACACATCTCATTCCCTCTCCCACATAGACAGTCTTTGAAGCAACAATAACAAGTACCAGCTTCCCTAGGCCAGTTTGCAAATTTACCTCAAGGCTAAAACAGTCAGAGCAGGCTTAGTAGGTCAGAATTGGATTTCCCAAATATGAACCATTCCTGAAAAAAGTCTGTTTCTTACTGTTAACTTATCAATCATTAGAGAAAAAGAGAAGTATTGAGAGGGTAGATGTGCCTCCCAGTGTGAACTACATATGGAAAAAACTGCACAAAATGCTCTGGCTCTACTGAAGTCAAGAGAAGTTTTGCCACCGGCTTCCAAGTAGAGCCACATTTTCACCCACTGTCTCCAGAGTGACATCTCATATGTCACCATTTACTAGTAGCAGCTGAGAGTTCACCACCAGACCTGCCATTACCATATGAAACATATAGGAAAGCTGAGGTACCTCTGTGAGATCTGGCAGCCCCACAGAACTCATCCAGATTTGTTTGGTTTTAATTACCATTACAATCACAGGCACTAAAAAGTCTGTGGAGTCTGGGAACAAACTGTTTTGGTAGCCCTCAGACACACTTATCCCAGCACAGCTCTGCAGGCAGCATGGTAGTGGTGCCCAGCTGGAGGAGCTCCAGCAGGACCAGAGCCAGGGGGCTTCAGCCAGGGGGACCTCATCCATTTCCTACCTACCAGAGGGGAGACTGACACTTCAGCTCCCTCACATATCCCTGGGCACTCTCTTAGGACCCACACAGTGATTGATGTATCTCCCTGAAAATCCAGGTTTGCATGTTCTGGCTTCTTTCTAAGCTCAGTCTGAATGCTATTGCTGTCTGTCCCTAGAGAGATGCGAGGGCTGTGCCTCACCTTGGGCACAGCAGGCCCAGGGAACACGAGCCTTTGGATAAGCTGAAGGAAAGACAGAACAGGCAAGCAGCGTGATCACTGGCAAATTTGTTAAAGACTGGTTCACAATGGGCAGAATTTTATCATCACACCTGGAGAAGCAGCCATTCAGTCCCTTGCTGACAGACAAAAGTTAAAGCCCTCATTCATCCTCTGCCGAAGAATTTTGTTCCTCTCTTTTTTACTGCAGTCAAACCTTCTTGATGAAAAGCACCCCCAGCAGATGTATTGCCATGAAAATGTTGCTCTAATGAAGTGGCAGGACAGACACTTTCACAGAAAGATCTCTGAGCAGCCCGATTCACGATTACTCTTCACATCCACAGGCTCTCATGCTAATTAGGACTGACACCTTTCATTACCAATATTGAAACCCTCAAGAGCCAACAGATCACAGCTTAAATTCATGATATTGTCAACCCAGAAGGCAGCTCAGCAGTTGGGTTTGGGGTTGTTTTTCATTTTTTTTTCTGAGTCAGTAGCTTGTTTCCCTATGACGCCTTGAGAAAAGGTTTATTTGTGTAATGTCTACAAACCTAAAATAACAGGGAATATTTAAATTGAGGTAGAGGGCAATTTAAAGCCCAGCTAAAACTTCTCTGCTGAAATCTCTACTGGTAGGAGAAATGTGTATTTCCAACACATAATTAGGAAGAGACAAATAGAGGGTGTGGAGTCTTACTATGGAATGTTAATTACAAGCAGATCTTGAATCCCTGGGTTGAGTTCCAGCCAGCTGAGGACACATATTGAAATGTACTTAGTGATATACTCATTTCTACTTAATTACTTGTGAGACAAAGCAGCCAAAGGATATTTCTTTAGGATGCAGAGGATAGCTCTGAGAAGGATTGATAAATGTAAAATATACATAAAGTAATAACAGTCCACCTACTTGCCAGTGAAGGGAATTTCACAACAGCGTTTTTTCTAGTGCTCTCTATTGCCTATTTTAATGTTCTACATGATAAGGTTTCCACCATTTTCCTTGGAAGATTAGATAAGTTTCATGGCCAGGATTTTTTCTCCATGTAATATTCAGCCTGCATTTTCTTCCCCCTTTTTTAGAATTCAACTGTGTTTTTCTGAAAAATAAAAACTTACCATAATAATTTCTCTCCTCATTAACTGCACCCAAAGAATCCTCTGAAAAGGCTGTCTAGAAAGACATTTTAGTTGAATTAAACTCATTGTTTTCTGGGGTTGGGTGCTGGAGGAGCAACCAAGCAGAGCAAAATACCTGAGTGTGAAGAAAGAGGAGGTTACCTAAAGTCTGTTGCATTCTCAAGACCTCCAAATTTTCATACTGCCTGAGATGCCTGTTCCATGTACTGCATGCAACACAGTGGATGTATTTTCTGTTCTTCAGATCATGCAACAGGACTAAGTGGCAGAAGATGACTGACAACCAAACTACTCCTCCTCACCTGCACACAGGTACGAAAGTCTCCTTAAAACATATCCCTGGATGGACTCTTTCAATTGATCTTGAATTGATGATTCAAGACAGCAGCTGCCTCAGCATGAAGTGATGATAGAGAGGCTGTGTTGCAAATACATGACCTCCAGGCTGAGGTACACAGGGCAGGAGACAGTTACATGGTCCTCAAGGGCACAGGTTTGCACTGTGTGCCTTGCACATAGGCTCAATTTCACCTCCATGTGAGTCACTAGGGGCTTGCTGCCCTCATCTTCCTTCCTACCCTACACTTTCCTCCATTAATTTTTCTGCTGCAGGACTATCTTCATGGTAAGGTAGAGTCAAGCCTAGACTCTTTCTTACTTAAAGGACACATGTAGCTTTTCTATCTCAAAATCAGACAGTTTGGAAATGTTAGTGGCCACACCAGGTAGAGAGGAAACCTGTGTCTGTAAATACATTCAAAGTCAAATGGAAATAATCACATCTGACAGTATCTGTTGATTGTCATCCAGCATTGTCACCCAGTAGACAGCAGAAAAATTCAGTCAATTTATTGCTCCCAAACACATCAAGGATCTCAGGCAATAGCCAGAACCTGGAAGTAACCACTGCCATCCTAAATCCACTTGAAGACAGCACATTTCCACAGGCTAACAAGGCAACAAGCTGCACTTGGGAGCACAACACATGATGGCTCAGCTGTCACAATGTACAAGGTACAAGGTAACACCACAAGTTCCCCAGTCCTCACGAGAAGCAGGGTGTACTGGCTGAGAATGCTCCCTTGCACTTGTGATCATCCAGGCAAGGAGAGGTCTCTCTCATGGCAAGAGGATTTGCACTGCTGCCTGTTTGGCACTGGGTGATAAAAGACACACAGGTGTCACACGTGTCTGTTGGTAAGTGGCTTTAGGGTAAGTGCAAGATCAGACATCACCAGGGATAAAGCAAAATGTTGAAAATCACTAAAAAATATGAAAGAGAGAGAAAGTAGAAAAAGTGTAGCACAGATAAAAATAGTTATTAATTCTTTCTTTAAATCTGCCACCTCTCTATTCCTTAAAACCCTTAAACAAGAGGGTACTGGCCCTGCTGTCTGAGTCATATGCCACAATCTTCTCTGAAGTAAGTACCAAAGAAACAACAAAAGACATCTAAGCAAAAGCAGGGAGAACACTGGTTTCCACTAAGGCCAACCCAAAATCCCACTGTCAACAGTCTTTTGTTGATAGAAAAGGAGCATCTACACAGGAAGTGGTGAATCTGGGGCTGCACTCAAAAATGGAACTGGAATTTGAATGCTGTGACTGTATCTCAATCCAGATAGATATTATGAATTGAAAAATTAGAAAAAGAAGTGAAAACCATGTAGAACTCACTCAGAAAGGGACCAGCTATTCTTCTTCACTGGAATAGCTCCTTGGTTGTAAGGGTGATTTTCAGTCCTGCCCCTGTCTTTTTCTTTGGTATTTTCTAAATCCTGCCCAGTCTGAATTTCTCTCTCCCAGCAGTCAAGACCTTTCAGACCATCTTTACATCTCTCTTGTCCCACACACTGGATGCATGAGACAACAGAGACACAATGAGGAATCACAGGGATGAAATGGAGACTGAAGAGAGGGCAAAAAAAGAGGTGCAAGACACATCCACCCTCATTGCGGTGGGTTATGTTGAATATCAGAAAGGAGCATGAGAAAAGTGAGTACAGGCAAGCTTAGTAGAAAATCTGGAGTGACCGATTTAGTCTTCTTCCCTTTGAAAGGGCCTGCATGAAGTTAACAGTAGTCTAGAAACCAGGAGGAATCTGCCTTCTTGACCTGGAGAAGTGGGCTCATAGGAAAGAATATCATATGGTTTAACAGGAATAAATGCAAAGTGCTGCACCCCCTGGTATCAGCACAAGCTGGGGGATGAACAGATTGAGAGCAGCGCTGTGAAGAAGAACTTGAGGTGCTGGTGGGTGAGAGGGAACATGACCCAGCAATGTGCACTCCCAGCCCAGAAAGCCAAAGGTGTCCAAAGCAGCAAGGGCAGCAGGGCCAGGGAGGGGATTTTATCCCTCTGCTCTCATGAGACCTCACCTGCAGAGCTGCATCCAGATCTGAGGTCCTCAACACAGGAAGGACATGGATCCGCTGGGAGTGAGTCCATGGGGAGGATTACTGGGATTATTAGAGTGCTGGAACACCTCTCCTATGAGGAAAAGGCAAGAGAATTGAGATTCTTTAGCCTGGAGAAGAGAAGGCTTTGGAGTGATCTAATTGTGGCCTCCCTGAAGGGAGCCTACAAGAAAGATGAAGAAAGACTTTTTACAACAGCATAGAGTGACAGGACAAGTGGGAATGGTTTTAGACAGACAGAGAGTAGGTTTAGGTGAGATATTAGAAAAAAATTCATTGCTGTGTGGGTGGTGAAGCACTGGAACGGGTTGTATTTACCTACATGTCATGGTGGAGCAGCTGAAGAGCAGGAAACAGAATAATGGACCGTCTCTCAGGTGAAAAGATGGAATCATTGAACACCTTTTCAATACTTAAAGGGGGCTTATAAGGAAGATGGGGACAAAGTTTTTATCAGGATGTTGCCACGGAACAATGGGTAATGATTTTAAAATAAAAGAGGGTAGATTAAGACTAGATATAAAGAAGAAATTTTTTATGATGAGGATTGTAAAACACTGGAACACATTTTCCAGAGAGACTGTGGATATACCATCTCTGGAATCATTCAAGGTTAGGATGGATGAGGTTCTGAGGTACCTGATTTAGCTGAAGATGCTCCTGCAGATTGCAGGGAAGGTTGGACTAAATGACCTTTAGGGGTCCCCTCCAAACCAAAATAATCTGTGATTTTCTGATATTTTAGGGGGTTTTTTACTTGCTGGTATCTGAGACACAAGTATTTCCTTCAGGGTTTCCCATCGTCCTGCCTCATATCAGAGCACCTGCCAGTAGAACCCCTCTGAGAAAGAGTATTCAAGAAGTTGCTGTCCCAGGAAAGGGGATTTTTCAGCCTAACAAAAATTTGCACAGAAGACATCTACTTTCCCAATGAAAAGAACAGAAAAACTGCAACCCCAAAACTGCCAAAATCTAAGCGTTCTTGGTCCAAACCCAGAACTTCTTTACCAAATAAATACTGTAGATGTTGTTTTTATTTTTGTCAAAGCTCATAAAACTATAGCATATTACTTCCATTTGTAAAATTTAAACCAAAAATCTTCTGCACTAATCAGTTCTAAACAGCCCTTCCATTACTCACAGAAACTGCAGCATCTTCTGGCAAGTCGTTTAGGTTTACACAAAGTGGTCTAGACACACCGAAGGGATGAAATTGAGAAAAGGAAACACTTGCTGCACACTCTTCAGTGTTTCAGCGTTTGTCCTTGACCTTTTAACAGAGCAGTAAAGGAAGGAAGCAGAAAGCACAGATTGCTATTAGTGTTGTTTTTATACAAAAGCAAGTTTCCCCAAGTTTGTGACCAACACTGACATTAAACTCATCTAAGAAAGGTTATGTTTTGCTGTACCACAGCTAGAGACTCAGCAAAAACAACTTGGCTGTTCTTCCTGCTTCTCCCCTGTCACACCAAATGTGTCTCTCCACAGTATCCAGACTCAAACATATACCCAGCTACATCCTAGCACTATATTGGGGCAAGAGTAGAGTGTGCAGCAAGTCTCTTTTGCCTTCCCACACTATTGTTTCCATGGAAAAGAGGGGGCACTTCAGTGTAATTTGTGCCCCAAATCCCCAGGTAAGCTGCAGCAGGCATGAAAGTTACATTTCTCAAAAAGGGAATCCAAAGCCACCTGCCCAAGAGCACAGAGTCTGTGGGAACCCAGCAGTGACCCATACCCCTTATTTGCATCCTCCCTCATGATTTCTCTCTTGCTTCTTTTGTCTGTTTCAGAATGACTCAAGCAACAGCACTTGCTCATCAAAGACAGAGTGTTGCCTGGTCAAGCAGTGTATGACCTCGTCTCATGCTCAGCACTTGCTTGGGAAAGCATTTGCAACAATAATGCTCATACCACAAGAAGACTTGTAAAATTCAAAAATGCCAGATTTATCTTTGCTTGAATGACTTTAATCCTTTCCTTTCTCATTCAACTCTCTGATGCATGGAACCAGGTTTGCCCTTGCCTGCGCAGCAGATGACAGATATCATCTTCATCTTATAGGAGAGAAGCCAGAGAGCTCAAATGAGACACAAGAACGATAGACGAAAGTTATGATCAAACTGAAAGTTTATGCTTATACCAATAAATTAATGAGACACATCTCTGCCTCCTGCCAGGCCAAGGGACACAGTCTGGTTCATGCAGCGGCTGCTAACAGCCCCTCTCTCTGTAGTTTATAAGTAACTTAATTTATAAACAGGTATAAACCAGAGTAGCTTTTGTTCTACACCGGGATTGTCACACTCCTTAGTCTTAGACAGCATGGGTTGCTTATTCATGCTTTTTATTTCCCATTTTTCCTTTTTGATAGGATTTTGTCTTTGAGCAGGCAGGTAGAGCCTTCAGTCTGTCCCTACTCACAAGAACCGTTCTCTGAGCACAGTTCTTGTTACAGCACCTTGTTATCACTGAATGCAGGCTGTAGCAAAGGTGTGAAGCCATTTACCATTTATTAACAGATCCCAGGAGAAGTTATTTTTCTGTATGCATACAATGTGTGTATTGCCCTCTGACTGTTCTGTTGCATCAGAGCTGTCACTGAAATGTGGAGCAAACTATGTGTTGTAAGGTTCATGGTCCAGCCACACAAATGACATTCCCGTGCAGGCTCATTCCCTTCAGAATGCAAAACTAGAAACAACAAGCTGTTTTAAATCTCTAAAAGCATAAGTGCTACAGACCTAATGAGAAATCTTAAAATCTAATTTTTAACACCACAAGCAGAGTTTCCCACCTAACCTATATAAGCACTTTAAACGGAGCTGAGAGTTGCTTAGACTGTTTTCAACAAAGGAATGTTTACAAAGGTGTCTTTATGTAGCCTGTGGTACTTAGGAACATTTTCAATTGAGTAAAACTACCTTTTGTTTTGGATTGAAGCACAACATTAAGTTAATTAAAAGCACCACCCATTCCAGCTGACTTTACAAAATTGACACATCCAGCATGTTTGATAAACTGAGTGATTTCCAAGTGTGACCCAGCACTTATGTCACATTCCAAACTAGCCCACAGTGAAGAGGGCTCTAAGTATTTTTTTTCCTGCTTTTGTGAAACTCTACAGCCTGATTATTCCCCTAATAAAACTAGTGTTCTACCAGCCAGTAATATTAACAAAGCACCTTTAGATCAAGTAAAAATTCTTCCTACTGACCTAACAAGATGACTGTGTCATGCATGATTCCGGGTAAGTACCAGCATTGCCTCTTTGCTGGTATCTGACTATACTCTAAATTTCTGATTTATTAAGAGCAGAGAATGGGAAGTGTTCTCACAGGACCCATACATTACCTGACTGGGCTGGATTTCTGGGTAATCCTGAAGCATAGTTGAGAAACTCAGGAAATCTGCAAATCTGTGTGGGAGTCCCTCCAAAGCTGCCACAGGTGTCTGTAGAAGTACCTGCTCTGTGAAATGTGAGGGGTAGACAGAAGCCAGGGTAGACACCTGCTAGAAAGAATAAGTCAGAAAGGTGGAAATAGTCAGATTCCCCATTCTCTAGAGAGCCTGATCTAGTGCAGCACTCAGCTGCTCCATGTGCTTTCTCATGAAGGAAAGCCTCCCTCTGCCCCTTCATGAAGATCCTTACAGAGCCTCTCCTGAAAGCTCAGCTGACATAAATTTCTAAGGAAGGGTTACTTTGCGTGCTAGATGAGGGTGAATATTATTTTCATTTTTTTCTTGAAGCTATGAACTCCTGCTTTCTTGACCCCCACAGCTGTCTCAGTCCTGAGTCTGGGATTAGCCTGCTTGCTGCTCCTAGGCCATTCAGATTTATTCCCGTAGGTTTGCACCTTTCTTATGCATGGGAGGGTAGACTGGTGGCTGTAGCATTTGCCTGGAAACAGGAACTCCTTTTCAGTAGCTGAAAATCCCTGGAAGGAAAAATGTCATAAGTGTACAGGAGACTTGCCAGCAGCTGTTTCACTGCTTTCTGCATGGTCAAACCAGGGGCCATGGGACACTGCTCTGTACCTGAGGCTGAGAGCACATTTACGGATCACTTGGAGCAGCTGCTCAGACAGAAGAAGTTCTTTCCTACCACAAAATAAAGACATATTTTTAGCAGCAACAAAAATAGATTTAAATGAGTGTCTTAAAACAGATAGAATTTCACATTCCTCTTTGATACTTAACAGGGATAAAATATCCTGGGCTTGCACATCTCTTAGTGGGGGGACCCTAAATGGTGTGACCATGTCTGACAATGGATGGTTGCACAAAAAATACAAAATAAAAATCCTGCAGAAATACAATTAATCAAGGGAGTCTTTTTTGACACAGAAACTTTCCACATCATAAAACAATGTTGCAAACAAATCTGCGCAGGAAAGCCATTCATCCCAGGGGTACATTCATAGAACCATAGAACAGTTTGAGTGGAGGGGACCTTTAAAGGTCATCTACTCCATCCCTTATCAAACCAGATGCACCTGTAAAGGGACTCGTGGCCTCTGTCATTGAACATATAGGTGGATAGATCATTCATCCCTCCACTTCCTTTCGAGCCTTCAGAGACCTGGCACATTCAGATCACACTGCAAAGTCTATCTCCCTTTTTTCTGGGTGCTAAGGGAGGATACAGACATAAAGGCTGCTGTGTGAGAGACCAGAAGCTCAATCTGCTGTTATCTGCAGGGCTTGTGTTACTCAGAGATGGTGGCAGAGTGGAAAGGAGGTCAGCTACCAAGCTGAAAACCAAAGGAACTGCTCCAAAGATGGGAGTAGTATGGAAGACTGAAGACTGAAATCATATTATCTGAGGACAGACTCTGACAGTGCCTCATAAAGTCTTCTCTTGATCGTTGAGCTACCCCACATGGGAAGACATTACCTTAGGAGTGAGACATCCCTGCAGTGATAAAAGGAGATGCAGCTACGCTTTTAAGGGTAATGTGTTTGGGATTACAATTAGCCTGAGTTTAAACAATGTCTGCAAAGAAGCAGAGTGGACTTGAAGACGGTGCAAGGCAGAGCAGACATCCCAGGACTAACTGCCATTGAAGTTGCACTGGAACTGGGGCAGTGTAAACACATCACTACCAGAGAGAAAGAGCCCTGCCAAGAGACCCATGAGTCTAGAGTTGTGCTGGAAGGACACACAGGGTCACTAGGTGTTCAGCCAAAGATTTCCACACCACATTTTACTTGGCTGTCCTGTGAAGGAATTAGGAAAATGAGGATGATGAGGGCAATGTGGCATTCGCAGTCAGCACAGCTGTCAGGTGGAGGGGCAGGGAAATTTGTTCTTCAGGACATCTCTCATGCATGGGAGCTGCAGGCTGAAAAAACTCCCCTGTCCATTTGACAGGGAGTTACCTGCCTGCAACAAAACCCACGGAGACTTTTCATAAAATGCAGAGCTTTTACTAGCATGTGACAGCATCCAGAGCACATCTGGGAGGTGAGGAGTTGAGACGTGCAACTTAGAGAGGAGACAGTGAGGAGGGCAGGGGCCAGCACCTGAGCCCTCCCTCTGCCTTAAGCCAAGTAAGAAAGGTGTCTGAATTAGTGCTGAACTGCTGCTTTGGTACTGGAGGCAGTGTGAGAGACCACCTTCTACAGAAGACTAACTTAGACATTCTTTTCAACACTTTTATATGGGCCCTGGTTAACTGCTAAAACAACCAAAACATAAACCTGGAAAATTCAACTCACTTAAATTTATTTTCCTACTAAATAAAGAGTTCCTCTTTACTGTCTCTGCTTGGCTGCTGTACAGCACTGCACAAAACATTACTCCAGCTTTTGTGGCATTTCTCAATGGAAGGAACTTGCTGCTTACATATCCTCCTCCCTCCTTTGTCGTGTCTCCTCATGGCTTGATGAAATGTACTGGCAGGTGTGAAAGATTCCCTCTCTTACCTGAAAGGGTCACTTCTAAGGACTGTGTTTGTATCACAACCCAAGTGTGATTCCTAGGCTGTATTGCAACACTCTTTTGAAACAGACTAAGCTTTCAAGATTTCCTCACACAGGTAACAAATATGTCAAACAGGTGGTGGAAATGCAGTTTCATGGTGCTGCTGGGTAGTTTTTACTCTGGTCAAAACATTTTTACAGGGCCAGTAAAAACAGAGGCAACCATGAGTAAACATTGCATGGAAATGTATCTCCCCAACAGACAAAGGAGACCTTCCTGAAGCAGAACCTCTCCGTGACTTCCTTGGCTTGCAGGCACAGACACATCTACTTTACATGTGTGCACACACAGATATAGATGTGCACATGCAGAGATATATTTATACAGACACATTCATACGCACACAGCTGACTATATATACACACATGGATGCCTCTGTATATATGACTGGCTGCACTTGTGTCTCTGCATATATAATTTATTATGTTCTGCTGTATTTTTGACATCTGTTATGACATCTATAATTTGTGGTCTGAGAAGGTTGAGCCATGAAATGTGGTGAGCCAAACTGGTTTGCATGTCTTCATTGAAAAATAGAGGGTTGATTTAAAAGACATTTCCCCCCCCCAGAAAATGTAATTTTTAAAATCAGAAAAAAAAAAACAACTACTCTTGTCCAGTTTCCGAGTTTTCACATTGCAAGGGGAAAACATGCTCCTTTGCACACTCTCTTCATCTTTCTTATTTTACAAGCACAGGCCAAAGGCAGAAAAAGAGGCAAAAGCTGAGAAGTAGACATAGGGTTTGGTCTTGGCTATTCCATTTCTTCACTTTCTTCTTTTATATTACTAAATGAAAAATAAGAAGTGATATTTTAGGAGTTACAGAAAGCTGGCCTGTCAGTTTGTTTTCTTACCATCAGAATGATATCATGTTTTCCTAAATAAAAATAATTCATGAAATTTTTCCAACAAAAGAAAAAGTCTCTCAGTTTTTTTCCATGAAATGTGTGTTTACTGAGCAGCCTTGCTGTGAACACTCCCTGCTCTGGCTACTAGGGAGGATGTCACAAGAAGCTCTTGGATGACTGGGACAAACACTGGACTTGGGACGAGGAGCACAGCTCCTCACATCCAGACGTCCAGCACTCACAGAGGCCTCCCAGGGACATGCAGCCAAGGAAAGTGGTGATTGTGCCTTTTCCCCTCATGAGGTCTTCATGCCCTATGTGAGCATCTTCCAAAGGAGAAAAATGACAAACTGATGAATAGTGGTCAGGTCCAAGCCCAACCTTTTAGGAAGAATAAACTATAAACCTGGGTAGATCTCAGGGGATGGGAGGGAGAAGGCTTATCATCCGTACCTGCTGAAAAGCAGTGAGGTTTTCACTCATTCTGGGCTGAGTTCCATGTTCTTTGGGGTACCTCTGAGAATGGCCTGACTCCTTGACAAAGATGATCTCTGCCACAACAGGCAATGCTACCATCACCAGAAAGCACTCATCATGATTCAGGGAAGTGAAGAATTACTACAAAATAACCTGATCCTTTAGCAGTGCAAACACCAGCCCTTTGGCCAAGGTGACTATGTTTGCCTGGTAGTGTAGGAGGCCAGTGAAGGAGCAGGTGACAGGTCAGCAGTGCCAAGGGACATATGTGTCCCACTCCCACATCACCAGTAGCATTTCAGCACTGATCCTTTTAACCTCAGAACAGCTCAATCATCGCTGAGCAGGAGGCAGGAACAAAATACACTGACAAAACCTGGATGAGACAAAGCCCCCCTGAGCCATCAGGCATAGTAGAATACAAATAAATCTTTAAGATGAAAAAATACCCAACTATCCAAGAAAATAAATATTAGCAATGTATGAGTTTCCTCCTTCATAACGAAGAGAATTTTCTTTTTTTATATACACTAATTCTTGTGTATTTGAAAGTAGAGGTAGACTAGCTCATGTCACTAAGACCCCTTCATCTAGACACCAAACATTGCCTTTGTAACTTAATATTTGTGTATCAGCAAGATATTAAACATCAAGGCACTGCTGCGTTAGGCATAATAAAATAGTCAGTTATCTGCCAAAACCACAAACCCTAGATTAATAACTTGAGAAATAAAGCCAGATTGCTGGGATAGTATGTAGGAGAAAAAAAAAATACACAGGAACAGTAAGTGCAGCAAGACTTTGAATTGTCTTTCAACTAAAGTCATTCTCCCAAATAAAGTTTTTGAATGATAAAAACATTTTTGTTCATTAAAATCAATTAAGAAAGTTGTTTATTCTGTTTTGCTTAGATACAAAAGTTTTTTCTCTTTGAAAGAAAAAGTTCTGTAGGAGAAGAGAGTCATGTTCATATCCTCTCATTTCAATACCTAATCCATCTCCTGTTCCTTTTTTCACATCTAGGAAATGAAAGTATAAGAGCCTAGAGAGAAAATGACATTCACAGAAAAGGATACCCTTGCATTCAAAAGAAGAAGGAGACATACTAATTAATGAAAGAGACTTTTTACTACCCTCTGAATCATTAAGAGGAATAAAAAAATATTTTAAAAAATATTTTAAAAAATATACCCCAAATCAGAGTGGAGATATTGAGTAATCAGCTACCTTTGTTCAGACACAAGGGCAGATGAAAGTAAAATGTCAGTATCCTTTCAAGTGAGGAATAACACAGCTCCTTTCCCTAGGGGGAAAAAATCAAATTGTTATGTTTTTGTTTTTAATTTGGCTCCTTCGATGAGCGAATTTATTTACGTGTAGATTACCACCATTCCTACAGACATTTCAGCCCACGCTGTTTGGAGCCCACACTGCTCGTACGGGAGCTCTGCCATGGGACCTCTGCCAGACACTGAAGCTCGGAGTGGATAACGCTTCCTCCTTCTGTCCCACCAGGACACCACCAGCAGGACACACACCTCTCCTTGAGCCTTCCACCTCTTGGGGCATTAGGGCTCCCAGGGCAGAGGTGAGTGTTCCTGACTCTCACAGGCACCAACAAACACCTCAAAGTGTCCCTGTGTGCAGACAGGTTGGATCCTGAGACTGCTGTGATCCCTGGGAGCCGGCGGACTCCAGGATGGCTTTGGGTGGTTCACAGAAGCAATGACCCATCAGAGCCACTGGAAATGCAATACCTGAAGCAGATATCCATCAGAGATGCATTTAGAAGCTGATCCATTACAGGTTCTGCAGAGGTGTAGGTTTCTTCTCTCTTTCCATAAACCTCTTATCCTACAGGACCTATTCAAGACAATACTTCCTATCTAAACCTGTGGGATTTTGCAGCTCTGAAGGGAATCTGAGACTTTTGCTCCTGAGGACCATGTCATGGCACACTCTGTAATGGAAAAGTAATGACTTTGGAACAGGCTTATTTGAAAAAAAAAAAAAAAAGAATAAAATCTGGGCCCTTATCCAGGTAGAGATCTTAGCCTGGCATTCCATCTACATTCTTTCTGTTATTAAAATAATTTAGGAAACCAGGAAGCCTGTTCTGCACTCAATCATGTTAGCCCACGCCGTGTCAATTTGAATTCTGCCTGTGGTGATAACAGTTGAAAATCTGATGGGCCAGATACTAAACTGACAAAAATCGGCATTGCTCCATTACAATCAGTGGGGTTTTGCCAATTTACCCTTGTTAAAGATCTGGACCTCTACTTCTAGGCAGGCATTTTTCCAGACAGCAAAACATTCTTCTACCTCTTTGGCAAAGGAAAAAATAAAGGAACAATTTAGCGATACTTTGGAGAGTGACATGACCATGATAATGCAACTTGAAAATTAAGCCATTGGCTTATTTTCAGCATACTTGAAGTTAACTAGAACTATGTTCAGGTTCTTCAAATGTGGTCAACAGGTAATGTCTGGTGCCATTTTTCAGTGTAGATGTCACCAGATTCCAAGCTGAAGGTTATTATTTTTCTATTTTAGTTCATTAAGATGACTTAAAAACTCTGTTAGAAAAACTCGTCTGATGAAGAAAACAACATTTGCATGTGTAAGCAGACACACAAAAATATTTTATCTTCCATCCAACTGATTTTTCAAGTCTAAAAATACTTCTGAAGTTCATCTTTGCTGTAGAAGGTCCATAAGACTGTAGAAATTGTATTTTTGATATTTGACTATTAGCTAATAAGCAATCAAGGCAACTTAGCCTGATCCTGTGCACCATCCTGCCATGGTTCACATGATGAGAGAGGAGGACAGGCAGTCTCTTCCCTACCCATGTTATCCTGCAGAGAAATGTTGTTCCTGACCTTCCTCAAGGTGACTCCACAAATCTGTAGCATGGTCCTACAACAGTCACTACTCAGAGAACTAGTTAAGAATGTTAGAGGACTGCACTGTAGGTCACACTGCTTTGACCAAGAGGCAAAACCTGAAAAGCCTTCGTGGTTACACCTCCCCTCATCCTGTTGTCATGTGCCATTGCAGAAAGGAAAGAGAAAAAAAGTGGGGAAAAAAAGACTTTGAACTTCAGAGAGAGTTATTTTCATCTGAAACATGACAGCTACTTTTTACTTGGGAAAAGGAAAAGAAAAATACATTTTCTACAAGACTGGTTTCATCAAAAGATTTGAGCTGGTTATAGCTGTTACACAGAAGCAGGGACTCAACAGTGATCACAGTTGTCTAAATGTGGCTTTGAAACCGTCCTGAAGGTCTTGGATTCTATTAGTGAAAAAAAGGGCCCAGGATTTATCTGTGGCTCTAAAAGAAAATAACAGAGAAGATTTTGCTTTTATCAAGCTAAACACCCTTCTCCAAGGGCTTCATGCATGGCAGTCTCTGCTGTCCCACGAGTCATACTCTGAAATTTGTAAGGATCCCACTTGTGAGAGCCAGCCAAACCCATGACAAAGGGAAAAGTGCCCATAGTTCAGCTATATGGACAGTCACCAGACTGTGCTAAATCCTGTGCCCTCACCCTGTATGTAGCACAGGCCTGCCAGGCCTGGCAACAGGAGCCTGCTCAGTTTGCAGGTATGTCTGTGCTCTCACAGATCTATTGCGCGAGCGACAGTCCTGGCCACCACCCATGGGTGCTGCCACAGCCAAGGACAACACTGAGTGTGCACCAAAATGTTGTGTCCAACCATCTCCCTAACAGGCAGGACATCGTAGCTTAGGGCGAGCCAAATCTTCTGAGCTTCTGAACATTGTGTACTCACTAAGAATAAGACATGGATAGGAAGTCCTCCAACAGTTTCCAAGAAAGGCTAAATTTGAGCCAGTCACAACAGGACTAACATAGAGATATGGATGAGTAGAGAAAAGGCATTATAGATTGGATAATAGCGCTCAGTTTCTTTAATTGGCCTTTATTTCCATGTCCTCAGAGCACTAGCATGGCTTCAGCAGTGCAAAGGCTTCAGGTCTGCCGGCTGGAGAACTTCCCTTAGGAAGGATCATGTCCAGTGACAGCTCCCATACCAACCCCTCTGGAGAGAGCAGTGCTGTGAGGAAGGTGGTGCAGCAAGACCACCCCTCAGCCCCAGCTGCTGGCATAAGCCCTGCTCTGAGTTAACAGCTGATACAAGCAGCAAACCAGCTCATCAATTTATTCAAGCAAGCTGAACAATATCCAGCAAATCTCGCTTTTCCATGGAAGAGAATGGAGCTCTACGCCTGTCTTTTTCTTATCCCTCCTATCTTTAGCTTCTGCAGGGAATTGTAGAGCCTACTTTGACAAGTCAGAGCTGAAGTGAGACAATACTGTGTAGTGGGTTAGTCTTCATGCTTCAGGAGAGATCATAAATCCTTCAGTTTCTTTACTTGCTTTGAGGAACATTCTGTTTTGTTTAGTTTTTCAGAGCAGATAGAATCCCATTGATGGCATTTAAATGCATCCATCACAATGAACCCGAAGATGCAGGAAATAACATTTTCTTGTACTTAAGCATCTCAGGAGACTGTCGTGATCATATTAAAATTTTAATCACAAATTCTTTGTGTTTAAATCACAAAGGATTCACTATGCTAGAGAATTCCACAATATGAAACTCTTATATATTTTTGGCAGATAGCAATTTTCTGTCTGGAAAATGTAAATCAGTTATTAATAAGCCAAATTTCTAACATCAAAACTCATATCTATATGCAGGAAAGAGACAAAAATCTTTCATAGGCTTATAAAGTTCTACATGGAGTAGCCTGAACAATTTTAATCCTTATTTCCTGAACTAAGAGACATCAAACTATATCTCATTCTACAGCATTATATCCACCTGTTACATGCATGGTGTTGTAGGGCTTTGAAAATGATGATCTGAAAATTAATAGCTGAAAAACTCTTCCGAAAGACTTATACATTTCAGACTTTATAACTAAAGAACGTGTTTTAGTTCAGATGAATGTAGTTTTCGTCCAGGCTTTAAACAAGGCAAGAAGACAGTGAGGTCCAAAGCAGGCAGCAAGGCAAAGTCTACAGCATCCTCTAGACCCATTCAGGCTTCTCAACAGCTACAAGCACAGACCAGAGCTCAAGACCTACCCCAGCAATCCTCCCTTGACCTGAGCCTATGTCCTGAATTTCAGAGCTGTCCTTGAAGATACAATTGCACAAAACAAAAACATTGGATTTTAGCAGCTTCCGTATGTTAGGCTCCTAACTGAGCTCAAGCACATTACTAGCAGTACTTGAAATTTAATTATTTTGCTATTTTTTTTGAGTGTATTAAAAAATCCATTACCATTGTCAAAGGGTGCAAAAGGTGGTGAGCAATACAGAGCGGATTCTGGGGATGAATTTGCAATGTTGCTAGAAACTGAGTATTTAGATTTTAAATCCCAGCTCATTATTGGAATTAATTCTGAATGCTTGCAACTCTTTGCTAATGCCTTCATAGAAAACGACACAGTCTGCATCACTATGAGATTACCTAATTCCTTCACTTGCACAATTGTTCTAATAATCAAGAGGAGACTTAGTCTTTGTAGATGCAAGAGCATCTCCAAATAACAAAAATAATTCAATAACCAAAATGGACCTTACTGTATGAATAGCAATTTACAGGGTACTTGTTCTTCTGCTTGCTGATTTTTTCAGCACAGCTTAAGAGATTTGGATAGAATTGCCATGAAGATTTAAATTTAAATGTAGGGCAGAGGCAGATAAACTGATTAATTAACTGATCAATTCCATAAGGAGCTTAAAGCATATCATGTAATTTTACAAAGGAAGGCGTGGGATGCAGTGCTGTCTTCATGAGGGTATCTCCCCATGTTGGAGTGTGTCCCGTGAATAAAGCAGTTTCATTTCTCTCCCAGCACTGACACAGCTTCAGAGGCATGCGGGTAGAGAATTTGCCTCCTGCAGCATCATGTGTCCCCCATGCTTAAGTTTGCCTTAAACCAGATGGAAAGACAAAGATTTGTTCTTTGAGGCTCGCAAAGGGCAGCTTCAAACCATGGCTCCTTCCAGTTGTCAGCGTGCTGGAGCATATTAGTGAGCCAGGATACGTTCAGGACACGTTCACAACAGCTGTCTCAGTTGCATACAAGCTGTGGTGTGTATTTGCAAGTCAGTCGGGACCACTGTCAGACCATCTCCTCTAGGTGCCTGCCTGTGTTGCCATGACAACTAGTAAGACACTGATGGGCAATTCGGGCTCCCCACGCTCCATGGCTGCCAGACTCTCTTCCTTATATGGGCAATGGAGAGAGGTAGGCATCTAAGTTAGGCACCCAGAATCAACAGGCTGACTACACCCCACACACAGACCCCAGCCAGCTGCTAGATTCCTGGCTGGTCCCTGCAAGCAAGAGGGACCCACTACACCCTCGCCATTTCTGAACTCAATTCCTCATTTGACTTCCTCTTCCAGTGTGTCAATCAGAAGTGACAATGTGACATCTGGGAAATGCTCCAAATCTATCCATTTTTAAAGTGAAGTGTTCAGTGGCAGTTAAACAACCAGAGCTTTCTACTCATTATAGTATTAGAAACATTCAGATTTCTCTGCAGCTGTGTAGAGAATGGTAAATTCTACCAGTGCACCCAAAAGGTTCTTACGTGCATTTCTTATGCATTTCCAGTGCAAGTGTATTCCACAGATACAGAATCAGACAAATATCCTTTAAGCTTCAGAATAAAGAAGAAATATTCTTAAAACAATCAAACAAACAAATGCCAACCAAAAAAACCAAACCTGCTTTAAATAAAAGGTCTTGAGACAGCTTCTACTCCTGGAAGTAAAGAAAAACATTCTCTCCAAGTATTTATGCAAATTCCAGGTTAGTTCACAATTTTTGGAAAGATGTCAAGCCTCTTCCCATCTTCAGTACCATTTCCACTTTTACTGATTCTTCTCTTGCACATACATAACTCCCTATCAGACCTTTAGTGTCACTAATACCAGTCCTGAGGTGTTTCCTTTTTTATTCCCTCTGCAGGTGAAATCTGTGGAGTGTCTCACACTGGTAATCTGTAACTTTTGGTTTGTTGGGCTTGGAGGTTTCTGTCTTGCTCTTGTTTGGTTGTTCTTGCACTTTTACAAGCTGTTTATTTTTTTAATAGGCACACTGCTGTGTATTTATGATAGGGATGGCCAAAGAAATGACCTAGCAAAGAACTGGACCATACACTTGGAGCAGAAGGAAGTGTGATTCATGACTTGCCTTAATTCCTGGAGGAATTCATTCCAGATGTTCAAATAACAAGCTGAAGCTGTTTCAATGACCAGGAATTACATTATTCCAGAGGAGTGAAATCTGTGACAAGCGTGACCACTCAGGAGCTTCATCAATTCAAACAACCTTCAAGAGCATCCAGAAAGGGCAAGCTTAGGCACTTCTTTCACATTGATTTGTTTGGATTCAATCTTCTTTCCTCCCTGGATCCATCTAAAAGCTTGGTACCTCAGTTGAGCTCTTTCAACTGCCTATAGACAGGTTTCTTTAGGGAACAAAGAGAGCAGATGCCTCTTCCTTTCCCCACTAACTACAAAAGGTTGGCTTTTTCCAGATGCCTGGTTGTTAGGCAGCTAAAGAGAGGAACAATAAATCTCATGCTTGGTATCAGTGGGCAGTAGGCATTCCATAGGAGTCAATGATCGAAGTACTCTTTGGGGCCTCAGCAGGAGATTGTGAGTGTGGTTTGACGATCCATACAAAGACATGGTGGAGATTGTGAAGAGGAAGTCCAAAGTGCTCTGTACAGTCTGTGCTGCTGCAGAGACTCTGTTCTGTAGAGGGCTAGAGGCCTTCATTCCCAGACCATCTGAATTACCACAGTCCACCCAAGGCATGATGAAAGCAGGGATAATTGAACTAAGTTTATTATTAAGGGTAAGATCTGGACACTGGATCCACTCGAAGCCCACTGGGAGTGTTTTTCATAGAATCATGGAATAGTTTGAGTTGCAAGCAACCTTTAAAAGCCATCTGG
This sequence comes from Thryothorus ludovicianus, assembly GCA_013397245.1. Taxonomy (NCBI): domain Eukaryota; kingdom Metazoa; phylum Chordata; class Aves; order Passeriformes; family Certhiidae; genus Thryothorus; species Thryothorus ludovicianus. The sequence goes on along the minus strand of VZTB01011674.1, from coordinate 926,724 downwards.
ACCAACTCCCCATGCAATGAGCAGAGATATCTTCAACCAGACAAGGTTTCTTAGAAGCCTGACCTGGAATGTTTCCAGGGATAAAGCATCTATCACATCTCTGGGCGACCCGCTCCAATGTTTCCGCAGTTATCCACTGATGCTGCTTTGAGTAGGCAGGAATTCAAAAGCATTTTTTAGCTACAGGAACATAGTCCCTCTGCTCATCAATCTTCCTGTCTGCCCAAGCTCATCTTCAGCCAGCTTGTGGATAGGCCCTTCCATGACACTAGGTTACCAGGGTGACAGGAAATGCACTCATGTCAATCCCTGCTGCTAGAACCTGGATTAAAATTAACATAGCTGCTCACATTCTGAATATTAAAAAAAGGTAAGGAAAGGAATGGTTCTTGTGGGAATCCACTAACAAAGGGCCTAGTGATAGGGATATAATTTCCCATCATTGCAGCATTCCCTTTACCCAAGGGTACTCAACTATTCTGACTGCTTCAAACTGTGTGAGCTAAACCAATAATTTCAAATTATATTTTCAAGGCCATTTGTTGAACATCTGTGGGACATTTTTAAATATTGGCTATGTTCAAAAAATTGCAGAATAAATGGAAGGGTAATTTGGAGACCGAAAAAAGAAATTTTTCATATTTTTGTGAATGTGTCAGTCACACTTACCCACTTCCTCAGCATGCAGGGGTCACTTTGGCACACCTGGACTGAAATCAGTGACATCCACAGCTTGAGTCAATATTCTTTGAAAAGAGCAGAGGCTGCCAACTCAGGCTCTTTGATGTTACTGTTTGGTCACTGTCTTGTTGAAATGTCCTTCCCTTTGACATTTGAGGCAGATACGCAAATAAATTAAAGGCAGGGCTTATTTATGCTGAGTGCATGAAAATGGCACTTGTGCATTGAAATGGATGTGGAAACTGCATTTACATGAGCAATTTATCTGCAACAGACAGGGCTCCATAACTAGATGTCTGCCATGACACAAGAACAAGCAGCTAAGGCAAAAGGTGTATGTATCTATTCTAATGTATAATTCCAAAATATAACCTTTCCCTTCAGTTATTATTTATCTAATTGCACAGCCAAATTTAGTCGGTGCATTTGAAAGCATAATTAATTGCAATGCACTTGGTAATGTTCCATTCTGCACCACCTGTAAGTCAAACTGCTGTAACACAGAATTGATTTTTGGAAGGGTTTTCATCACACTGTCGGCACTGAAAATAATTAGTGATCCAGGAGGGCAGTTACTTTTATCCTCCTAATTGGATATGCTGGCAGTTCTTATGCCCTTGTGGTCAATGTTAGCCTTATTTGCACAGTTCCAACCAGTAGGATTACTGCACTTGGGTGGTCATGTGTGTATTTAAGAATATAATTCACACTTTTCAGTTTTGCAGCTGTTGAACTGGTGTGAGCCAAGACTGTGCTTTGAAAGGATCAGAAGCCATGTTGTCTTAGTACAGCATGGAAAGACTACCTATGGCTGAGGCTTACAGGTGGTTCTCACAAGCCTTTGCAGCTACTGCCAGGCCTTCAAAAGCATTCTGGTCTGAAGCTGCCTTCTCCACTGATTTTCACCACTTGTTAATGTTTGGAAGAAAGTGTTTACAGAATGTGACAGTGTGACAGTTTCACAATACTTTGGTTTTGGCAGCAGAGTCAGCTTAAGAAATTCTCTCCTTTTCCTGCCTTTGCCATGCAGGTCACTGACCTTTCGGTTGTGCCAACACAACTATTAGTAAAAGAGTGTGATGCCCTGGATAAATGACATAATTCAGGTTAAACAGCCTTCCTTTCTATTTCTCTGGTTTTGGCTTTTAGGGATGAAAATGGCAAAAGGAGGGGAAAGCTTTGGTGAAAGAAGGAGTGGCTGTGGAGGGAACTGTCTACAGAGATTACCACTAAAAACCTCAATATTGTGAAGCTACTATTTTGAACCTCTCTTGTTGGTGTTTGGGGTTTTGTGATGGTTTTTGGGCTTTTTTTAAAACGTACTGACTAGTAAGAGGAAGCTGGCAAAAACTTAAATCGTGAGACTCATGTCTTTTTATCTGCCTCAAGTGCAGATTAGTTGTTGGAAGACTAAAATGCCCTCTGTGAAAAATCCTCAGACATGTTTGGATCTTTTCTTAGTTCACGGGACACACTCAGCCAGTAGTTTTCCCATCTCATGTTTAGAGAGCTGCTGTCATGGCAGTTCAAACATTGATCACATGGATCCACAGAGCAAGCCTTCAGTGTGCATCACGTGGGGGGAGCCCCTGAGAGAGGAAACAGGACTGAAAAGGAGGATTTGAGACAGAGAGGAAGAACACCAAAAAATCTTTATCTCAAAAGACAAGGGCCCTTGGGCTGCTGGGACCTGTTAGGGCATGAACCTCCTCACAACTGGAGATCCTGGAAAGGAGTACAAGCATGGGACGGCCAGGATGGTTGGCAGGTGACTCTGAAGCTGAGGAGATTCAGGAGCTTCATGTACTATAAGGCTTCCTACTGGAAGACTGATAAACCTGAGATTTTTCACTGCTTTTGAGAACTTATTTCTTTTGAATGAATGCTGGTTATCTGAAATAGCCAAGAGGCAAGATAACAAGGAGGGAAAAAGACGAAGAAGAAGAATACAGAAGAAATATGCGGCTGAGGAAGTTAACACAGTTTCAATTTGCTAGAAAATAGCTTTCAGTGTGCACAGCTTAAGAAAAATAGGAAGCAAGACGAGCACCTCTTATAAAATAGTAATACTTATTTTCAAGTACCCACAGTAAGAGTTTCTTACATCTTAAGTTTTCTACATTATTTTTCACAGGAATAAAACTTGACAAGTCCAAGAAAACATATCTGAGATTTTCCTCAAAGCCTATCAGATCTTACATGGAAAGTGCACATAACTCCCAAAAAGAAATCAATATTGATTGCAATAAGGAATGAGAAAGAAGTTTCAACACCTCAGAACATAAATATGCTGTTATTTGGCATGAGCTATTTCCATGACTGTAATAAGAACATAATGAAAACCCAGGTAGATATTCATGTGAACTAGTTACAGCAAAGTACATAAGGTGGTAGTTGTAGTAGTGGAAATAGTCATGGTTCCTAGGTTGCTTCAGCACTAACATGCATTCAAAAATCATAAAAATAAAAATAAAAATTTTATTAATTAATTCTAAGTATGGAAGGTTCTTTAAATTCCAGATTGTCATGGTAATAGAGACAATAAATCTTAAAATGTAATAATCTATTTTACAGAACTATCTCTTTGACACAGATTTTGACTTGCTTTGAAATGAAATAAAATAGAATAATGAAAAATACATTATAATAAAATGTGCTAATAAAAATACTAGCTGGAGGATTAAGGACAGATGGCTTAGAATCAAGGAAATAGCCATTTTTTTACAGTAACTACTTCAGACAGAATCAAGGTTATCAAGAACAAGAGTGAGGTGGACCATTTGCATGTTATCTAAGTTATCCTCTTCTTCTGTCTGAATTGCAATCACTAAAAGGGCATAGATTTTTGGAAAATAACATATTGTCTGTAACTTCCCAGCAAACATTTTCTATAAACAAATGTCAGCCTTCTCTCTATGGTGAGGATTTAAGAATTCAGTATGAGCAACTTGCAGAGAGTGACTGCTCTTCAGAGACATAAGATGGCTTTCCTGCTCCCTGACCAGGATGATAACAATTCCAGAGTTCTTCAGGGAGTAGGACTGAAATTAATTTCTTAAAGCCAGCATTGGGGTTTAGAGATTTCACCATCTCCCAAGCTTTCACCTGCAGTTTGCCAGGGCTCACACAGAGTACATGCACCACAAAAATGCGTTTGCTAGTTAAATATTCTCATATAAAATATTATTTGAAATAGTGTTTCAGGAAACTAGATATAAGGTGTTCTGAAAGCCAAAGCAAGTTTGCAAGTCTTTGTCTGTAAATATTTTCTTTGGTATACATCTAGCTGTACTGGATGGAGAGATCAGTTTCATTTTAATGCTCACACCCTAAAAGTCAAGTAGCTACTTTCAGCATGTAATAGAACAAAAGTTTCTGCTGATGATGGAGAGAAATAAATACTTTAAGAGTGTCTATATTAGACACCATTTAGGGGATGATGAATCATGCCCTGGATATAAACATATCTCTTGTTTGTAAAGGGAATACTGATGATTAGTTTGGAGAACATACTGCTGAGCCAGATTACTGTTGTTAATGAATTACCTTTTTGCCAATTGATACACCTTGGACAGGACTTCCTGGAAGAAATCAGTGGCTGTGATCCCTTTCATAGGGGCCAGCCATCATTCTCTTCCATTTGCAGTTACACTGGGTAGGTGGGCCCAGTTTAACTGGCATACAAAGCACAAATCGAGAAAGGTTCAGCTGCAGCAAGCACCTGCTGACAGGAATGACTATTCCACAGGCCACAGCCAAAAGTGCCCTCAGGACTGCCTTCTGCATTCACAATTTTCAAGACAGGGCTAAAAGACAACCCAATAGCCACCTGCTAGAAGGACAGCTGCCAGATGATTGAGCAAAATTACTTTTAGTAGCGGAAGATTCTATCAGGAGGGGTCACAAACAAGGAGCACAGATTGGGAGGTTCAAGTAGGAAGGCTTTATAAACTAGGCAGGATATGGAGTGCTGGAACAGGTTATAGACACACATTTTGGGGTCTCCATCTTGGATAGACTTCAAGGCTTGACTGAAGAAAGCCACAACTAAGCTAAGAAAGCACCAGCAACAGTCCTGCTTTAAGCAGGCAGCTGGATTGGATGTGATGAAGGGGTCCCTTCCAACCAGCATTTCTGTGGGAGGCTGAAAGTGTCTCAGAAAAATTCTCACCTTGAGAGTGCTGTGTGTGCTCCCTTCCTGTTCTTTCCTTCTTCTGTGCTCCACATACGTCAAGCAGCAGCTCCCAGAGGTCATACAGGAAGGATTATTTCCTAGGTATGCCTTCCTCTTCCTCATACTCCTTCTGACCTCAGCAGAGCTGCACACATTTGCCTACAGAAAGAATGTGACCTTTTGACAGTAGAGTCATCCAGCAATTTGTTCTTGTTTGAAGCTATTTCCCCTCATTACCTCTTGGGTTTTACCTCAGCCTCTTTGCCACCAAAGGAAAGTTTTGCTATGCCTGGAATGCGAAGGTTTGGTTACCATTCACTGCAGTGTAGTGCCCAGTTCAACAACATCTACCAGAAACTTGGTTTCAGCCAGGAGTTTTTCTCTTCAATGGAGCTTCCCAAACACTTTTTGGGGGTCTTTAAAGCACAAATGGTAGAGAAAAGTAAGTTTGTTAAAAATTATGCACTGCATCATGGAAAAGCAAGTAAGCTAGGTTGAAGCAATAGTGATGGTATAGGTAAACATCTTACAAGTTTTGAAGTTCATAATTCAATTCATATTATAGATATGAGTTGTGTGCATTTATAAGTACATATACATACATCTCCAATTATAGGGAGATACAAGTTTACATGTTGATACGTAAGTATATAAAAATTAAACATATTTGTGAAGATTATTTGGTTTCTTAGCATATGCTTTGTGATTACAGAGGAAAAAGGCAGATACTGCAAAATAATTCAACACGTAGTAAGCCACTTGATTTTTGACTGTCTCACCTGTTCTTTCTACAATAATTGACTTACACAGCATTAGTACTAAAATTTAATGTTGACAGCTATACAAATACAGAGCAAAATGACTGCCTGACAAGATTTTATTTTTCCCATTGCGGTGTCTCACAGTGCCACAGAAGTCAGGCAAAACAAAATATCCAGTAATCCACTATGCACAAGCTGAAAATTGGCACTTAATTAGAATCTGAACTTACTCAGACCTGAGATCAGACATCAGTGAAAGGTGAAAATTCTATGCTTTACAGTCCATTTCCCTTCTAGAAATTCCCAAAATACAATGGACATTCTTTAAATTAATTGTGAATCTATTTTAATCAGAAGCAACCTCTCACAAACAAGTAATGCCTTTAAGAATGGAAGATACTTTTCCAGGTAACAGATCTAGTGACTTTAAAACCATAATCTTATTATATACATGTAAAGTTTGATGGATATTTTGAGCTAACAGTTTTACTGGCCATAAACTATTATTCCCTGCCAGACTGAAACAGCTAGCCTGAGGGGAAAAAATATTTCAGTCTTAGAAAGTAAGGCACATTTTAAAAAAAAAGTGGGAAACTGCTATTTTTAAACAGATTCAGAGCATTTTTCTAATAGGTTTTGTGTAAAATATGAAATATGTTGAAATCTCTGAGCACATGGTGTGTCAGAAAGCTTGGATTGGTGTTCTTTTGGGATGTCTTGCACAATTTGCTCTTGTTTTTTTTTTGTTTTTTTTCCGATACAGATCACCAAGGTTTCCCAGAAAAGCAAATTACCTCTGTTAAAAAAAATAAGAGGGAGTTTTACTGCTAAGTTTTCCTATTTTTTTCTACAGCAAACATCAGTGGTATAAGTGGTTATAATGGATGGTCAATTACATCAAGTTTTATTCACCAGAAAACCCAGAGCACACAGAATCACAATAAGCTGAGTTAGAAGGGGCTCTCACACCAGGTGTTGTTGCTAACACCTTCTCTGTTTTTTTAGCTGTAGGCTTTCCTTGCACCTGACCTGGCACCAGGGACCTGCCCACTGTCAGAAATTGGCCTGTCCAGCCGTACCAGGCACAAAGTGCAGATATCAGACATCCAGCACTACACGGGTTGGGATCCCTTCCTAGCCCTCCCTCATCTCCCTTAACACGTAATGTGGGTATTGCTGCATAGCTGCACCATTCTCCTCATTCACCTTGTAGTATCCTTCTCTGAAAGGCGACAGGGGGAAGATGACCCACCAGCTCCAGTGCAGCCCTGTGACACTGGTCACTCCCTCTGTAGCAGCCCTCAATCTGTGGAAAGCTCTTGTGCTCCTTCAGCATAGGCTAATACATTCATACTGACTGAGCAGAAGTACCAAAACCCACATTTTCGTCTCCGGTGCTTTGTCTCCTTGCTATACTGCACCCTTCTAGGGCATTTTTATGTGGACAAAGCAGCACATGGCTTCATCAATCTTTGAAGACAGAAGACAGGTCCGTAAATATCACACATCTTCTAGGACCTAGACACTAAGGTTGATCCCATTCTATGCTGCCTGCAGAGACAAGGGGAAGGTGCCTGCGAGAGACCATGCTGGGTCCTCACCAGGAGCAGCTGTGGGCTGTTTTCAACATTGTCACTACTTTGCCTGGCAAAGGCATACCCTGGAGTGAGCTTGCTGTGACATAAAAATGACTCAGGACAGAAAGAGACACAAAAACCACCCACCTTCAAAGTCAGAGCCTTAACCAATTAAGAAAGCAACTTCAGAGTCCAGTCGTCATCAGCTGCTTATAATTAAGCTGCATTTCCAAAACATTGCCTTTCCCACCCACAGAATGGCTTGAAACACACAAACTATCACATGAAGAGCATGAAGGAGGAGTGGGGCATTGATGATCCACTCTTTCTTAAGAAACGCATGGTACAGAAAATGGGAACAAACCCTCTGGAAATATCAGCTGGGACTGGGTTAGAATTCCACAGGTTTCTCAAAATCAAATAATTTGTTGGCTACTGTTAATTGTTGAGGGGATTTTCCTATACAGAAGCATGATGCCAAAAAGAAACCCTCCCAGGGGAGAGGACCTTCCCTTACTTGGGACCTTGTGAGTTTCTGCAGGCCAGTAACTTCAATGATGCTTACTGGTGAATACAGTGGGAAGCCAGCAGGGGTTTAGGAACATTTCAGGAAACAGATTGATCCCCTATGGTGTCTGGGTTTTCTCAGCAGTATTTTGATGCTTTAGCTCAACATAAATGTTCTGTGCACACAGTGACACAGACAACCCAGGACTTAGCTTGGCTAAGTGCACCAACAAGAGGGTGAAAGGAAAAATATGCAATCATCTGTCTGGTTACTGATGTAGCCTCTTTATGCATAATCTCCACCCACTTCTTCACTTCATCAGCATGAGACAATGCCTATTGTATTAGTTCAAAACAAGCAGCTCCTGCAAGACAGACATCTCTCTCTTGAAGCACAGGTATCTGCAGTTCTGTCTACAAGCATAGGCAATTGGTCAAGTTCCCATCTTACCCCATCCCTGTTTTCTTCAATCCATTTGGCAACAGATCAGCAAGTGAATCCAAACAGTGATATTTAAATCTCTCAGAACCACTCTCGTTTCCTAATCTTCTAGGTAATTAAATTCTGTGCACATTTTCAGTATTAACATTGAAACAGATATTCCCCCTTCTTGTGCATTTTTAAAGAGGTGTAGCAATATCCTGAAGAAAGCTGAAGTATAAGCCTCAAGTATGTGTACATTACAATAAACTTAAACCAGATTAGAAATAAAATGTTTGCCATCTAGCTTAGCAAAGAGGCAAAGGTAGTTGCCTGAAAACCTTTTAACAGCACCCAACATCATTTGCCACCTAATGCCACAGTGCCCCAAGGCAAGGCATGTCTTTCACTGCTTGCAGCAAACTGCTGGGGCCTCTGTCCTCCACCATACCTCGCAAACCAGGCAGGCTGGCAGAGCCTCTTCCAGCCAGCTGCAAGAAAGGATGTGTCCCACCAGGACCTCCAGCCAAAAGGTGCCTATTGGAAGGTCACATTGTATTGCCATGGGCTGCTGAGGGTCTTCTGCACCCCAACGCACAGTGTGCCAGGCACGCCACGGCAGCATCAAAGCTCAGGACACAGGTTGCTGGCTTTACTCGCCCACTTTCAGGCATCATTTGACTGTTGCGCAGCAGTTTAGTCATTGTCCCAAATGGCTTTTGTCTGGGTTTGTCTCCTAATTAATATCTATCATCTAGGAGGTGAATTTGCTGGGTCAGAGTATGGCAACAGTATTGCTCCTGTCTGCTCCAGAGAGGACAGCTCTGAGAGATCGCCCAAGCCCTTCAGACACTAGCGACTTTACTGCCCTTCCTTGCATTAATACAATCCAAGCCAGATGTTTCTTGAGGATCCTGCCAGGACTCCAGATGAAATCCCACACAGGCCAAGAAGACACTGCCACATTCAAGGGGGACAAAGAGATTTCACCAGCACTTCACTTTAGCAACATTTCCAGAGAAAGGGGCAAGATCAAGTTACAGCACTCCAGGTCCTGGTGAGGAGACCACAGCCTGACTACAACCAATGGGAAGCCAGACAAGTGTCTGCTCCCCTTCTGAGAAGAAACCAGAGTATAAGAACATGAAAATTCCTGGGCCTGGTCACGCCCATCATTCTTCATATACTAAAGCAAGGTACCACCAGTGACCATTTTGGTCATTTGGTGAAGTTTAGGTTAGATAAACGGAAAAGTGTTTTCACTGAAAGGGTGGCCAGGCATTGGAATAGGCTGCCAAAGGAAGTGGCAGAATCACCATTCTGGAGGTGCTCAAAAGACTTGTGGATGCGGCATTTAATGCTATGGTTTACTAGTGAACATGGAAATGCTGCGTTAAAGGTTGGACCTGGTGATCTTAGAGGTCTTTTCCAATGTTAATAATTCTATGATTTGCAAAGCAAAGTTGAGCGTTGATCACAACCATGAACATTGTTCATCTGTCCCCTGTCATTGGAATAGCTGGTCTGCTCCAGACAGGAGAGGAAATGGAATAGATAGAGATAGAGAGAGTGCCTCTTGTTGGGATTCAAACTGTGCTTTAGGTAAGATCCAAACCAATACTTTATGTGTTGCACTTTTCCTGGTGGAGAGCAAGACCAGCATTTTCTGGGTCTAGTTTCAAAGCAGCAATCAAGTATACTTACTGGGACCTATCCTGAACTAAAGCCTTCCACAAGTTTGATCCTCTTCTAGGTCTTGATAAAATCTAAAATTAAATAACATGACCATGCTCCTTCTCTCATCCAAAGTGGGTACGGGGCTTTGCTGGAAATCTTGTCCCATCTGGCCCTGTAAACACAGCACCAGCACAGGTCATCTTCATCTGCATGGACACAACCACTAGAAGGAAGGACTTGTATTGTGATATAAATGTAGCTAGTTTCTACCCTGGCCTGGAGAAGTATCTGGTGATTCCCCAACCCCTCCAGGAAAAGGGTGGGGAACTGGGTTTGTACAAGTTCAAGACTTTCAGGTGTATCACAGTGTGGGAATCCTTTTTCATGGCACTCAGTGAGTCAGCTCCCTTTTGCAAGCTTATCAGGTTAAATCACTATTTTTCTGCATCTCAGCAGGGTTTGCTCAATATGAAAACAGACTACACAGGGCACTAACTCATCTGGCCTGGACCTGCTCCAGCAAAATACAGACTTGCCAGCATGCAAGAAAAATTCCCACCGGGAGCATTGCTCTTTGAGAAATGACTATATTGAGTATTGGTCTCTTGGGGTTTTTGCAGTGAATGTATTTGAGTTGAACACCAATTTGTTGGCAGTGCATTTTTGCAAGGATCAAACCCTTCAGAAAAACATTTCAGGATACACTGAATTTTACAACTCATTCTGCAACATCCATGAAGGAACAGTTCTTGGTCCATTCTTACTAACTCAAAACTCAGAAGCAAGTCTTCCCTTGGACAGGCTTGTACAAAAATAAAAGAAGTGCTGAATTTTCTACATAATTTGAGAGAGTGAAAGCTGTGAGCTCAGGCCAAAGTTCAAGTCACCTCCAGTGTGTTATTAGTTAAATTGGCACCATTGGCCAATGGCACACTCAAAGTTGTCTGACTGAATTCTATTTCATTGTGAGCTAAGATTAGATAATAAAAATACATTGTATTTTCCAAAGGCTGAAAATGCACTCATGGACCTTCAACAGCTTGCAGTAACTTGTTATGGCACTGTTGAGTGGGTTTGCATCTGAGCCTTGAGATTTCCTTGTGATTTTCAAATCTTTCAGCTGCTTGCAATGAAACAATTTACATGCCACAAAAAGAGAAAACCAATTATACATTTAACCAATAAAGAGGCCCCTATAGGCCCATGTACTCATCAGTGCACTTGAAGCAGTGCTGTTTTACAGAGTAACAACAATTAGTTAACATTTCAGCACTTTGTGTTTGAAGTTTCAATAACTGCCATAACCAAGGAAAACTCTTCTGGTTAAAAATTGCATGTTCTGGTTGTAGATGGACTGTGAGACACCCTGTTGTACCAGAGCTGCCCCAAGTGACAGGCAACACGCCGTGTGGCTGCAGACAAGCAGCCGTGCTGCCACCCCGGTCGCAGCAGGGCTGTCTCCAGCCTCATGCACTGCCTTGCACCCAACAAGAGACAGAAGCCCCAAGACCCGTGCCTCTCTGCAGCCTTTGCAGCACAGCCTTTGTTTCGGGTGTGTTTCTCTCTTTGGCCTGCTTTGCAGTGGTGTGTGCTTCACACCCACAAGCACGGATCAGCTCCTGGCTGCGTGACCACGCTGCCATTGAAATTTTCTTCTCTCAGGCCACAGCACTGGGTCAGCTGAAGTAGGGATGCTGGCAATCTGAATAGCATACGGACCATCTGGGGAGGGAAACGTATGCAGGCAGCATTGGCAGCTACTGTGTGGTGAGCTAGCCCTGCCCAACTCTCCTCACAGCCAGATAGGGACCATGCACCTTGGCCCATGGGTCTCACTGACATCAGATCTTCGGCTCACCTGTGCATCTTTCATCTCTCACACACTTTTTTTTCCTCTCCAACTTCCAACACAAATGAGGACAAATGTGCCCTGGACAGCGAGTTTCTGGGAGCTTTCTTCCCTACTCAGGTGGTGGAAAGCATGCAAGTTTTGGCACCTTGCTCCATTTTCCCCAAGAGAGTCAGTCCACTTGTCTCTTATTGTCTTTCTTTTTCTCCCCAAGGCATTTCAAAATAAATAAAGACAGGTGCTAGAGTCTATTTGCTCTTGCTTCTTAATCTTTTTACACTTATCATAACACAGACCAGTGCTTTATTACATGAGTTGCCCATTTCCTCACACAGGCATCCCATAGCTGAACCTCAAACTACACTGCCTAGAAAAGCAACTCCAGGGCAAAAGCGGAAAAGGCTTCCCTTTGCTATTTCAAATCCATTGAACAAACACCAATAGCTTCACTTGTCCCAAAAGGTCCAAATGAATTTAATATTTCCTAGGATAAAAGGACTTTGTCCAAGCAGTTCTCCCTCCTGCTAGCCTTGAGCCAGTAAAACGTAGCCCAGCCCAAGTACTCTCTAAAGCAGCATAAGAGAAAAGTCTCTGAGCAACTAGCAGAAGAAAGAGCTTGGAAAAGGTCATTGTCTCCCATGCAAGGGCAAGTCCCAGGCTGAAGATCCTCCTTTCAAAAGGATAAGAGTCTCCCAAAGATCTAGGTTTACTTCCCAAAAATATACAGCTGTTCTTCAGGCTGGCTCTGCACAGCAGCAGCTGTGCCTTTTTCTGAGCTGCTCTTTTAAGTGTTGCTGTTGCACTGGTGAGAAAAGCTTCTCCCAGACCGTGTCATTCATTGCATGACCACTCAACCTGAACCTGGTGTCTGCTGCTGCTGACACTTTTGTAGGTGCCCCAGCTCTGTGCAAGTAGTGCAGCCTCATCTGTAGCTACTGCCACTGCCTTGGCAAATCAGGACTCCCATAAATCCCATATGGATATTCTTGCCCTGGAATTCCCCTTCCCTTTCTGAAGGCTACTTCCACTTCATTATCTGTAATAGTCTCTTTGGTTCTTTCCTTGCCAGAGGAGAAAGAGATTTCCACACGTTTCATTCTGCTTGATCCAAGACCATAGCTAGGGGCATCTTACTAGGACGTGTGGTAAAAGTATTTCCAAGAAAGGAGGTATCTCCAGGCAGAGATAGTAGCTCTGCTATGCTGTCACTACCAGCACCAGAACTTCATGTGTAATATAGAAAATCTCACACTCATGCAAAGTACCAATCCTACCTCTTCCATGGCCTCTTCTGTCTTCTTCCATAGAATCATACAATGGTTTTGGGGTTAGAAAGGACCTTAAAGATAATTTAATTACAACACCCTGCCATGGGCAGGTACACACTTTCCAGCTGAACAGGTTGCTCAAAACCTTTGCAGAGAAGGCCTTCAGTATAAAACCCTTGTGGACCCTCACTTCACTGGACCATTTGTCTGACGACCATCAGCCTCTCCACTAGCACAACTTGCTGTTTTGAGGCTGAGAGTTTGATTTGTTTGTCTAAGGGCTGGTGAAAAAGCCATTGCCAGCTGCCAACAGGATCTGAGGCATCTGCACAGTGACAACCATATCCTACTGAAGCGACAGCCAGAGGCCATACCAAGAACCCAAAGATGCCTCAAATGGTTTGGTTTAGGCAACTGAATCAGGTCTACAATATGTACACAGCACACTTCTTGCCTTGAGCAAAAGTACCAGCCTCATACTCCACCAACTAACTACAAGCTCAGTTCAATAAAGCAAACCAGAGATGACCACATGCATGGGAAGGAGCATTTTGCGGTGTCCAAGCCACACCAGTGTGGCAGAAAGAGCTGCATGCCCCCAAAGCCTTCATTTGAGGGGACGCATTCTGAAATCTTGTCATGCATAGAGCACCAAAAACTACAGGGCATGGTGCTGAGCTTGGAGCTGTAGGCTGATGCAGCAGCCTCCGCTTTGGTTTCTCTCAATAGTAAGTTTACTTCAATGGTTGATGCCATTTTAGGAAGTTGCCTTATACTTATTTCTCTTTTTTATCTGTGCAAGAAGTTAAAAAATGCCATATGCCTGTTTTTATATTCCTCAGGCTTCATCCCCACACACACACCATACACACACAGCTTCCAGTTGAGTAAGGAATGCGACGCATTTATCTGTGGCTCAGCACAGACACTGGTATACCAATGCATACATCCAGTGTGGGCGTACGAGAGATATAGATGCCATATGGAAATCACATCTGACACATACAGCTTGGGACAAATGGGAGAAAAATCTGTACCACTCACGTGCACCATGGAAAGAACTTTTTCTGAAAAGTGTTGTTCGCTTTGGCTTTCTTACTCTCTGATACAAGAAAGCACAGATGCCAGCTTGTTATCAGAAAGGAATTGGAGGAAGAGATGGAACTTGACTGTGGCACAGAAGGAGAATTGGTCACCCTCAGCTTCCTCCTCTCACTCAGATTTGCAAACAGGCTGGACCCAGCCTAAGAAGGCAACTGTGCTACGCCCACCCACCGACTGGCAGCTCCACATCGGCATTCCCATGACTGCCAGGAAAGAGCTGGCTGCCATCCTACCTTCCAGAGCTCCCTCCCTTCAGGGGACAATAAACACTTCACCTTCTAAAAACTGGATTGCCAGATACTTTATACAGCCAAATGATTACTGATAGGCAAAGAAGAGAAATCAAGCAAGGCAAGGAGTTTAAGGTGGGTTGAGAAAAAGATAAGTTAGAAATAGGATTTAATTATACAGATGTTATGGTGATTAGGGTCAACCAAGTAGGTAGATGGATTTGCAAATCCAGGAAGATTTGCTCTGGTGACAACAATTTCTTCCCCCTCCATCTTTGCCTCCTAGACAACACAGCCCTCAGAGTGCCTAGAGGGAGACGACCTTGGAAGTCCCCCTGCTCCTAATGACAAGAGGGGTTGCACCAGCACTGATGCAATTTGTTTGGCAGCTCAGGGCAGGCTCAGCCCCCAGCAGCACTCAGGCAGTCTGAAGGGAGGCTGCTTTTCCGGGGGTGGGGAGTGGGGAGAAGGAGAGACATGATTTATGGAGGAGGCTGGCACTGATCCACAGATCCAGAGGTTTGCAAGTAGAAGGTTCAATCACCCACTTTCTATGCAAAGATACTCCTACTACCATCAGTGGAAGTCTGAACAAAGACCCAAGGGCTGGGTTGGTGGAGGGAACATGTTGTTCTCTAGTATGAAATGAATGTGGATTTGAAAAAGATGGGTTTGGGTGGAGCTGGGGTGGTCACACTTCCCAGCAGCTGTGGGTGATGCAGGCAGAGCCCTTTCCTCAAGCCCCACAAAACCAAAACTGCAATACTGGGAGCTGAACTGGAAAAATCCATTTGTTTAACCCTTAGAATCCATCTTCTAACTGGCTGCATTTGCTCATAATCATCTCAGCTGAAGTGAATAATGACAAAATTTCCCGGTTTTTTATCTCCCCAGAACCAGAACATCTTTCAGTATTTACAAAGTGCTTTGAGGGGGTGGTGGTGTCAGTTGCTGGCATTTCCCATACTAACATTTTCCTCAGCAATCATTATTCTCAGTCAACACAATTCAACCTGAAATCCTAGCACCAACATAGTCTTAGAGAGGGGACTAGTTCATGTCTGTCCAACAGTGATGGAAGAGGAGGAGGAGGAAAAGGTCAGAACACAGAGGCAGGCCAGGTTACTAAAACAGAAGGGAACCAAAAGAGTGACAAAACAAGGACCAAGGAACGTGCCTGCTCTCCTTCTCCTTCAAGCAACTTCACAGCAAGGTACTGACTGTAAAAACAAATACAGCATTACAATGCAGAGGCAGGAAAAACCAAATCCCAATCACACAGAGGCAAAGAAGAAAAAAATTAATCAACTTATGCCAAACCTAATAATAACATAGTCCGCACCATTAGCCTCCCCAAAAGAGAGGAAAGGAAAACAAAGGCACTGAAACATTAAACACAGGAATTAATGGAAAATATCAAGCAAATGTAAGAATAACAAGGACTGCAAGACTGCACACTGGCCTCCATTTCCCTTTCCCCCATTATGCATACAGAGACAGAAAGGAAAAGCAAGCACAATTCCCAGCCGTAGTAATTCTGGAGTTTGTAGTTAGGAAAATTATTTGTAAGCCAATCGAATTAAGCTGAATTTTGTTCTTGTAAATTCTCTTGTCTTGGTAGAATCATTCTACTGAATTAGGTATGAAATCAAAATGATTGCATTTGAATCCTGCTCTGAACCCTTGCAGAGAGGAACCTGCATTGCTGGAGCTGAGGGAAAAGCCTGAAGTGGAACGTGTTCCTCCCTGAATGCCATCCTCCAGCCAGGCATGGGGACAGGCTTCTGCAAAGCCAGGCTGTCAGGTCTGCTGTGATTTATCCCACCTAGCACAGTGCCCAGGCTCAGGGCAATATTTTGCCATGTCTTTGGCACCAGTCCTGACTGAGGGATAGAATTCATTTCACCCAGCTGTGAATCTCTACAGAGGAGACATTTCCAGATGAAATTGTCACCCGAGGGATGCCCTTGGCACACAGTGCAGAGAAACAAACCTTTCTAAGGTGAGATTCACCTCACCTTTAACAAGGTGTCTAAAGTAAATCAGGTGAGTCAGTCTCAATAAGTACCAATTGCCTATTAAAGGTTCGTAGGTGTCTAGTTCAGGTGAAGGTATATAGTCCTATGAGACTAATTCCATTTCTAGTTTATTTCCTATGCACATATTCAGGGAATGCATTTGGTTATATTTAATTTATTTTCTTGCATAAGAGCAAGAGAATGGGAGTAAGCACATTCTCCTCAAGCAATGAGAACCATAACTCACATTCGCTTTCTCTTCTAGCTCCCAAGCTTCTTTCTATGATGTTTTTTCCAAACTCAGCCCCACCCCCCAGCCCCATCATCCTTTTAGTCATGCAGTGATTCCTCCTAAGTGGTACCTTGCCTCTTCAATCCTACCCTCTGGCTATCCAACCTGCCCAGCCCAAGATTCTCCAACCAGACCTCTCACTCAGCAAATCCAAAGCTTGTCGTTGTTCCCCCTTTGCAAGAGCATCGAGACAGCAAGAGAAGTCCAGTCCCAATGTCCGTGTTTAGACATGGATGTGACGGGGACACAGCAGTCCGGCTGGGGGAAAATCCCTGTTCACTCAGTGGCTCCCCTCAGTTGCTCCTGCCATGCAAAAAGGATCAAAGCTTTTATGAATATAAGTCACAAAGCCAGTCATATATAAACGGATGAGAGTTTTGCAAGCACTGGCAGATTTCCACACAGATACCAAGGTACATCCCTGATGCAAGACCATCATCCTGCCAAATTCTGAATCCATGTCACAGTGTGGGGGTCGCAAAAACTCGCAGAGAAAAGGCCAACAGAGATTTTTAATACTGATATTTTTTTCCCTCACTATTCCTCTTGGAAACTGATGAGTCTGGCTGGTTTTTTTTTTCCTTTCTCACATTTCTCCACATCAGTGTAAAACACTTGAGACAGGTGAGGAAATTCTGACATGGTTATGAATACCATCTCCAGCAACTTCTGTAACAGTGGGGCTGTTCCCACTGGCTGTTCCCAACTAATAAAACACAGCACAGCATCATTTACTCACATATTTCATTCAGCTCTGAAGCTCATATGACTGCTTCTAAAACTTTCCATGCCTGCTTTCCAATAGACAAACTCTGCTCTCACAAAGAGATGGACTTTACCGACAACCATGCCAAATCTTACATAAACAAGGTAAAAAATTTACCCACACTGGACCTTCATCTGGCTTATTCCTGGCCCTGATTCAGTGGGTGTGAGCATGCTGACAGTGAGTCTGTAGAATCCATACTTTAAGGAAGTTCAGCTCAGTACCCACACATGGTGGTTTGTAACTTACCTTTCTCAAAGAAACCACAGCAAAGTTCCTAAAACTTGTTCAGAGTGCAAGGATGATGTGTAGAAAAGGGCTTTGAAAAGCTAGGGGGATATCCTCACATACTTTTATGGAGTTCTTGTTTGTGGGCATGTGAATTGGCTCCCTAGGTTCTGGTCCTCCAGTTTTGTTCAGATTCTGTTCACTTCCAATACATATAAAACCCTACACTCAGTGTCACATCAGCTATTTTTCTCACACAGAATCATTAAGTCAGCCTTTAAGTTTCTCCAAAGCAAGGTCATCCCTATCTGCATACTTCTGAGGGTCCAATCTACACTAGAAGCAGGGAATTCAGCTTCTACACACAATTTCCTGCAAACTCTCCTCACCACTGATCTAACTCTGATTTTCCTTGCTGCTATTTCAGCCAAACCTATTTCCCTGCCATGGACCTGGAAAGCAGATGGTTTCCTTCCATTATACAACAATCTTACAGATATCTGAAGGCTGTTACCACAATTTGTAATTCCCAGCCCCCTTTTCTTTCCATTAAATCCGGGCTTTCATTCAGATTTTTTTCACAGCACAGGACTTTGAGATCATCAACCACTGGTATGGATCTCCTCTGAATTACCTTCCACAGGTTTACTTTTGTCACAAAACCCAGTCTCCACAAGCTATGTCATATCTGAGGATCCACTAACAGTGGGCAGGATGGACAACTGAGAGAGCGTGTCAGGCAAGACTTCTCCATGCACATGGAATCATAGACTGGCTTGGGATGGAAGGGATCTTAAAGATCAACTAGTTCTAACTCCCCTGCCATGGCCAGGGACACTTTCCTCCAGGTTTATCAGAGTTCATCTTAACTGGCCTTGAACTCTCTCTGGGATGAAGCACCCACAACTTTTCTGGACAATTTCTTCCAGTGTCTCACCACCCTCATAGTAAAGAATTCCCTCCTAATATCTAATTTAAACCTACCCCCTTTCTTGAACCCATTTCCCTTTGTTGTGTCACTATGTACCCTTATAAATCATCTCTCCAGCCTTCTTTCTTGTAGGCGCCCTTCAAGTACTGGAAGGTCTCATTTGGGCCACAGGGCATAGTTCATAGCAGGGGTCATGTAATGTAGTCTGTGTTGTTACATGGTCCTTACAGCTCTCTCAAGGCTGTATGGCAGAAATAGAGTTAGAATATTGACTGAAGCCCTTAAATTAGCATGCCCAGGTGGAAAAAGGAACAAGACATGCCATTCAGGAGGGGATGAATAAGGATAAGTAGAGGGTATCCTGGAACAATGTGAGAAATAGCTGACAAAGAGACCCAAAGGTGTGACTTGTGATTAAATAGTTGGAGGACATCAGTTTTTGGCTCACAGCAGGTGGAATGAGAGCCAAGCAGACGGGATACTCACCAGACCTCTCCAGGGAACTGGAAATCCCCACCCAATGGCACCAGTCAGGCTCCTGCATCAGTACCACAAACCATAGGAAGGGCACCTTGCCAAGTGTTTTTTTCAGGGCATCCATATACTTGGCATGGCTACACTCACCAATTTTCAGTAGGCTTCGAGCCTTTCCTCGCATCATCCTCTCAAACCACAGAGCCTGGAATATCTCTACTTCTGCTTATATAATACTCCCAAATTGGCTTTCACATTTTCTGTGAACCACACACAAAACCTTTGCCTTAAAGCAAAACACCCTTCTCAAGCAACAAGGAACCATAACAGGCACTGGGATTACAGGACCAGATTCCCACTGCCCAGCGAAAGGCAGCCCAACACCACATCATCCCCTGTGTGCAGGGCTTGGAGAGGCGTGTGCAGGGAAGCAACTTTTCCCAAAACACCTGCTGCTCCCCCAAACTCCCCCGCCTCAACCTCAGCATGCATATAGATTGTTGCATCTGTGTCAGAAGACCAGGAATGCATCACGGAAACCCTTCCCCTGTAACCATAGCTGGATGTAACATTTTGCAAGTGTAAAGCGCTCATGTTTGTGCAACAGCGTTTCCGTACACTGTGTTCCACCTGGACCACGGGAAGAGGAGTTCACTGTGACCCCGTCACAGCATCATATTTAGGCACAATCACACTCTGCTGCCGTGAAGGAGGTGAGGGAGGGAGCAGAGAGCTGAAAACTCTCGTTTAGTGCCAGCTGAAGCAGTAAGTGACAAAATTCAGGTTTCCACCCACTTTCTTCTAAATTTGACATTTTGCAGCTATCATTTTCCACAAATCTGAGGAAAACGTACTTTTAGGAATAGCAGCATGACTCTAGTCTGTAAACCTCTTAGAATTCAAGTCACTTTATTGATAAATGTATCAAACGGCAGTGCAGGCAGTTAAGAGGGAACACCAGTAAGAGTATCGTAGAGGTCAGTGCAACAGGACTGCAGGAGGGACAACACAGTGACTGCCAGGTTGTCAAGAAAAATACTTAGATGCACTTCAAAGTCTGTGCTCGAGGGTGAATCTGTTATAGTTCAAAAAAATATGAGATGAACTCCATTTCAGTAAGGGATATATACTCCTCTGTTTAATCTCCCCTTAAGCAAAGATAAAGAATGCATTTATTAGCTCGACTGTCTCTTTAGTGTAGCTACTACCTGGCACATTGCAAAGTGCATGGAGGAGAGACCAGACAGCAAACTAGGCTGGGAACTTACCTGACGTTTGTCAATTTTGTAAGAGCAATGGATGGTTTTTTAACAGAAAAAAATCCAGTGCCGGAAAGGCAGGTTGTTAATGAAACTAATGAAAATGCTGCACAGATGGAGTGACCTGCAGTCAGGTGGTGTGTGGGCTTTGAGGCTAAGACAAGCTCCACAACCCAAGGGTCCTTGCAGAGCTATGAGGAGGTGTCCCCTAGTCTCCCACTGAACTGTGAAACAGCTGTGGAACAGCTCAGTGCTCCACGGAAGGAAACAGAGACCAAGGACTGACCATATAGCAGTTCATTTAAACTGGGGTAGAGGGATCCAGACAACATTTCACTGTTCCAGTTAATCACTCTGTGCCAAGTGCAACAGCCTAATAATGAGAAATAGGGAAGAAACCACCTCAAAATGTTTGACGACCTGTGACAGAAGGAACATTCAGGTCCCATGAAAAAGCAAAGGAAGATGTATCCAAACCTACTAGATGAAGAGTTACATATTGCTTCCCCATCATTTTGTGTCTTTTTCAAGGGAAAGTTCTCCAACAAATCTGTTCCACTAATTTAAGTTAAATTTAAAGAATATTGGAGTCA
This sequence comes from Thryothorus ludovicianus, assembly GCA_013397245.1. Classification (NCBI taxonomy): domain Eukaryota; kingdom Metazoa; phylum Chordata; class Aves; order Passeriformes; family Certhiidae; genus Thryothorus; species Thryothorus ludovicianus. Next base: position 905,914 of record VZTB01011674.1, on the reverse strand, counting down.
ACTCAAACCTGCATTTCTCAATTATAAAATTAATTTTCACAAAAAAATAATACAAACACGAAAGCAAAGGGAGAGGAAATGTATTATCCCAACCAGCAGCTCCTGGAAACTGAGCTTAAGATGACTTTAAGGAGAAGAAATCAGGCTCTTCTGCTCCTGGGGAGCTCAGCAAAGTAGAGGCATTGTAGCAGTGTCCTACAACTGCTGCTTCACATGGCAACTAGTGTTTGTGGTACCTCTGATCCGCTGCAACTTCAGCTGCAAAGGTGGGTGATACTGGGCACATCTGCCAGGGCTCCATCAATGCTACCACATCTAAAAGTTGTGTGAAACACTTCCCATCCTTGCCAGAAGCAATTCTGAGAAGGTGTAGATTGGAGTTTTGTCCTCCCCTTGGCATTTATCCTGCCTCAAATGCAGTAAGAAGTTTTTTAAAGGTAATTATATTTTCTCAGTTGTAAAAAACCCCATAGTCAGAGTCTGTTACAAGTTTATAGACATTGCCAGACAAAGCCTTACGAAGATCACAAGATTTGTGTAGCAGAAATCAGAATTTACTGTTTGACTACATACTTCCTTATATTGCAGGGTCCCAATGTATCCAGGTCCTCCAGATGCTCTGAAAATATAAAAGCATACTTAAAATAGCAATATGTTTCAATAAAGCTACCAGTATTACTAATTATATTGCTATTCTATCAATATCCAACTGATTATTAGTACCATTAATATGAAAGTAAAGTAATAATAAGCCAAACTGAACTAAAACTTAATTTTTGAAATGGAAATTCATGAACTCTTGCATTTTAAGCGGTTTGCTGAACAAATCGATGTTAGTCTGTGGAGAAGAAGCTCATTTGCTAACAAGTCATCAGAAAGGCTGACAAAAGTCAGTACCCTCTAGCATTATTGTATTTGTAATCGTTTCAAAGGGCATTATCTGGATAAACAGCTTTAAGTCTATCCTGATAGTACCTTTTTTCTGAAAAATAGATCAAAGCTGACTCCCTAGGTAGCTAAAAGTAGGTGCTTTCTAGGGTTTAAAAAATGTACTGTTGACCCAGACAGTCCAAATGTAAGTTAAAGTCAACACTGAGAGAGGCCCAAATCAAAACCTTGGCTCTAAATAACTCCAGTTTTCAGGAAGTTCTAAGTCTGGTTCACACAGATGCTTCACATAAGAGGGATGTGTTCTCTGAGCTTCCTTTGTCCTGAGGACTTCCATAGTCCTGCCAATGGTGACATGCAGGTTGCAGCTGTGTATCAGGCAACTCTCCCCATCACCTACACCACAGGGATGGTTCCTGGCTTGCTTCTGGCTCTCAGCCACCAGCCCTCAGGCCTGGCTCAAGACCTGTCTGTGTTGTGCAGGTCCCTGAACAGGAGAGTGCTGCTCTCAGGGGTGACCTTACATGACAGGCACCTGTGTGTGTCCCCTGTGTCCCCCACCTTTCTGCCACTGCAGAAATGAGCTCTATGATGTGAAGATCTCTGAAGACCTACCCATCACTTGCAGCCCCAATGCTCACTTCAGCCTCTGTCAGCCTCCTGGTTTTGTTGTTGCTGCTTCTTTGGAGGAGTGTGGGAGAAGTCGACACTCATGTATGAAAACAGAACTCACTTTATGTTACATCAGTGGCCTATTGACATGGAACAGCACACTAAGCTTTCTTGCTGATAAATAAAAATTATTAGTTTAACTGATGGTTGTATATTCATCATTCTTGATACCCAGCAAACATTCTGGTTGTCAAGCAGGTAATATCTGACACATCTGCTCTTATGTTTATCTCTCGGGCTACACTAACTCAAGCACCTCATCTTTGTCTTCATTCTTTGCTCACCCCCTCAAAAGGTCTGATTGATAGTTGTCTATATTTGCACATTTGTAATGTTGTTTTTGTTTTTTTTTTATTCCACCAGCACTAGTCTAATAGTGGACTTCTAAAAACTTATAAAACACGCAGGTTACACTTAGTGCCATTGTTAATTCCAGCCATTTGCTACCTGCAAATATAATAAACACATGCTTAGGGTTATATTCAGACTACCTAAAATAGCCTTAACACTCCAGCTTTGGAGAGAAAACTCATGGAGACGGGAGCAGTTTGACTTCACTTCCCACAGAGCCTTTGGAGACAAATAGTCACAGTGTCCTCGTTAGGCACTATATAAGTACTGGTTAGAAAACACAGCCCCTATATCTCTGTTGGCTGGACAAAAAGCTAGCTCTGTAGCCCTGCAGAACCAGTGGCTTTTTCAGCTCTCTGTTCCCTTGAATTTAGGACTTGTATGTAAGCATAACTTGTGTGAGGCTCTCTAAAAGGCAGGGTACTGCTTGAAGGGTCTCATTCAGAGAGAGTAGAATTTTAGCTAAGTTTGGATCTAGAATCATTAAAGTCTGTCAGGCACTTATAAAACCTTTTCAGAGCAATTTAGAGAATTACTCAAGGTACTGAGTGCCATCTTGCTACATTGTTGGCAGAGATTCAGAAGTCAAACTGTTCTTATGTGATCATGACAATTTCTGATTAATTAAACTATGTTCTTTACAACCAAAAGTACATGAAACCTGACTCCAATCCCAGTTTCAGCTTTCACAATCAACAAGTACAAAACTGTAGTCCTTCACTTTTCCACCAAGATTTAATGAATTTCCTTTTGGAACTCTTAAAAACAAGAACAGTAACTGAAATATCAACCTTGTAAGATTGGTTTACACACTCATTACTTTAGCAAAAACTGGAAGGAACACAGGCAAAAATAGAGAAGATTTTCAGTGCTGAATCTCACTTGCAATTGGATTTCAGACTCCCAAAATTGATGCAACGCCACATGCTTTGTCTTGAAATCATTATTTTACCCAATTCTTCCCTCAAAATTGCCACAAGATATAATACTAGCCCTACCTAAACATGGAAAAGAAGAGGCAGAGGAGAACACTGGTGCTTTTGGGTGATGAGTGCATAACCAGTAGCATCAGTTCACAAACAGCTGGGATGCAGGGTATACAGGAATAGAGAAGGCTGTAGAGCCAAGAGGAGATTGATGGTCTCTGCTGCTCCTCACAGAGGGGAGACTTTGGGTAGCAGTGCAGGAGGAAGAGCACTGTAATTGGCTGAGCTTTTTCATTTCATAAGTAGCAACTCTTATGCTATGTGGTGTTTCACTGACCACGCAGCCCCTGCCTCTGGCATGGGTGATTTCTGCAAGTAGAAAATATGCAGATGTGCACCCCTTTGGCTGAGGTCATGTCAGGCAGCTGCTCTGCACAAACCCCTCACTATACCGGGACCCTGGGCCCTTGCTTACAGCTTACCCACATGAGTTCAGATCCCAAGGAAATCAGGGAGTTTGTGTAGCATTGGAACTCACATGTAGTGGGAAACTTTACCCTCTCAAACAATTTTTTTTTTTTAAATTCGCCTTTTAAATTAAAAAACCCTGTGTCTGGAGAAAGAGATGGGGAAAGTTCCTCGCTTCCCATGATTGACTATGAGAGAGATGACTGAGGGAAAGGCAATGGACAACCTGACAAAGTGCTACATTTTATGTGAGACCTGGGCAGATTCACATTGTGCAAAACTTTGACATTAGACAAGCTGCCCCAGAAGGAGTTTGGCCCATGGAGCTAATCCGGGAAGATGACCACGAGCACAAGAGAAGATGGGGAATGGCAAAAGGGAAGAGCTCCTCAGCAAAGATAAATGGATGACAAAACAAAAGTGATGCAATGCCAAGTGGGAATCATACAATCATAGAATGGTTTGGGTTGGAAGGGACTTTAAAAACAATCTAGTTCCAACCTCTGTCATGAACAGGAATACCTTCCACTAAACCAGGTTTGTTCCAGTCAAAACCAACTGAGGAATTTGCATTGGGAGGTTATTAGAGCACCTGCTGAATGAGAAAGCAAGAATTTGACACAGGAGATCTTACAATGAGGAAAGGAAGCGGGCTGGTCATGGAGAAAAGGATTGGAACAAGCAGCTAGATTTGGCACAGGATGAGGCAGAAGGATGTGTTGACCCTGTATACTGTAGTAAGCAGTGCTTCTGAGCACTTCACCAGGAAATTAAAGACTGTGCCAGGAGATAGACATAGAAAATTATTATTAAATTAAAAATCCAGAAGGAGCCTTTACCCTTGGCCTAATTTGGAAGAGCTGAATTTTGCAGCCTTGGAGCTCTTGTAACATGCTTAGTGTGTGTATATGTTTGTACTTTAAAGCACAGGAGGGGTTCAGTCTATTCCATTCCAGAAGCCAAGAGCGTGAAACCAGGGCTTTCCTTCTTTGTGATTTACAGCTTCTGACTCTTCATCTGGAAAAGTTCATTGGCCTGTCTTGTTTCTGCTCCACATTACAGTACCTAATCTCACATCTGATCAGTTGTCAGACAAGGTTCATCAGAGCTGTCTCATCTCCATTACCTGCCCCCATCCCAGTTTTTCAAGCTTACTAATTCACTAGTTTCTCATTTCTGTGGGAGGAGACCTTGCATCACCTCTGCAGGACTAGCTTATTTTTACCTACACTGAATTTCATTGTGCTGTGTTTTCCACATATTTTAAACACTGATATATCTCTTACTTACTGTTTTCCTTTACTTGATGGCACTCGGATAAATCGCTTTAACTTCCTCGGGACACATCGCCATCATTCAGGAGTCACCATTCAGCAGAGTCCTTAGCAGGCCACTCCTTGGGGAAGCAGCTCTGGGAGGCCACCAGACAGCCAGGTGCTACTGAAGTGGCAGGAGAAAAGACCTGACAGCAGTACTAGGAGGAGGGCAACAGCACCAGCTTTCAGTCCTGCTTCACAAGCAAGACCAAGCTTCTTGAACAGCACCCAGTGGTGTGCAGACACATCCCAGCCAGAGCAGAGCACTTTCCCTAGGGCTCTAAGAAATTCCGCACAGATCAGGAGTAGCCAAGAAGCCTCATTGTTAACATCAAAAAGCTCATGACATAACAGCCTTTTCCTCTCTCTTGCCTGTTCTGGTGGAAGTCCTCTTCTTAGCCTTCTTCAAAACCCAGCTCCTCAAGCCAAGAACCCCAGCCTATATGTAATAGGATTTCTGATGCTCTTATTTCCCTAACCCCATACTGCTTCACACACTGCCTCAGTGCCTAGATTTCTGCTTTCCAGCTCTTCCTACAATTACTTCACAGATAAAGCACTCACAGCTGACCTATTCCACAGCCCCTTTCCCTTACTTTCTGAGCCCATCTCTCTCCTCAACTTCATCTGAAAACATTGACTCCAACATTCTCTAAATTCCTCACTGAAGTAGAATGGTTTTGGCCATAGAACAGATATCAGAGCCAAACTCACCATGTTACACAAGACCAAGTTACCACCTGTGAGCTGATCGTTGCTCAGCCATAACACCTCCTTTTCTCACCCATGTCATTGCTGCACAAGAATTTCTTCTCTACCGCTACCTTGGTGTTCCGTAAGTGCATGCAGTCCTAAGAGACCAGGCAGGAGCAGCTGATATCTTCCAGCCACCTCAAAACTAAGGCATATGGAGAGAATTGCTGATGAATTTTGAGATGTATTATGTGACAGGTGCTTTTGGCTCTGGTTATCTGAAATGAGGGGGAAGAGGTGGAAAGGGTCTCAGATGGAGATTTTTCTAGTGGAGGTTTAAATATGCCTAGCCATGAATCATTCTTGTCTATGCTGACCACAGAGTATCACATCTGTTGTTTTTATGGTCAAGAAAAATAAAAAAAGAAAATGACTAATACATCCTTTTATAGACAAGCCACTTGAGTCAACCCTAAAGCAGAGTCTGTTAATTGGACAAAACCATGGCTCATAATAGCATTTTAACATTTCTCCTGCTTACTGTTTGTCTTTTGGTTAGTTACTGAAGGGTGTTAACCTAGAAGTGGTCACCATGAGGGTTTGAAGTTACAGTAACACCCCATTAAACAGTACATGGCAAATTTACTTCACACCTGGCTTGTCAGTGGTAGCATTTCACACTCTGGAGGCTGCCAGCCAAGCCAAACAGCAGCACAGGCATCCCTGCAGCGACTGGGAGTTTTACAGCCAGGAAAGCAGACCACATTGTTCCATCTCTTGAAAAAAAGCATAAGGGGTTTCAGGCACAGACTGTGAACCAGTCACATCCATATCTGCAGCTCAGCTACATCTTCTCTGTCAGCCGTCATTGCACAGAAATATGTACACGTGGTCCATGGCGGGCAAAACTGCCCACTGCATGTGACAGGACCAGCATCCACATACACTGTCTGAAGCTCAGCACACAGAATCATATCCCAATGGGGATAAAAACACGATTAAAGGACACAAAACACTGGAACTATGGAAATCAATGAAGTACAGTCTTGACTTGCACAAGTGAACCTCACCTTCCTTTGCTGCTGCTAAGCTGGAGCCTATGAGGTTTCAGCTGTGCTCTGGGTAATACTTCTGTGCTCTCCAGAGCAGTCTTCATGGCTGGGCCTGTAGCTTTCAGACCTCTTTGCCCTTATTCCCTACTGATACACTTAACAGATTACACCACTGTGGCCTCAAATCTCCTCTGCTGCTATTAGACCAGTAAAAATACAGCAAGGGAAAAAATATTTCTTTATCCTGGTAGTTCCCCCAGTCTCAGTTCCCAAACATCTGAAATTATGCCAGCTGCTTTACATAGGTGTTATTCATGTTTTTATTTATGTATGAAAATGTATTTAACCTATAGGGTGGGGTTTGCTTCTTGTCCACTGAACAGTATTGTCTTTAACAAACATGCAAATTTGATCTGTTTGCAGCATCCAAAATAGAAACATTGCACTAACAGTAATTAGATCAGAGTTTAAAAGGATCAGATCCTCATTAAGGCTTTTCCTCAAAGACTTTACAAGCTTAGAGCTTGAATCTAATCTTCAGTGTCAGCTGAAAGGGAAGCCAGGGGGGTTGATAGAGGAGAACAATGACCATATCTGGCATTGGTTGCTGTCGGTGAAAAGAAACAAGGGGTTAGTGCTGCAAATAGTTAAATCCATAAGATCTTTGAGGAACAGCAATATCCTGGAGGGTCTCCTAAGAATCTCTGCTTTCAACAAGACTTTGGTGTATTGTAAAAAAAAAAGATTAAGTGTTGAGTACCCTGACTTCCTCACCCTTCCTCTCCCTCCAAAGCAGATGTCACTGCAGGCAGCCACATTAAGTATGTGGAATATCTTTGGAGAAAAAATTTAAAATGAAGGTGTCGATTCAGACAGATTTACTCTGGCCTCTCTAAATTCAGATTTCCCAGAGCTTCATTCTCTCTTTTTTTTCCCTCCCTGTTTAATCTTGGTTGTTTCTTCCCTTCTTCCTGCCATACTGGTGCCCCTTCTTACACACCCTGTTTCTAAATAGCACAAATGAGTCACNNNAAAAAAAAAAAAAAAGCAACTGGTGAATTTGCAATGATTTTATCATCCATGTTTTACAGATAGAAAAGTGAGGGACAGAAATATTAGGTACCTGACCAAATCTGTTCTCAGAAGTGTGTATGTCAGGGCACAGACCCAAGCTACAAAACCACCTTTCCTGTCCCTAACCACTCATTCACACACAACACTCACACAACGTGTTCGTTTACTGTCTTTGCAACTAGCCTTCTTTTCTCACCTCCTATTGAAATCTACAGCTTCATTACCCCTCTGCTCCTTAATGTTCTCATTTACTTCTTGATCTTTTGTAACCATCTTCACTTCCATATGTCTTTATAAGTACCGCAGAACATTGTGTCAAAAGTAGACTGTGTCAAAGTTTTGCACGCCCCAGGAAAGCTTTACATTTAAAAAGCATGAAAGGCAGCAAGAACTTAATAGACAATGACAGATTTATTTCAAATGATAGGGATGGGTTTAAGATACAACTGATTCTTAGAGCCTGGGATTTAATATGGAAAATGAGATGGAAGAAGTAATCCAATTGATCCAAACCTTAAATATGGCCCAGGTCTGCTTGTAAATTAAAAGCAATAATTATGCATTACCTGTAAAAGCATTTGATTTAATTTTAATGGCCTTTGCAAATTGCATTACTAGATCATTTGTTTACAAAAGCAACAGACTAAAAAAATCTATTACCTCTTACTCTTCTCATTACATTGAAAGCAACAAGTTGTACAGGACATGAAACTGGAAATGTGTGGAAATACGTCCACATGTTTGACAATCATGAACTTCAAATTTCCATCACATAAGAAGAATACATTTCCTCTTTTAAAACCCAAGGTCTTTCTGGTCTAAACCTTACAGTTTTAAGAATTGCATTTGTACCAGATGAATGATGTAAAAATGCTGGTACACAAATGAACGGATTATAAAGATTCATGAGGCAAACTGCAGTCTTTAGCCAGAGGAAGCTGGTCTACTATGAAACCAGGATCAGAGCACTATGCTCATGAGCCACTGAGTATGTGTGATATTACCCGTTGTCTTACTGCTTCACAGTCCTCAAATAAGAAGGAAGAATCTAAAATATGTTTTCAGTGTTGTGACAGTGCTTTTTCTGCATTACATTTCACTTCCATTTATTAAGATGGATTATCCACTTCATGCTAAACCCTGACATCCTTTTAATCACTAATTAGCTAAATTCCCATCAGACCTGCTGCTACACAGTTCTGAGATTTGTGTAATCAGTTGGGCCTGGCCTAATCAGAGTGGTTTCATTGTACAATCAGACCTCAGAGGTATAAAAGTACATGAAAGGATAAGAAAGAAAAAACAGTGTTACCTCATATTGATTTCAGTGAATCAATGGGAGGTCTGAATAAAGATTGGGTAAAGATTGAGGAAAGAACCTGATAAAATATTTCTCTAAAGTGTTGGTGCCCTCTTTTCATTTACTAGAATAACATCTCTATAAGCTGACAATGTCATTTGTATCATGCTAATTTAAGTGCCTCCAACTTGAAGAGAAGCAACAAATAAAAAGATTAAGTATTCTGTACAGAAGACCGAGGATCTTAGATGTCAAAGCAAAAAAAAAAAACACAGTGAAGAATTCTCTTACTCTCAGAGGATTTCATAACAGAAAAGGAGGGAGAAAAGAGCAGACTATCATGACTTCACTCCTCACCCCTTTTCCCTCTCTCTAACAGACCCCTGAGGATCAATCACAGAATATCATCATCTGGAAGGGACCCACAAGGATCACTGAAGTCCACCTCCTGGCTCTGCACAGAATCATTCCCAAGAGTCACATCATGTGCCTAGAAAACATTCTTCAAACACTTCTTGAACCCTGTTAGGGTTGGTGCTGAGACCACTTTCCTGGGGAGCTGTTCCAGTGCCCAACAACTCTCTGGGTGAAAAACCTTGTCCTGATATCAAACTTGAGCTTCCCCTAACACAACTTCAGGCCACTTCCTCAAGTCCTGTCACCACCAAGAAGAGATCATTGTCTTCTCCTCCTCTTCCCCTCACAAAGAAGCTGTAACTGCAATCAGGTCTCTACTCAGTCTCCTCTTCTCCAGATCAAGTGACCTCAGCTGCTCCTCATATGGCTTCCCCTCAAGGCCCTTCCTCATCCTCATTAGGCTTCTTTGAACAGTCTCTGGTAGCTTAATGTTGTGGTGCACAAAATAGTAATCTAGGTGAGGCTGCCCCAGCTCAGAGCAGAGTTGGACAATCCCCTCCCTTGCCTGGCTGGCCATGCTGTGCCTGATGCTCCCCAGGCAGGGCTGGCCCTCCTGGCTGCCAGGGCACTGCTGACTCAGATTCAGCTTGCCATCGACCAGGGCCCCCAGGTCCCTTTCCTCAGTGCTGCTCTCCAGCCTCTCAATCCCCAGTCTGTACCTACATCCAGGATTGCCCCATCCAAAGTGCAGAATCCAGCACTTTTCCTGTTAAAATTGATATGGTTGGTGATTGTCCAGCTCTCTAAATTGTCTAGGTTTTTCTGCTGGGCCTTTCTGTCTTTGAGGGATTCAACAGCTCCTCCTATTTTATTTCCATTAGGATTAGCTGAGCCTTGGGGAGCCAGAGGCAAGCACAGTGTGGATGCTGCATCCAGACCATGTACATGTCCAGTCTTCCATCCTTCTGTGGGATCTGGGCCCACAGAAATCCCAGGGCCACATAGGGATTTGTCAGGATCACTGCAGCAGAAGGCAGTGTGTATAGACACTACTGACTGCAGTACTCAGGGAAAGGTAGAAAGTTTGGAGGAGGGGTTAATGAGGCAGAGTAAGGTTATATCTCTGGGAAGATGGGGTCTGGAGGCAAGTAAGAGAAAAGAAGACAAAATAATTAAATGAAAATAATTACCCAATTAAACTATTAGTGAATTCAAATAAATTTGTGTTTGTTTCTTTTTTACAGTTGAAAGCTATGGAGAGGGAAAAGGAAAACCTGACTGAGAACTGCTGTCCTGCTTTACAGATATGCCATTACACCTGCTGAGTGAAACCAAAAGTCATAGGACCACCACCTTATTCAAGATTAAAAATTCACCTGCTAAGTGAAGCAGATGTCCTGGTCCCACAGGCTAGCCAGGGCTCTGGACCCAGATTCAACCAATAACAGAAATAATAACTTCATTTTTCCCTCTACTTCAAATTTAACTTTTAAGTTGTAAACAAAGGTTTATACCTTTAGTTTGGTCATTAATCTGATCCCTTCAAATTAGGCCTTTTATATTTAAAAAAACACTGATATTTATACTAAAAAAGAAAGCAGTGACATGAAAAAGAATAAAGAACCTAGGCAGTGAGACACTGTAATCTCTGAAAAGAGAGATTTTTGTCCATGGTAATGAGATCATGCTCCTATCTGAATTAGGATCAGGCATTTTGTTCAAATCTTTTCTGCTTGTCAAGAAAAAGAAAAAATCAACAGCAGTAAGGATGAAAGAGGTAGAGAATTCTCAGAGGTCAATATCTGCTTTCTAAAACAAGCAGTGGCTCCTCTGGACTTCCAGACTCTTAAGGAATGTCTTAGCTCAGGCTGTGGCTGCAAGTGAGCAGACACTGTGCCCAACATAAATAATATATTTATACATACAGTCAGAGTAAGAAAGAAATCTTTCTGCAGGTCAAAACATATTTAATACCTGAACAGAAACATACAGGCATCCTAGACTACCTTGCATTAACCATGCAGATCACTTCAGTGAGCATGTGAAGGTATTTGAAAGAAGTCAGATTTTTGCTTTCTCTCCCCATGAAGTTTTGCAGTCTTACACCTCCAGCCACAGACATTGAATGTCATCCCTACTCTGGTTTGCTTAGGTGCAGTCACCCTGTCCCCCATACACCTGTTCAGAATTCTATTGCTGTGGCCTTCACACAGAACTGAACGAAATGTCCTCCTGAACTGTGTATTACACACACAACACAAACTGTGGTGTTTACTAAATGACTGTCCTTCACTTTGTCTTGTCTTTACATTATTTACATCCATATGTCCCAACTCTGACGCCAGATTACTTCAACAGCCACATAAACAGTCTCTGCTTTATTATTTCAAGATCACACTTTGGGGCCCTTAAGTTGTCAGACCCTGCTGGGATGCAATAAAATGTTTTCTTTCTTTCACATATTTTGAATAAGGGGTTCCAATATAGGAAGCTGTGAGATAAAATTCTGTCTCCATCATGCCCTGTCTTAAATTATGGGTCTAAGGCTCTGGAACACAAAACTCTCTGTATCTGTAAGGTCTGGGTAAGAGGTGAAGGACAAGGTATCCCTGTATACCTTAAATGTACTTCAACAGACTATCTCAAAACACATTCTCCAATTACATATCTCTCCCTTAAGCCTTATAAATGAAAACTCCAGACAGTAATTGAGCTTTCTCTGGTTGATTTTTTTGGATTGCTTTTTCTGGAATGAGTATCCTCCACATTCACATCTAACTTCCTAGGTCTGTATCTTTGTAGATGTCTCTCGAATGATTCAGATTTTTTTTAAATGAAGCGTCATACACAAAGTGTGTTTCTTTATTCTATTTGTTCTTTTAATCCTTACACAAACAAAATATTGGTTCCAATTCTCTGGTTGTAATTTCTTGTTGATTAATTCATTGTTCAGCTATAAGCTCAGTGATTAAAATATTTAGAAGGCTTTCAGGAGGTCATCTAGTAGTGCCCAAAGGCAGAATTGACTATACATCAACTGTTCTTGACAGCTGCTCGTCTAACTGGTTCTTAAAAACCTCCAGTGATGGAGATTTCATCATTTCCCTAGGCAACCTGTGCCAGAGCATAACTGCCCTTATCATTAGAAAGTTTTTCTTCCCAGAAAGTAGGATCATCTACTGGAAGACATATCAGTCACTGAAAAATGCTTTGAGATAAAGCTGTGCTGTCATCCAAATCCACCAGGTGCTCACTCAGGCTTAACATTTGGTAAGGAATATGCCATCCTTGAAAGATACAGAAATGTTTTTGAGCCACTCCCAAGACAGTAACTGATAGCAACCGATTCAGATTCAATTAGCCATTGGCTCCTTAATGGCAATAAATATTTCAGTGGCTGCTCCTGGATATCTTCCACACAAAGAATAAGAATGAACTGGGAACTATATTTCTCCAAAATATTTAATTCTTAAAGAATAGACATTAAGGGGGGGAAAAAAATTGCCTGGATCAAATACTGAAAGCATCCAGCCTGTGATGAGATCCAGATGGCATTGTGAAAGATCAGATTAGGCTGGATTAGGCCAAATATATATTCCAAGTTGTTTTGCCAATGAGCAAAAAGAAGAAGCTTCCAAGAAGGCCTACTGAGTTTGCAATTTAAACTGGCACTCCCTGCAACATAATCAAACCACTTGAGTGACAGGCAGCCTTGTGAATATGTGCTTATTTCATGCATGGCTGTTCTAAAGCAAAAAAAACCAAAAAACAAACAAACAAAAAAACACCAGTTGTTTAATGACACAAGGGAAAGGGCATTTTCAATGGTGTTCTCACTAGCAGCTCTCATTTGCTCTCCAGTTTTCAAGAAGGAAAATGGAGGCCAGGAGAAACCAATCCATTTTGGCTAGTTCAATTTTCCATGCCTGAGATTCTTGACTTAAAAAGGAAAAAAACAGAGATGAATCTTATTTCTTCATTAAATTTTTTAAGAAAAATATTGAAGCTGTTATCCTACTCTATTGAAAAAGCTTTCCATGGTAACCAGATAATGAGAGTTAAAAAAGAACTACAAAAAAGCCAAGCAGAAACTCCAAGTCGCAATCACAAACCCTCCATTAAAATTTTATTCTATTCAATTCCTATCATTCTCTTGGTCCCCATCCAAATGATGGCTGAGCCACCTCCTTTTTCATATCCATTATCTGGCAAGAATATCTGCAAGCTCTGTGCTTGTGTGGAGGCTGAAACACGTGCAGAGGCTATGATGTAAAAGAAAATCCTACAACCCCAGGAACGAACCAGATGGCACATGAAACACTACAGATGTGAGAGCAGATGAACACTGGAATGGTTTTCAGTGGTCCCATTCTGAACTTCCAGGGGGCTTTTGTATGAATTCACCCCCCCTGACTCAGGCATATAATTGAAGAGCCTCTTCATACTTGGTCACCTCATTAGTCAGAGGAAGGAGACAAATATTTCCAGTCCACTCAGGCCTTGTATTGCTTTCAGAGATCTCATTCTTCCACCATTGCTGATGGTAGAAATTTGGAGCATTCAGATTCCTATATTAGATATTTCCTTTAAGAGGCAAAAACTAGCTAAGAATGTAAGTAGCGTTTACAGTTTGGTGGAATGCCAACAGGGCATCTTACCTTGGCATTTCATGCCTTGTGCAATGTGCACAGGCATCTCAGGGACATGTGAACATGTGAAAGAGCAGGGAGGCCTGTAAGTTTTTCTAAGAAATAACTTCTGAGAAAGCTTAGAGCTTGATCATAGAATGCAGAAACCAGTTTTCATTCCTTTTAGATTCTCTATGACATGGACAACACGGTAATCCTGTCTCCTTTAGACTCAGTTGAAGAAAGGCAGTGCAAGAAATCAGAGTACTCCCTGCAGACACCAGAACCCCATGGAAAGCTCTTCTTCAGTCTGAGGGTGTTTCAGACCACTTCACCTACAGGACAGATGTAATCACAAAAGCATGGAGCATCTAGAGGAACTCTGTCTGGTTTTGGTCAAATAGTTCCCATCTTGGCAGGCCAAGTGATCAGTTCATTTCATAGCTGTGATTAGAATATGTTAACAGGGTAGGCCTAGAGCAAAACTGAATATACCAAGCTGAAGGTCTACTTTATGGCTCTCTTGGGGTTTGTGCACATAGGCATGTCCCATGTGACTTTCCCTGTGGATTCCTCACCAAGAACCACAGGCCTAAAAAACTAAAATCAAGACTATCCCAAAATAATACATTCTTTAAATTAAACCTCTCATTTACTGGCAGTAAGAGCTTAGTCAGTATACTGTTAGTGTTCACACATTGCAGACATGATCATTTAAAAAGGCTTAGGGTTGTCTGCAGCCCAGACTCCCTGTTAGACCCCTTCATTTTGCAGCACTGAAGGCTGTGTCCTGGAAAGTTTCTGGCAGCACCTCCTAATCCTTTAAACTCAACCCTTCCAGACTACCAACAACAAGCAGGGTCCATTATGGTTCAGCCTGTGGTTTTTCAGTTGCATGTTAGGCTAGCTCTTTTTCACTGTGCCCAGCCCAAGGCTGGTATTTTCGGCTGCAGTGTCTCTGGTGTTCCCCTCTCGGAAGGACTGCCACAAGGGCAGCTGCCCTCCTGCCCTGGGCAATGTGGCCTGGGAGGAAGCAGGAGATCCACTCACTCTGCACCTGACTGAGCCAAAGGGCTTTCCCTGCTCAGGCTCCTGGATCTGGAAGCACCTTCCCGTCATCTCCAGCCTTTATCCCACAAAAGACACCTCTCCGAAGCATAAAAGAGAGTAGAAACAAGATGTGAATATAGGGAAAACAGAGCATCCTCACCTCTCCACAGATATATTTGCCCAAACTATTAAGTCTGTAAGAAGAAAAAAAAAATGGTAAGAATTCTTTAATCTTAGTTTGAGCATGACTAGTAATTAAGTTTTGTATTACCAATCTGTACAGATTCAGTTTCTCAGTGATGAACTGAAGTAAAAATTAGGCTTTGACAGACATACTTAATTTTAATTGAAAAATCTAGCTAAATATAATATAACTAATAAATAGCTATCAATTGGTCTGTTTTTCATGTAACAGTAAAAATTGCCCTGGTATTGCCTGGCAAAAGAAGAAAAAGAAATTACTCAAGTTGTCTGTCTCTTTTCCCTTCCCACCATGAGATCATGCAGAGCCATGCATTATCCTAATATGGGCTAGTTAATAACTCAATTTAGAAAGAATAAGTATGCTCACTTTCATGTTGTGCCATGATTACTTGCTAATGATAAAAATAAATCTGATTAAGCAGGAACTTTGGAGGGTTTAAAGTGGCCAAAAAAGTTGTAATTTCCCAAAAGGGTATGTTGAACAGTTAACATTAAGTTATTTTCCTAAATTCTTGATGAAAACAGCCCAGCTGCGGGTCTAACACGTTGAGGTAGGTCAGAGCTCTATGGCCCCTTATGGGTTAAGACATATCCAAATTATAAAAGGTACATCCAAAGAGAAGCCAGACAAGTGGAAACCCAAAGATTAATTTGTGGGTCTGGTAACTCTCAGACTCCAGATTCCTCTCCTGTAAATACCAAATCTGTACAAAGCAAAAATTCACTTCAGTAATCCATTCTCCCTTTTCTTCTCAATTAAGACAAGTCAAATAAACTTGTTCTGCTTTGCTGTTTGATGTAAGGGGCTTATTTTGGTACCCCTGAATCAGGTGTTCATATTAAGCGTTCATTAGCATCATAATCTTGACTCAACCAAAACTGCAGAGGTTGTTTTTCTTTACCATTACAATTACAAATAGAGGTGGCTTCATCCTTCTGAAAAGGTTCTATCAGCAGTGAAATACAAAAAATACCCAAACCTTTGATGTGCTAGGATCTTCCACCATTCCTTGTTGAGAAGTTTGAAAGGTCAGTAGGTTCCTGAAAATATGATATTCAAGCTAAGATTGGCTTTCAGGTAATACAAAAAATTTTATTCCTCAGTGATCAAATTGCTGTTGTGATTGGGTTGAATTTGTGTGTTTCCAAAATAAATGACTGACTGCAGGGGATGGTCTAATGGGTGGAAGTTGGTATCCAGTCACAAAGGAGTATCCATTTTTAAATAAAAATATATACTTGTAATTGCACTTTGGCTCCTATTCACAATGGACCAAACCACAATAATTCTCAATATGACAGTCAACCATCAACTGCTGTGGCCCAAACAACTCAGACTGAGTTTGCCCTGAAGGATTAAGGTCAGGACATCGCTTCTGCTAAGATGTGATGTTATGAAAATGTTTCAAAATACGAGCATTGGGACATAAGGTCAGCTTTGGGACAATCTGACAAGCAGACTTTGCTTTCAAAGCCTCGTTTCCCACTCACCAAGCCAGGGAGAGTCTAATTTGATGTAGATGTCACAGTTTATGCAATATCACCCAGCAGAAAACCAAAATGCACATGTCCCACACTGACTCAGCAGAACAGAACTACAGGGATGTGGCCTGATGAGCAGGGATCGTGCAAAAGCTCAGGCCACTGGCTCCCCTTTCATGGCCCTTCTCCTCCTAGGCAAACAAATGGTCCACAAGTTGGCAGCGACTCAGGATGTTCAGTAGTCCACTGGCAGGGCAGCGCAGCAGATCTGGGATCAGTCACTACTGACCCCAAAATGCACCTGTAGATATGGGACCAAAAGCCCAGACACCAGAAACCTCTTTGTGAGCTCAGGGATGCTGATGCATGGGAATCATCTCATCCTCCTTCCCTCTTTCTGGGTTGCTTCTTCCTCCCCTCACCCACTGTCCCTCTGCCTTTCTCCTGTACCCTGCTCCCACCAGACCCACATCACGAGAGGCATTTCTTAATCCTTTCTCATAGCCCCACTTCCTGCACCTCCCAGCTATGAGCTGTAACGTGTGAATGCCAGCTTTGGCATTTCTGGCTTGTTATGAATTCATGCTCCTCTCTTCTTGAACTTGAGCTCAAAACTCAGCTGGTGGGAACAGCTGTCCTCTCTTTTTCCTTTTCAGTTACTTGCTGAGGGACTACCCTTCACATCTGACTCACCACCTCACAGGCAGACCCAGAATTTAACTTCTTTGTCACCCTGTTTTGAGGTTTTCTGCTTTGATACTGCAAAATGAAAAATAAAAGGCAGAGGGGGGGAAGCCCCTCTTGTTGTAACACCTGCTCAATCTACTCATGTAAATAACAATTACACTCCTCTTTCTCTTGAGTTGAAGGTGTTCAGGACTATTTCCCTGCAACCAGAACTAAATAAGCACCCAGCCAGACTGAGTGGGGAATGAGGAACTGCAGTTCAGTGTTTGACATACAAGCTGTTATTGGCTTCAGCATCTCTGCCTGTACACTGCAGGTGTGGGATGTACTGACCAGCCCACATTCACAACATTTTGGGATCATCCCTCAGTGGCAGAAGGGCTCTATTATACAGCACATGGCCCTGGATCTCTTCCGCTGTTGAGGTCCCCTACAACAGCATCAGACTCAGAATCACAGAGTATTTCAACTCAGAAAGGACCCATAAGGATCCAACTCCTTGATCATCACAGGACTACCTAAAGCTAAACCATGTGAGTAAAAGCATTTTCTACATGGTCCTTGAAATCTTGACAGGCTTAGTGCCATGATGACTTCCCTGGGGACCCTGCTCCAGTGATTGAGTATTATTAATTTTCATGCATTTCTTAAATGAAAATTTCTGCAGTAATCAGGATTTGCCTCTAGCCCAAGGACTATGGCACTATGAGAGAGCCCATGATGCATGCTCATGGGGTGACAAGAGGTGTGTGGGCATGGCTGAGGACACACAGCCCTCCGAGAACACAGAGTGACTGTGCAGGGCAAAGGCAAGCACACCTACTGCCTTCCTCGGGGACAACAGGAGCTGCTCCCAGGACTCTGCTGGGACTGTGTCTTGGACTCAGCTCACTGGCAGACTGCGAGAGCCAGGGTCAAGCTGCAAAGTCAATTATGGCTTCAGTGCCCACAAATTTTTCCTGGCCTTTTCTCTTTAACATTATGGACATACCTGTGGAATCAAGGGCATGGAATGCCATGTGGACACACAGCCTTTCTGAGAATATCCACAGTGGCCTGCCTGCAAGGCTTTTGTCACTGGGAAAGAGGAGCAAGCAAGGATGCAGGATCCATTTAAACCAAACGAGCTGATCCATGGCAGCTATATACGAGTCTGTTTTCTGTCTGTAGCAAATGCAAAGAGGGCCTGTCTAAACCACAATAATGGAGGCTAAGCTGTTCAGCTTTCCTCCCATGTGCCAAAGGGTAAGAGCATGCACTCAGTCACTGTGCCCCAGCTGATACTCAATATATTTATTGTGCTACAATATGCTGATCATATGTCTGAGCCTCGAGAAATGATTAACATTTCTGGTTTGATTAAGTGAAGGTCCCTTTTGAAGCTGCAAATGATGCCGCTACAATCTATCAAGCAAATATGTATTTATGAATATTTAAAAATGCTAGTTATGCAAATGTGCACTTAGGGAATTTAAAAATACATGTAATTAATCTCCTTGGGGTTGCTGTGATCTGTTGAGTGAATACATATCCAAGGAGAATAATCAAGTCAATAAGCCAACAATGACTATTACAGAGGGATACTCAGTTGTACTCCTCCACAGACAATGCTAAGACACAGTGGTTCTAGAGTAGACTGTCATCTTGTTCTTCAGCCATTTCTCTGTTACGTTGCAATAACTCAGGCTTGGTGATGAAGCAATCCCTGCCACACTAACCAGGGTGTTCAGACTCATAACAAAATCATTGTTGCAAAAAAGAGAGTATGCAGCATCTTTTCTAGATTAAATGTTTATGTTTACATCTTTCATTCCACCATTTACTTCAGGCAAAGTCCTCAAAGACACTCAGTTCTTATTTCTCTAATATCTGACCCCACTCAATGGTGGAATCCTCATCCTCAAGTGCATGCAATTCCCAGGTTGCATGGATTATCTAAAGAAAGACATCCTGGAAATTAGCCAGGCTGAGATTCACTTAAGCTAGCAAAGACACAAAGGAAAAAAGATTGTGCTTAAAGTATATAAGGGTTGTTTTCATTACCTAATAGCTCTGCTTCCATGCTTACTCTACATCTTGTTCCTCTTGCACCCACACTGCATTTATATTTCTTCACATCTGGGATCTCTTTTGTAGAATTCAACAAGATAAAACATCAACACAATAATAGCAGGTGAGACATAGCCTAAAAGGCTGAATGGATCAGCAGCATGTGTTTCCTGGCCACTTAGCATTCCCACACTCTAGCTGCCCAGTTGCTCTCTTGTGACTTCCACCAAGCCTATCTTCTATCCTTGTGGAGCAAATAAATGGCTCCAGGAGTCACACGTCATCTCCAGGCTATACAGTGTAAAGGACCATTGGAGAAATCTGGCATCTTTGAGGTTTCTTTCCATTTTTTTGACTTGGCTGAAATGAGATAAAGGACTTAAAATTTACTGGGGGCTTGATTGGGGAAAAAGACATCAAAAACATTCATGCAAAGTATATTCTCATCAGACGTTTGTATAATTTTCCCAGAAGACAGTATTTAAGAAACTATATTTGCACATAAATCTCCGTGGTTACTTACCTGGTGACTAAGTAAGAATCTGGAGATTGTTCTTCCTGATTCATCTCCTCTTAAGCTTTCAGATATTCTGGGATGTGCCTCTGGCTAGAGCCATTTCATTTCTTCTTCCCTTATCCATGTCAGCTGGTAACTGGCTTCATAATCTACTCAAAAGGGTTTTCATCTGAGGCACAAGAGACTGAGGATCACATCCTCCTCATAACTCATTTGTACAGCATTCAAAAACTGAGATTAAGAAAGTCTCACACCATAATTCTCCACACGTAACCTTGCTACCTAGGAGAAAAATTTGAACCTGATGGAGGAAGCTTTTGGTTGTCTGGGTTCCATTCTTTCTGCAGAGGATTCAGTCTGCAGCAGGCCCCCATCTCTGGGGGTCACTGACATCTACTGCTGGCCGGTCCATGAAGCCATCAGCCTCCACTGCCCACATACTCTAGCACCTAGGCTCCAACAAAGGCTTCCAAGAAACTGTACAACTATTTAGTCTTAACCCTCATAGGATAACATTGAGCCCCAAATAGTGTACACCTGTCAGCTCTGTATAAGCAGCATAGCTAATTTTTTATTTATTTTGCATATAAACAAAGACAAGTAGTCAATTTCCATCTCCAGACTTGCCAGAGTAAAACAGAAAGTATAAAAAAAATGGTAAATTTTCAGTGATGAAAGTGAGAATGCAGCACGGGTATTTAAAGATAATTGCTTCAAAATCATTGTTTCTGGAAGTGAAAAGTATATCAGGATGCTGCAGAAGGCATTGAACAGGCTACAGAGCTGGATAGAGAGAAAGGGCAATGCTGACTCTCTGGAGATGTCTACAGTAAGTTTGGGCTGCATTGAAGCTCACAGTGCACACAGACCTGAGTACTCTCCATCACACACATTGCAACACAAGGACTCTGCACTCACGGCAGCCACCCCACCCAGGAGCTGTGCTGGTTCCAGAGCAGGCTCAGGAAATGTAAGTGCAGCTGGGTCCCAGTGCAGTGCAGCAGATGACAGCAGAGATGGTCACATTCACTTAGCAATTCCTTTCCAAAACATGTAAACACAGCACAGCTTTTCACAAAACTGATGGTAAAATCTAGACCCAGGGCCAGGCTTGTGCAAAGAGGTGAATCTCAGCCTTTGGGGAACAGTGTTAGCTTCACAGATACCTTAATTAGTTACATTTGAATCCATCAGTACCACACTTGTGACTGCAGGAGCAGCACTGCATCTCTAATCTCTGCCTGGGAATATGGTCAGTGTGAACAGGGCCAGTGAACTGCAGCATAGCTCAGCAGAACTGACTAAAGTTAGGAAATGGCAGCTTCTTTCTCATTTCAGATGTCTGTGAGAAAAGACAAAATCAGGACCTTTGTGTTCAGCAGTGCACTGACTGATATTTTCATATGCTAAGTTTCAGTAACAAAACCACATCTGCAGTGGAAATATTGACATGAATATGAACAGTGGCTCCAAATTCTTCTAGAAAAGTATTTTATTTCTGAGTTAGGACTTACTGTTTCAAGCGGCCAAACCTAGTAGTTCTCATAAGTAAATTAGGTCCAATTATCTGATGTCTAAATTAGAATCCTCTCCCTCCTCAGCTCCATTTGCAGCAATTTTTAGCACAAGAGCAATAACAGTTAAACACACTTACCTAATTATAGATAATGATCTTTATAAAGAGCTGCTAGAATATGCTAAGCATCTTAGCATAAACATACTCATTCATTCCTACAGCAAGATTATGGTAAAGCCTAGTGATTGTGGCAAATAGTACCCCTGTGGAAGCAACCTGCTCAGTACAAGACACCATGTTAGTCAAATGACCTACCTCCTCCCTTTCTTCCATCCCAGCAGCTGCAGGTGTTCATTTCCGGCTCAGAGAGAAGATCTCAGCCCATCTCTTCCATCAGCACTTCTGTGCAAAGCATCCTTTATTGCCTCTGATTTGTGACACTGTCTCTTACTGCTGCCATGAGGCAGGCCAGCTTGAAGACTCATTTTGTCCCAGACCCCACAGTGCTCACGTTGTTAGATAAAAATTAACGACCAAATTCTTCTGCCAGGTCAGATTAAAGTCACCACTCGTCACAAAAGGGACAGATTTCCTCAGTTTGACTGGGACAGTCAACATAGTAGAACTCAAGTTCTGTCCAGTCCTCCTCCTTCCCTTCCTGGCATTGCATCCTAGGAGCTCAGGAGCAAATGCTGCTGGTTTCCAAAAGGGCCTGTGCCACACTTTCCGTGCTTCCCTGCCTGACAAGACTAGTTTCATCCCACAGAGGGAAGCTACCGGAAAGACAAGCTCTCCTCCTGTGACCGTGAACTCCCACTGACATATCTCTGACAAACACCTATGCTGCTAAGAGAGAATTATTAGGAGCTGAAACACAGCCCTTACACAGCAGAAGCAGCTACCAAGG
This sequence comes from Thryothorus ludovicianus, assembly GCA_013397245.1. Taxonomy (NCBI): domain Eukaryota; kingdom Metazoa; phylum Chordata; class Aves; order Passeriformes; family Certhiidae; genus Thryothorus; species Thryothorus ludovicianus. The sequence goes on along the minus strand of VZTB01011674.1, from coordinate 883,777 downwards.
CCCTGGGGTGATCCTTTGGCCAGTTTTGGGGGACCTAGATCCTAATGTACTGTCTGCAGCACACACACTTTTTTATGTCTGAGGACCAGGTCTGCAAGCTCCCATGAAGCAGCAGGCAGAGCAGCAAGAGCATTTCCTCCCTTGCTGCCAGCAAACCTGAAAAACCACAAACCGTGGGGCTGGGAGGGACTGTGGGAGCAACCTCTGCACTGCAGACTGGTCTGGAACCTGCACCTGACATAAGAGCCTTCTGAGAGAGATTGTACTACCCAAAAAGTTTCCTTCGGAGTGGTCTGTGCTCTTGCAGCTTTGATAGCACTGGGCTCATTTCCCTGGGATTTTATTCCTGCTTCGTACCCCTGAAATAACAAGAGAAGAAGCCTAGTGCAGACCCTGGTCTGCGGTTCTGTGTCCCTGTTCATCAAATTGCCAGCAGCCTCCTCACTATTTTAGGCAATGGCAGTGGCCTGCTGTATCAAATGTTGCTTTCCTGGTCTGAGCAGAAACAGAAATTCCTTCACAGAACATTGTGTGAATCATCATATGGGACACTTAGAAGATGTGTTGCCATGAGTTGTTGAGGGTCTGTATCTCTTGAGACTACAAATAATCCACTTCTGTTAGGGGAAACACACAAGGGGAGCACCTTTGCTGTGGTCAGGAACAAAAGAAGATGCAGCAATAAGAGAAAATTAGAAAATGGCCCCATTAAGGCATCAGCTAGCTGTTTGATGCTGCTAAATTACAAGGTCTAGTCAGAGAACAGCATGGTACTGAAACAAAACTGCTTTGAGAGGCCAAACCCATTCTTGGGAAAAGCAGTAGAGATGAGCTGGTTACAAAAGAACTACGTCTGGTGAAGGACCTGCTTTTACATGTGGTGTACTATCTGTGTGAATATCAGCACATCTGATGCCTGCTCCTATGACAAGTTACTGTGCAAAACCTTTCGTAACCCAGAGGTGAGGTTGCAAGACTGCTAAGAACACCATCACAAACCTCAATACTGCAGGCAAACTTGTCTCATGGTTGCTGCTTGCAGCCTACAGCCAGACCCTCCCCATGTCTCTGCACTAAACCACCAAAAAAAATGGTTTTGGCAAAGTCGTACTAATAGCGTGCAGAACAGATGAGTGTGTAGCTGGTGTGCTGGGTTCTGAGGACTTCCTGCCTCTCACCCAGGAAGGGCAGGGTCTGCAGGTGTCATCTGAGGTGAAAAATAAAGTGCAGCTCCCAGTGACTTTTTCCTAGTTACTGGTTTAGCTTTCAAGGTCTGTATTAGTGAGAGAAACTGAACTGTCTTTATATGGAAATACAAATGTCTAAGAGAACATTTCATAGTAAGTATATAACATTTAATTGTAAGTGTATAACAGATAGTAAGAAAAAAGAAGTACCATATTATTCTGGGCATGCAGAGTGCAGTTGCAGCTGCATGCACACAAAACCTAATTTTTTGCAGTGATAAAAGAATGAACAGGCCTGTTTCCAACACCTGCAGACGTGTCTGCAGTGCCTTTGCATGACTGACCAGAAAGCAGAGATCCCAGGGTTGTGAGAGACTTTCCACCTCAGTTATCTGCATGCCATAGAAGCTGTGTGAGAATCACCAAAGAATGGCCTCAGCTGTGTGGATTTAGCTGACAAGAAAACAAGCATTTCCTGCTGGTATGAGCAACAGCACTGACTCCTTCCTGCACAGAAAGGCACTTGTCCCATTTCACATTTAAGAAACAAAGGAACAAAGAAGGGCTGGTTCTCCTGACCTGGAGTCAGGCCTAGGATCAGTCTGAACTGGTGAAGAGCCTGCACCATCTGTTCCTATGATTCAAGGCTTTCTCTTCAAGGGAACATACCAGAAGAATCAATATTAATAGCATCAGCCAGGAGCTATTCTCTTTCAATACCTGAAACTGCAGATTTTCTGCCATGCAATGAGCTCTGATAAGTGATCTGAAATACTCCATCAAATCCAGTCTTGAACAGATGAACTTTTCCATAAAATACTGCCTCTGCATAACTAGGAAATGTGAAGGGCATGTTCTCTTCTGCATACACAGGCCTCTTGCTGCATAGGTCCAAAAGACATTAACAATCTTAGTGTGGACAACTACTTGCCATAGACCTAATCTGGAACAATAATTCTTGCAACTTCCTTGAATAGTTTCAAATTATTCATTACAAAGCCCATTCTTGACTTTCAATTGCTAATCTTTTCTCCCCTAGTTAATCCTATACTTCACATAAAAGATGGTATGCCTAATTTGTGTTATTACTGCAAGAATTTATTAAAATGGAGCTTTAATAGGAACTTCAGTGGGTCAGGTTCCCACCTCCAAGGCCAGAGCTGTAGAGCACAATAATGTCTGTTTTATTATGCAAAATCTAAACTAACAAGATGTCTTGGCAGCATTGGGAATAGGCATGAGGTGCTTTCTTTCTCTTATCCTGTCTTTTGCAAAAGAAAAGCAAACATACCATGCTCTTCTAACTAGCTGAAAGAATAAGGAAGCTTTTCCATTTCTTTTTTTGTGCTCTCTGGTCACCTCACAAAGGCATGTCCAACAGAGAGATAGAATCAAAAAAGACCACGCAAAGCTGTGCAGCACATCGAGAGGAGAGGAGAGGAGAGGAGAGGAGAGGAGAGGAGAGGTGGGGCAGCCCTTGAGAACATTTTAACCAGGGCAGTTCATGTGTGGCCATTGTTTCTGTGGTTATAGCTCAAGCATGTTGATAGACTACATCTGTTCCTCAAGTTCTCAATTTATTTCCTAATTGTCTTGATGTGTAAATCTTATGTATTACCTTTTATGTAAGATTTAGTTTTGTGCCTACTTGCAAAGCTTGTATCCACTAGATGTTGCTTCCCTCTGAGGTGCTGAGCTTCATCCACTTTAATCCACTTAGGATTTGAGCTGCAATTCACAATGAGCTGGAGGTGATGGTAACTGCATAAAACCAGGAAGAGTATGTTTTATTTCCAGCACAAATCACTTCACTTGGCTAGGTCTCTGTCAGTCTCATTTACAGAGGTGAAAATATTTAGCCTCTTTGGAAATCTACAAACACAAAAGCATGAGATAAGTGCTTAGTATTAGCTGAGGGATTGTAACACTTCAAAGAGACATTGCCATCATTATGGAATTTCCTTAGCAATGAGGAAAAGACATTGCTTAGAGTAGAGGAAGAAAATATAATTCCTTCTTATTCACTCACAGAAAGCATAATTGTAAATCAACGTTGACCAGATGACATGAGAAGAAGAAATGCTGCTTCCAAAGTTGATCAGAAATCAGTGTCTCTAGCACTGACGGCCTCAAAGTTGTTTTTAAACTGGGGACAGTAAAATTACAGTCTCTGTCATGCGCACCAGCAGTGACAGATAATGTAACTAAACAGCTTCTATTCTGCAAATTAAATGCAAAATTAAATGCAAGTGCTCTCAAAGGGATGAGTTTATATTCATTCAGTGAACAGCCACAGGCAATTGATTACTGAGTGTATACATTAGAAAAACTCCCTTTCTCTGCAAGCAGGTGGTTTCAACTATAGACCCTGTACAGCTACTAGAAGATGCACACCCTAAGACCTGTGGTGTTCTGTCTGTTTGTGCCAATGGGAAGTCTGTCCAATTGTAATCAATGTGCTTATCATTGTTGGAGTCTCTGCAAAACACACACACACACACACACACCACAGGCTGGAGGAAATTACAAGCGAGCCATTATAATGATTAAGTAACCGAGCAACCTCTTGATAAGTTCCAAGTAATTTAGTTTCCCCTGGAGCCACACTGTTGAGTCCACAGAGAGAACAGTGCCAGCACGACAGTGAGGGTCTGGTGGGAGGGAAGCCATCCAGCAGCTCTGCTCGTGCATGCAAACAGAGTTTCTGGAACATTCACCTCTTTAATCGCGCGTCCACTGAGCTCACTTTTTAAAGCTACAATTATGTTACACGCTCCTGCCAAAAAAGCAGCTGACATATGATGAAATTTTAAAAAATTCTGTTTCCTCTCTGACTACAGCACTTGTCCTGCCCCACATTATTTTTCTTGATAACTTCATAAAAAGGCATTAATTTCCTGTAAATAAGGATTTGGGGAGTGAGCACCTGGATGGCAGATTCCAGGTCTGCCAACTTTCTTCTTTTGGAACACTGATTTTCAAGAAACAGGGAACAATCTTCTGAGACAGAGATCCTGATAGACTTCTTTATATTAATACTACTTCTTAGTCTAGTCTTGGGGATTAAGAAACTAAGTCTTAAAGATGGATTGCAATTTAGCTAGGAGCAATCCTGCAGGAGAGGAATATGCATATGAGCTTCCAGAAAAACCTGGCTTAGCATCTGGAAGTACCTACAGTGCTATCCTCCTCTGACACAAACCCACAAAGTACCACTGCCCAAGTAACACTATTCCATATGCACAAAAATAACTGCCAGGACCTACACTTGCACCTCTTAGGCAACTGCAAATGTCTCTCACCACACAAAGAAATACCCAAAAGGTTGGAAGGAAGGAAATGAGTATCAAAGCACAGGAGGGGCTCCCTGCTCAGTGAAATCAGGTCCTTGGAACCATCATCTCCAGTATCCAAGTGCACCTTCAGGTGTCAGATACTTCTGCAACTCTGATCCTAAACAAACTTCAGTTTCTGGGGAATGACACCTTCACAAGCATTGTCCTCATCTTCATCTGCAAAATAATCAGAATCTGGTCACCTTTTTGAGGGTCAGATGTTCTACTAATAAATACCTCTTAACTTAAAGGAATACAGCAGCATCCCTGTAACTTACATCACATTGTATGGAACCATAGCGATGAGAGAGCAAAACCTTCTGGTTTTAACCACAGCCCATCAGTTGATGCTACATAGGTAAACATAATTCAGATCAAAGGTGATTAGTGTCACTGCATCATTTTTCTAAATGGGAGAGAAGCAAACACCAAAATCCTAACCTAATGCAATGTTCCATGTTTTTCGTGAAAGAAAACAAATATTTGGCTGTAAAAGTAGATCTGCTACTTCAAAAAAGATGTGATTGGCATTTTTTGGTGATATTATACTGGCCCGTCACCACCATCACTGAAGCTAAAGGCATGGGGAGACACTAACTGATTTCAGCAGAGCAAGGTTAAACTTGTGCCACCTGCCTTTAAAGAGCCAGACTCTGCCCTGAGAGTCCTCCACGTGCAAAGGCTTGGCACAATCAGCTCAAATAGCAGACCTTCGAGCAGGAAGGAAGTAGGTGAAAAAGAGACTGCAGTGGGTTTTGATGAAAGGGGAACTATCAGTCTGTGGAGAAGCTAGCAATAGAAATACTCAGGGAGCAGCCTCTTCTTTAATGTTTTTGCAAGTGACATTGATATGCAAAGCAAGTGTGCTGCTGGTGTTTGCTCATAGCATAAAGGAGACAGGCCCCATTTTTCTAGGAGAAGCTTGCAAATCCAGGAACTGGAGGAGAAGGTGACAGGAGATTAAATTCAAAGCTACTCAATGCAAGATCATATATTTGTGGAGTAACCATAAGCTGAGAGCTCATTAACCGGAGATGACTGAGGAGAAGAAGCAGAGAGCATTAGTTAATTATAGGATGACTTAAGCTACCAGGTGATGCAACTATGGGAAAAAGCAAACGTGATCCTAGGATATGTCAGCCAAGGTATTTCCAGAGAAGACAAGTAGTGGCTGTCATGACATAAAGCAGTGGTGCAACCAGGAATGGTAATAACATAAAAATGGCTGTACTACTTCAGGCCAAAGCTTCTCCAAGCCCATTACCCTTTTTACAGCTGTGACCAGAGTAAGAACAGGAAGAATAAGAATAGGACAAGCACATCTAAGACTTCTTTCTGATACTCTCATAGCCTTAAAACATTTTCAGCTGAGGGGATTTCCTTCGTTAATTGTCATTTGACTGTTAAGCAACCCACTTTGTTCTAAATGATTTTCAATCTACTCATGAGACAGTGTAAATTTCTTGAATCCACTTTGTCCTTCTGCAAGGACTTCCTTACATTTACTGCTTATCATATGAACAATCACACCCTTTTCTAAATGTTTTGAGCCTACTTTCAAATTATTTCATAATCTTTCCCCTAATTCTTCTGCAGGATGTAATATGAAGTAGCCAATCCTTATTAACCTTTTCTCAAATTTTGTAATCTTCTGTCATAAGTTCCCAAGAGACCTCTCTTTCAGACCAACCAAGCCTCCTGTATTCAGTCAGTTTGCACCCCTGGCCATTCCTGCTGCCCTGCTTTCAGATTAAATAGACCCTTTCTAAGCTAAGGAGAGCAGGACAGCTTTGAAAGTTGGTTAAGTCACACATTGTATCATAAGGATGTGTTCTCTTTCTGCTCCTAATAATTCCTATATTTGATGTGGATGGGGATTTTTATTTTGCTTCTTGATGGATATAAATCTAGTGTTTGTATGTCTTATCCAGCCATCCACACCCAAGAAATATTAGCTTCACCTTGAAGAAGAACTGAAGAACAAAATCAAAGTAAGACAATGACCAACATGAAGAGTCCATCGTATGAGTTGAATTTAAAAGCAAAGTTATGACTCTTCTCTGTACAAAGCACTGAAAGCACCAGGGAAAGAGCAGAGTTCTTAGGATGAAATGCAGTGTTGGGACAAAGATGTAAATTTGGTTTGGATATAAATGAGGCTTGGATATAATCAGACTGTTGATTATAACAAAGCTCAGAGACTCTGGCACAGCTTCTTGGCAGAAAAGAGGGTAAAAAATAAAATTAGTTTCAGGATGGGCCAGAGTCAGATCGTGAAATATTGGTTACCTGCAGTACTGGGAGATTCATAACACAGGAAGGCCCCACCTAGTAGCAAATGAGGTGCCTCACACCAGCTCCCTCTGTGGCTGCATTCAGGCCTTCCCAAGGGCGATGCTGCTTGCTTTCCTTTTAGGACAGGGTACAGCTCTTTGCACACAGGCATCCAGAGACCTACCAAAAGCATTCACAGGGAAGTAAAGGCAGAGAAAACAGGGAAGGCTGTAAAGCTTGATGCTGCTTAGGGCTACAAGCCATTACGAGATGAAGAATTAGCTTGAGCAGCTATATGGGATTAAGAAAACCACATGAATCCTACTGCAGAGCAATGTGGTGGGAGGAGCAGGCTACATAATCCGTAAACTTTTAAATAATTTCATACTTATTAAATAGATAAATCATTTAAGCAATTATTTATGGATAGACTAATCCCCTCATTTACTGTTCCTTTTGTAGACAATCATGGAGTAACCATTACTGCAAATACTGGAGCTTATAATGGGTCAGATAACAGAAGTATGGAACTAGGCACCAGATAGACAAAAAAAAAAAATATTTGGTTTGGAATAAGGGGCTTTTTGTTAGGTTTTTGGCTTTTTTTTTCACCAGTCTCAGCATTTATAAAACCTCAGACTACCACCACACTAAAGAGACAGAAAAAAAAAAGACAGAGCTGCCAGAAGTCTTCTTCAGGATCACTGTCTTACTTAAGTGACACTGTCTTGTCACTGAATTTATGACTAAAGCACTAGAAGATACATGCTGGAAAGCTAACCAGCCAAAGGTATTATTGTATACACTGGCATAACATAGACACATTTCAGAGAAGGGTAAAGCAACTTAAAGGTATTTCTCTTGGGAAGTCAGAAAACTGGGAGGATCATTTCCATATGCTCAAAGAGGTCCTGTCTTACAGGCAGGGAAAGTAAAAGTCTTCTTTACTAAATTGCCAGTAGAGCTGGCAACTCTAATGCAAAAGAGATAGACTAGTGCAGTGAAACTCTCTTTGCCTCAGCTGCCAAACAGCTGCTGGGCTCTCTGACATTGGTTGTAATGCTGTGCTTTAGTGCCAAAGTCACCCAGGCAAAACCTATTGTCCAGAAGGACAAAGATTAGAAGCTAAATACAGGTAGACTTTATTAAATAATCTTACAACATGAAAATATGAAATATGGAAAAATTATGTCAATTTTCTATAAGGTGCATGGGAAAACGTATGTAAAGGCTGTTTAAAATTATTTTTTACTTTGGTGTATGTAACACGCAAATAATTCTTTTTTCAACAAAAATATACTGTTCCCATCACAGACGCACACAAATGTGGGTCTGACAATCACTGTAATTTTTCTTTCAAGGCTAGAGGAGGGGTGCATCACAAAGGCAGCTGCAGAGTTGCAGGGGTAAAGATTCACACCACCCACCTATAAACACCTCCCAAATACACATGCATGGAGATCAGCAGAACACAATGCAACCTCTAAAACACAGCCCCAATAAATTAAAATTCTTGAAATCTTGTTCAGAACAAAACAAACAACAACAACAGAAAACCCCCTCACGGTATCTGTTCTATTCCCACCGGGGTTGTGTCATCTCATCATCAAGAATAACAATAAAATCAATTCATTACGTTCCATTGAAGGCAGCCTCAGGAGAGAGATCAAAGAATAAGAGGAAATGAAAGCTAAACGACTTTATCACCTTTGGAGTCAGTCCCAGAGATCTCAAATTAATTTAGATTGGTGGGGCAGTGCATAAAAGCTGCCAAGTTCTTTTGCCAGTGCACAGCCTCTATACAAACCAGTGAAGTGCTGTTGTCTCTGGGGCTTTTCAGTAAGCCAAGCATTTTTGTGAGTGCTAAGTACTTTTTCCTTTGGCCATTTCAAGTTTATTATCATATACGGGAGGAATATTTTCATGTTTTCCTCTTGAATTCTGCAGGGAGCTATCTGTCTCTCCTGAAAGACCCAGCTGGGACTTTTCTGCCTGAAACCTGTTCTCCCATGGGAGGCTGCCAGCCATCAGCCCTTTCTGCTCCCAGCAGCAGCTCTGACTAGTCAGCCACCCTGGAACACCATCCCAAGCAGACAACAGTGCCCACAGGAGCTGAGAGCTGCCTGCAGCAAACCTTTCTCTCTGCTCAAGAGAGCAAAGCAATTCCCCAAAGCTGAAAGTCACAGGGAAGGTTGCTGGAGGATAGAACCTCTCTGGAAAGGGGTTTTGACCAGAAAGGGCTGCTCACAGGGGGAGCCGGGATCCTCCCTCCACTGATTACAGTGGGCAGCACAAAACCTGACTCCAGCCTCTCTTCCCTCAGCCACAACAGGGAATCCCAGAGATTCCTCACCCTGCCATTTATTTTTTATCTCTTTCCTATGAATTTGATTTCAGATGCTTGAAAACAGCATTCTGAGCACTAGTTTTCCCTCCGGGCTTTCCTTGCCATGCCTTATTGTATTTCATTTTCAAACCAGATCACTATTTCCTTTTCAGCCTTTGTTTTAACACCCAGGCCCTAGACAACCAGACATGAGACTGGCTCTGTGTGACTTCTGTCTTATCTCAGGCCAAATTTCACAGCATCTGTGGCACCACATGCCAGAGAGAGAAAGAGACATTCTGATAGACACCTTCCCTTCCGTCACTTCCTTGGCAAATAGCTGCCTCTTGGAAACACCCAGTTAGTCAGTGGATCCCATCAGCCCCAGTGATTCAAAGCTGTGTAATCTGCAGCTGCAGACAGGCACTGCCTTTTTCCTTTCCATTGCATGCAATTCTCCAAATGGCATGTAGGCTTTTAGCCTCTCTGACCTGATTTCTTAGCAGCCAAGCAATGTGGAGCCCAAGACTGCAAGGCTGCAGCATCTCCTTTGAAAAGCGATGTGCTTGATACCTACCTTAACATCTGCTAGCAATGAGCTGTAGAATGCTTTGAACTGTGTGTTTTAGAGAGGCCTCCAGGTACCTAGGCATTCCTCACTGTGTGATCAAGCCCCACCAGCGAAACCAGGGCCCTATGAAAGGACTCTATTCTCACCTACTCACCGAACATCCAAAAAAGAAATAATTCCTTCATTCAGCCTCAGTTCTAGGTTCAGTAGGAGGTAAAATCTCGTAAAAAATTGTATTTTATGGAATAGTTCCTGATCTTCCAACTTTATTTCTTAACTTACTCCCACAAGGGAGTCCCAGAGTACAAAGTTTATATATCCTGCTATATAAGCCAATTTTGAAAGCTCAGTCATGAAAGAAAGCTGCTCTAAAGAGCTAAGAAAATATGAATTTACTGCCATCAGAAATCTATACTCTTCACAACCAGTTTGAAAACTAACTTTATTTTGCTAGCCCCCCACTAGAGAGCAGCTAATATTTTTGGAGGTTGTGCTTGCCTGTTACTTAGCATGGTGGAAATACATCATGAATAAGCTTCAGCACGAATTAAGTGCTCCAAAAAGTGAAACCCTATCCAAAGTCCATCTATTCATCCATGAGCATTCAAACTTGTTTACAAATAAAATTTCTTTTTTAAGTTGGGATTTTTTTTTAACTGTCTGACCAGCTCTTCCTGGACTTGAATGCTAGTCATTCGTCCCAGTGTAGCTCCTGATGGATAGATCCACATGATCAAAACCACTTACAAAAGCAAAGTGTAGTCAGGCTGCTGGCAAGCTTAGAAGACAGAAGGAAAGAGAGACAGAAGGACTTTTCAGTTGCTTTTCCTGGTGGTCAGTTCAGCTGAGTGTCAAAGTACAGCAATAGTCTAAAGCAGAGATGCTGTCACAGGCGCATGCCAGCCTTGCCTGTAAATAAATAAAAGGCATCATTTTCCTCTGCTATGAACCTGGCACTTTTCACCAACACTAAATTGATTTAAAACCTTCCAGAGGAAAAGCCTCAATGTTTAATTTCTCTGGCTAGCCTTAGATTCTTGGCCCTAATTTTATTTTCCATAACATCCAGTTTATTTCTTTTGACGTTTGTTATCCTTCAAAAATGCTATTGTAATTAGATCATGACACTCTACAGCTATCTCCAAACTTAAATATTCCCTTTCATTTAAGAGACTTCATGTGTAAATTTCATGAGGTTTTGAACAATGTTATCTTGAAAGTACACTGTGTTCAGAGCCAGGGTGAAAGGAAAATAAACCCACAGAAAATAAAAAGCAATTCAAACTTCTACCCCAAAACTCAAATTAAACTCTTTTGATCCTCCAGAATAACTTACTTGATTTTATTTATTTTCCCATTCTTCTTTGCTTCCTCTGTTCAGACTGAGAGGGAAACACTGAAATACTGCATGAAAAAAAACCCTCCTTTTTACTGTATTTTCAGCTCAGCAAGGACTGGAAAAATAAAGAGAAAGCAGTGTGGCCTGAAAGTAATCTCTGTTCATTCACCTCAGGAAAGTTGTCTGACTAAGGGCTGTTATGTAATAAATAATCTGAAATACAGATCTGTCTATTTCAAACTGGTACGATTCCACAGACTCAACCTAAGGTCACTGGTACTGCCAAACTTGTTGCTCCCCAAATTACTTTGAGTTCAGCCTCACACAGTTCACCATCAAGTAGCTCTCTTTTCTTTTTTCCACAGTGGTTGTGACCTAAACTAGAAGACTGTTTTCTTTTCCCAATGAAACTCAACTGCTGAGGAAACCTCTCCAAAAAAGCGAGCAAACTAAATAGCAGTTGGCTTTTCAACATGAAAGGTTCATGCTCAGCCCTTGCTTGTCCCCAGGTGCATGTGACTGCCTCAGAGTTTGGTTGGAACCTCTCTCTAACTGCTGGCTACCAGCCTTGAGAGGCCCTTTCCACAGGAGCATCCAGGGATTCATCCATACATTTCCCCCCAGGTTAATGTATGGGCCAGAAGCAGGTGCAGGCCTTGACTTAGCAAAGATTCATGACCCATCACATAAACAGATATTCAAAAAGCTGAATGCAGGAGCAAATGAATGCCAGAGGAGGAATCTCTGAGCTGCTCTCAAGCAAAGAAAGAAGAAGCAGAGAAAAAAAAATCATACAAGAAAAATATTGGAACCAAATCAAATAATATTCACACCGCCTTTGTATACTAATGGCACAAAATTCCTGCAAACTAGTGATCCCACCAAAACAGGGTAGTCTTACACAGAGATTCCAAACAGCAAGACAAGAAACTGAGTCCCAGAGATGGCTCCTTTTACCGTGGTCACATTATGGGGTCCAACCACCACCACCCACAGACTATCTGACCTACCCCATCCTGCTGCTACACAATAGCCCACCATGCTGGATGTGACTCAGATATCATATTTGTGCTATGGGAATATAATCTTCACCTAATCTGCTCAAAATGGCACCTAAATCACGCTAGCCTTGTTGCTTGATTTCCTTGAAGTTTCAGACTATACTCAGGCTTCCAACTCTCTCATCCCCATCTCAACCACCACACCTAATAACAAAGCATCAAAAGTAAGCATTTCTAGATGCTAAAAGTACACCAAGCATGTTTCTTAACATGCTGAGGAGAGAAGAGACCTTTTATAACGTTGACATACTCAACATTTAGGAGCCTAAATCAAACTCCTGGGACTTTTAAAATTACAGAGGGTTTAAGGCCCTTGGCCCTCAATTGCGAGATATCTATTAATATGGCGATTTTTTCATGTTGATTGGCAGATTTCAAAGCAGATGGAAGTAGCACACCTTTTTGGCACATTTTGTAAGTGAAAAGCAGCTTTTTTGGGCCTGCCTGTGAATTTGTCCCTCTCGTTTCAAATCTGACTGACTGTAGCATCCAGTCGCTGGGGCTCCTTGCCCAAACCATCAGCTGGTCCTCCGAAATTGCTTCTTCTGCCTGGTCTCTGCAGTTCCCCAGTCTCCAGTCCCCAGGCATGTTCTGGAGAGTACTCCTGCAATAAAGAATTAATGACAGCCCTGGAGGGCTCACATGTATGCACCCAATCTCCCCAAAATGAAACACTTACAGTGTCCCAGTGCTCCATACAGTGATCTCCAGCAGCTCTCACACAACAGCCTTGTTTTTAGACACACTATTATTATAGTGCTTATGCTCATGTTTCTTAAACATGTGGGAAATGTTGATTCAGGCTGTACTTAATGTAAAACTTCTTGGAGTACTAAAAGAAAAAAAAATCCTCAAGCACGTCATCTTATCATTAAGAAAACTACTTCAGGCAATTTTGGGGTCCTTTTCTTTGGATTTGAGTTGCCCCACAGGGCCTGTTGGTTTCAGAAATGAAGGATCAATTCAGGATCTTTAGAATAAAGCTATAACTGAAATCCACAGGCATTTTTTCTGACGGGTCAAAAGGAGTGACCATAATAAGGCTCCTCTGAAAGTCTCCCCTTTAAAACTTCCTTTTCTTAATGCAGTCTAGTCTCTAGAAGCAAACATATGTAAATTTTATTAACGCCCTTTTCTGCCAAAAGGATTTGTTTCCTTCCTCTGCTGATACCCAGTACAACTCACAGCATCAATTCACCACTAGAAGAAAAGGCTGAATGAACAGGAGTTCCAGAGGTTTCAGCTCCTCTCACGTTTTAGGGCACTGAAGTAATCCTCAAAACACGGTTCCACACCTCTCAGTTGAGTGCCCATTAGAGGGAATCTGACTTCCTTTTGTACTTTTCCTCTTCTATAAAAAAAAAAACAGTTCATACTGGGAGGGAATTCATCCAGGCTTAATTCCCCATGTATAAAACTTGATGACATTTTGGGTGTTCCATGAAGAGATCAGAGTGGCTGACTGTGTGCTCTGTACAAAGCAACCTAAGTGCAATTCAGGTTTAAAAAAATGTGTGAAAACAATAGGAGTGCAAAGTCCTGGGAATGAAATTGACCTCTTTTTTCTACTCTTGAGGGAACTAAAGGGGGTGCTCTTTCCAATTAACGATGGCAGTACAGTCAGTGTGTCCCAGGGTCAAAATGCTCCTCCAGTTTCCGCAAGTACAAGATGGAAAGAATTTCATGAGACATTATCAGAAAGAATTCACAGTGAGATAAACACTTACTTCTTCCATTTGTTTTCATTCAGGTTTTACTTGTCACTAATAATTATGACAGAGGATGTGATAAATGTCCGTTCAACATTTGTAAGAACAATATACTTTACCTAAACATGAGAACACACAGGAAAAAAAGACTAATCAAAAGCTAATTACTTCTTTCACTAATTGTTACTGCTCTGAGTCACTGTTTCTACACATTGCCTCACTTATTTTTTTTTGTTCAGGAGTGAAGCAAAGGGACATTTCAACCTTATCGTGTTTCTTGCCTTGAATCTTTAAGGTTATTTATTTTATATCTCCTTGATAAGAGTTTGTTTTGTTCCTAAATCTACAATTGAATTTTCCAGCCTTTATAATTCTATTTAATGGTTAAGAAGAGGTAAAATACTAAATGTTGTTTTCTTTCACCAAAAATGGCCCCCCTGGGAAGTTCCAAACACTCCATGGAAGAGTGTTTGAATGGAAGGCATTTGAATGACAATTTAAACCTTTAATTTAGATTTTTTACTCCTCTTTCACCTGCTACTTTTCCAGGGGATGGAAGAGCTCTTCTGACACAGAGATAAGACTTGTTCTGCTTTGTTTTCATAGTTTAGCAATGGATGAAACATCTCGAGCAGATCACCTTCTCTACCATTCCTGAAGGAAAAATAAATACAATCGTTTCAAAGTCTTGACACTTCCTGCTGCCAGGAGAATAAAAATCACACCAACAGCCCTGAAGAGCAGGTGCCATAGGTAGGTGGTGAGGAAAATGACACAGGCTCTGTTGGAAGACTACAACTGATGAACCAGATACATTTAGAAAAGTTGACATTTCACTGAGTTGAACATTTCCATCATGAATTGTTGTAGTTCTTTCATCAAAATGTCTGCGCAAAATAGCAAAACAGAGCAAACATTTGGGAGTTTTGTAATTACCAAAGGAGTTTTACAGATGTAGATACTTGTGCTGTTTCTGGGTACATTCTGTAGAGCCACATGGGCTCTCAACCCCCCCCGTCACAATGTCCAGAAATGGATCCATGTATCATGCTGGACATCTTCAGGGGTTTGTGCTGCTACATAGGATTTTTACTTATTATTTCTTCTTACATGACAAAATCTAGATTCTGCAAGCAACTGTGCAACTCCTGTGGTACTGAGTGCTCTCCCATTCTCTTGGCTTCCTAAAAAGTGCAGGATTCTCAGCGCTTTACAGTAGATTCTCAGCAACCTGCTAGATTTACCCCTTGATAAAAATGTACTGTTTCTTAAGTAGGAAACTCAGGTCTGTCATTTACTTAACATTTGAAAAATGTGAGAAGTTCTGTATATTCCACAAACTCTGGGAAAAAGAAGGAAAAAGCCCACCAACTACCAACAAATGAGCAGGGGAAAAATAAACAAATTGCTCTTTAGAAGCTGCACAGTCTAACAGTTACACAGCAATTTGGAGTTATTGTCAACAACCCTATTGCCTTGGAGACTGGCTGACGCTGCAGAGAAATATTAGATGGGAAATTAAGGTTAACAAAGGGTTTCCTACTGTTGTTCCTAGTAATATAAGCACTTTACACATCAGTTCTAATTCTGTTGAAATGGGAAAAAGGAAATGGGAGAAGAAAATTTAAACAGGGACCACCCATTAAAACTAGAGGTACTCTGTTCTCAACAAACTCACTTTCCCACCAGAAAATCACTGCTGCAGCCTTACCTCACCTTGGCTGACTTGTTTGGAGACCATTTTTTGATTGCAGTTGCTTTAAGGTTCCGTGATTTTGCCATTAACCCAACTCCAGTACCTGTTTCTCAGCATGGTCTTGCTTCTGTTCAGGTAGAAACATGACATGGCAATGCCCTCAAAGACAGGACAAATTGTTTATCCAAAAGCTGCCTCAGGCCTGATGCCGAGAGGCAACATGTGAGCCCGACAAGCAGTGGCATTGATGCAGTGCTGTCTCAGCACTGCTCACCCCCGTGCACACCAAATGTTCCAATGAATACCAACTCGAGACTCTTGATAACAGCTGTGTTGTGCTTTGCTTTCCAGCAAGACTCTGACGTGAATCAAGTGAAAGACAAAAATTCCCAATTCTCTTACACAGATGCATCAGCAGTAATGAATATATTTCAAGAGGTCTAGAAATTCATTTCCAGTCAAAGACTGCCTTTTCTGCTCTTTTCCCTGAGTACTGTAATGCTGCCATCTTGCACTGAGAAACCTTCAGGTGTTCAGAGATCAGACTGCCAAATCCACATTTATATGAGTGGTTATGTTCCCACATGCTTGGGAAAAAGAAGTTGGTTACATTAAAGTAGAAACAGCACAGTGTGACTGCTTAGGGCATCTTTGATCAGCACCCTGAGAAGGACCAAACTTTTCTCAGATCAGGATCCTGTCTAAAGAGAAAAGCCTCTCACCCTTATTCGTGTGGAGAAGAAAATACCCATCCTTGGATGCTGGATTTCACTGATTACAGTTTCCCTGTTCACTCAGTCCCAGCCTCTTCTCTTCAGCCACAGAGCTGACTCCAGCTGTCTTCCCATGCACCTCCCTCTTTGCTATATCCTTCATCCACTTAAACTGAATTTCTCAGCCTCTATGCCACTGTTTCTCTCCTCTCTTGCCACCTTAACCTGCTGAGTTCCATATGAATCTCCCCATATTTGAGAAGACAGCTTTCTCCTCCATACTACTGTGGCATCAGGAAAAGATCATGCACAGGAGAGCTGTTCTCCATTCTGTTCTCAATTCCAGCAGCTGTCCAGAGCAGTTCAAGACACTGTCACAGGAGATGCTTTCCAGCCCACCACAAACACAGATGCTCTGCAGGGATGGAGTCTGCACATGAGGACATTGCCAGGGCTGGAAGTTGGCCAGTCAGGAAGGTGTCTTCAGGAGACTTGAATTCTAAAATGACCTTCAAGTTTCTACCATGCAAATTTGTGTGAAATGCATATTTTCCATGACTTGTAACTTGAATTATCTTGGGAGAGATTTTCAGAGGGATGGAAAAGAGTCATTTTCTACAGAAAAGCAACAATTTCCTACAGTATTTTGAATCTCTCCTACAAAGCAGTGGGAAGAATGGAAATGAGAGCATAAAAAATCACTAGAGTGATAATAAATTTTAATTTGTTTCTAATTCTACCTTAAACTCTTTTTTGGGGGAAAAAAAAAATGCCTTTCTGGTGTCATTCCCCTGTTACACTTACCTTATGGCAGCACACTGCATTGAAAATTTCAGCCTGCCTGGTTGAACCTTGAGAACGAGTAATAATTAAAAATAATATTGAGCTGCCAGATAGCACATAACCAAAGCTACAAGCTCCACCTATAATCACATCTTTAAAAGAACAGAAATGAACCAGCCATTTCCAGCCTCTTTATGTTCATTATTACTCCAACTTTATTTTTTCCCCACCCACCACTCATCTCCTGCTCCTCCCATCCCAGCCTGAGTACAACGTGAAAAGACCAGTCACAGCCTGAGGGCTATGATTGTTTACTAGGACATGTGCATGGAAGATTTCACTACATCTGGCCATTTAATGCTTCAGCACATTGTATAGTAACATCGTAATACTTTCAAGCAGCTGTGTAATGCTCTATTCTTTCTGAATCACTCAAGAGTCTTATTATCTAAATCCATGTGAGAACACAGGAAGCTGTGTTTCCCCAACTCCTGAAATATCTGCCTCAGGAAGGAAGGTATATTGTCTTTTTGATGCCCCTGTTTTGCTTGTGAGGTGGTTCTGTGTGCCTGTTTTGCAACAGCACTATGAAAGCAAACTAATTCAAATCTTCTATGGAAATGCCATGTTTGCTAGACACAGTTTGCATCCTTTTAACTCAAGGGTGACTAGATCTTGAGCATATCTCTAACGTTATCAAAACCTCTATGATCTGAGGAGCTCCAAAGTATGATTGTTGCAGTGTGAGCTGCAGTAGGAAATTAAAAATATGAAAATGATACCCTGCATTTCAATCATCCCATGTTTTTGTTTTAAGAAAGGGAAATATACTTCCTGAAAATCTTTGACTAAGTCCAGGATGAAAAAAAACAACAAAAACCAAAAGAACTCCCAATTTAATCCTTCCTTTTAGTGTGTGAAAAATATCTCTGGCAAGAGATGATTTTCATGACCTCCAAAGGCATGAAAGTAGAGCATGAAATAATAATGATTATCCAGACTTCAATCTTCCTTACTCTTTGGCTACACAGATCATACTCCAGGCACAAGGATTTTGATCTAGCTAATAAAAACTAAAGATGCAGAGATTCAGCACAGTTAGGAAAGCAATACTAAGGAAGTGCAAGTTGCTGACATGATAAATCTCAATTTGCAAGTGTAAATCATCATATTTCTGTGAAGTTCAATTTCTTGGACTTAAAAGGAGGCTAGCTTAACAAGGCTTCAAAATAGCTTTTCGAAATTTTGCTCTTTTTTCTGCTCTTCTTTCCCTACCAACAAGGGACACAGTTCAGAGAAGCACTTACACATACACGTACAACGAGACACCATCAACTCCCACTATCAAGTCCCACAAGTGTCAGTTGGGAATAGAATTTGCATTTTCACCACCCTAAACTACCCCTTCAGTTTAGACCTGGGAAAAGCATCGCCAGCCAGGCAAGGGAGGGGATTGTCCTGCTCTGCTCTGAGCTGGGGTGGCCTCACCTCAAGTGCTGAGGGCTGGTTTGGGTGACACAGTGTAAACAATTTTAATTAACATTAAAATGTTAGAGAGTGTTCAAAGGAGGGCAAGGGGAAGATGGTTAAAATCTTTGAGAGGAAGCTGTATGAGGAGTGGCTGAGGGCACTTGGTGTGTTCAGCCTGTAGAAGAGGAGATTGAGGGGAGACCTCATTGCACTCTGCAGCTTCCTCATAAGGGGAAGAAGAGGGACAGGCATTGATCTCTTCTCTCTCATGACAAGTGACAGGACCTGAGGCCTGAAGTTGTGTCAGGGGAGGTTTAGGTTGGATGTCAGGAAAAGATTCTTCACCTAGAGTGTGTTTGGGCACTGTAACAGCTCCCCAGGGAAGTGGTCACAGCACCAGCCTGACAGAGTTTAGAGTGTTTGGACAATTCTGTCAGACATATGGTGTGACTTGGGGATGGTGCTGTGCAGGGCTGGGAGTTGGGTTTGATGATCCTTATGGGTCCCTTCCAACTCAGCATATTCTGTGATACTATTAATTACCATGAGTGCAGTCAGTAGCAAGCAAGCTTTGGAGAGTTATCAGCGACTCCCCTTCTGAACATCATTTTGGTAACTAGGGAGTAGCCAGGAGGACAGAAAAGTGACCAAGAAGCTGTGCAAAGCAGGTAACTGAGTCCACCAAAGAGACATCTCCCATGACAAAGAGGGCTGTGGTCAGAAAAAGCCAATAGTCAGGAAGAATCATTATGCAAGGAAAAGGAGCACTGGGGCCCCAGAGCCCTGCTGCAGCCAGCCGTACAGATTGGTACTTATTCCTGTAGTGAGAACACAAGACAGCTGTAAGCAACAGCTTAGCCTAATGCTCACCAGTAATTCAGGAAATTTTATACTCACCACATCTACTGTTCTCCTATTTACTGCTTTGGGAGAGCTGGCATGCTCTAGCAAAGCTAACGGAAAGGGATAATGTTCGAAAAAGGTGAAAAGGTGGGTTTTCTTCTGGGGCTCATAAATAAATGTTTTTAGAAAGGCAAGATTTTACTTAAGTTTACAGAATAACTTCTCTCCCTACTACTCATTATATTGGATAAACATTTTGCAGCAACAAAATTAAGCCTACAAATTGCCCCAGTGGGCTCTGGTAGTCCATATCACTTGTTATTTCTCTCTCAGCTTAAAAAGACAACTTGATTCTTTTTAAAATGTCACATATCCATCTTTATACACAGTCAGCATTGGTCTACTGGCATAAAATAGGGAACAAAAACCCAGAAATGTTAAATATAGTGCTTTTGGTCCATGTATATGATCAACTCAGAAATCCCCAGCAATAATCTATGGTAAGAAATGAAGAACAAAAACACACAAAAGGCTGCTGAATAAGATAGAACAGTTGTTCAGGACTTCTTAATGTATTCTCCCATAGATATATTTGTACTTTATAATTCATTTTCTCCACTGTCTAATTATCTGCAGACAATTTAGTCTTGGGTGGATTATAATAGGTTCTGCTTCAGTTCAGCCAAGACAGAATCATAGATGGTTGGTACAAAGCCAGCAGCAAAGGAAAAGAAGATTGCTGAACTATTTTCAGGGTCACTTCCTATTTGAACTTTCCTACACTGTGTCCAAACATAAAGTAATCTTACCTTTTCATGTTCAGTACATATCCAGGTCTGAGGTAGAAGTTTTTACTTTCCTGCTTAATTCAAACATCTTTGAGATGTGAATAATTACCAGTTCATCACTTGTACAGGGTCCAGATATAGCCTGCCTTCCCACTCTCTGTCCTTCTAATATCACTGGTTCTGTCCTTTTTTCAAGATGAGATGCTACAGACAATGCTTTCTACTGACCAAATTATCTGATGTACAATTAAGCATAAGAGCTTGGTTTGCACAACTTTGCTTCAACCTCTTTACCTATGAGGACTGTAACTTGGGGAAAAATTCTCTTTAAATGCTTTTGAAAATGACAACTCTACACACCACAGTTCAACCAGTGTGATACTGGTTGTGCCTGGGAATATACTGAAAGAGGGATAAACTAGGAAACGTCCATTATTACAGTGCATTAATACCAGAGATTTTAACTTCTCTGTAATTCTTACATGCAGCTTCCTGTAATGTTATAATGTCCCTATTGTCTTGAACAGAACAGAGTCTGGTACTTTCCTCCTTTTTGTAACATACTTGACATTTATAATACCATCAAAAGCTTTGAGGTTTTCTGACAGAAGCTCTCAAAGCCTTGCTTCCTGTTCTGATCTACAGGCAGACATAAAATTCACAGCAGAGCAATATGTGCGCCAGCCAGCTCTCGGTTTCGAAAGTGTTCCTGTGTTTTAGGGTTGAATTTTTTCATTTTGCCTCTCCCAGCATTGCACTATTGGCCGCTCTCTATTTGAAAATCAGCATCAAGTGGTCTTAAGCTCCTCTTTGGGCAAAGGTAAACTTTCAAAGGATTATCCACCAGACATCAGCACACACTTCAAAGAAGATTCTTGGAGGCCCTGTATGACCTTTCCATTGCCTGGCTTTGCTTTTCCCATCACCTCTCCACCAGAGCTAAAATCAGTTTTAGCGTGTTGATGTGGCAATCAACATTCTACATTGTTTGCTGAAGAGACCCAGGTGGTGCAAGTTCTCACCCTAAACACAAAGGCTCTCCCTGATCCCTCAATCTTCCTGCCAAACCAGGGGAAGAGTCCACCTGATTCTCGTACACAAGTCCAACTTCAGTGGCTTCACTCCAGACTTGGAGTCCTTGGCTGGCAAGAACATCCTGCTGCGTAGGTGTTCAGGGTGACATGAGCTTTAGCTCCTGCCAGCAGAGACACGCCTGGATCCTCCCACAGAGAGCACCCAAGCTGTTCACAAACAACTATCCTGGAGAGCAAATGTTCCATTCCCTCTACAGGTTTCTCGATGTTTTTGAATTTTCTATTGTTTTCAGAGAAGTAACTCCTGGATTATAGCCCTGCTTGGTGGAGCACCTTTCCCTTGAGCTAGGAATATGTTGATTGTGTGAATAATAGAAGGACCTTGGCAATAGCTTCCACCAGATAATATCCTTTTCCTCCCACTAAACAACTCTATTTCCATCAAAAAATATCCTTAGAAGGATATTTTTCATTTAGATAGTTGTGCTGTCTCCAAGATCAACCAGTCAGACAGGTCTATAGGTTTATTCCTTTCTCTAAAATTTTTTTTAAGCCGGATACATCCTTATAACCCAAAGGCACAACTAAAAAGCCAATATCCTCAACATCATTAAATCCTTTGCAAAGGATTTAAATTCAAGACAATAAACTAATGTAGTCAGTGGGCTAACATAAGCTAGGTTAGTTTTCATTATCTAGCTTCTGGCAGAGACTCTGTCAAATTTATTTGGACTGTTTACATTGTAGATGGCCCCTTAATTACCTCTACAAAAATCTAGCAGCACATCTTGGTCCACACCCTTTTTTTTACAGCAAACAGCAATGCCTTTCAATGCCTCTGAGTGTCTGTTCTGCAATAATTAAGCTTGTTTTGCAGGAGTCCTGGGGCTGCAAACAGCTAAGGACACTCAACTCATTCCAGTTCATCCATAGGTCCTAAGGCAACCATCAAGCAAACCTAGTTCCCTGGATGATTTTTTTCCATGGACTATTTCAGAGTCATGAGGAGTGTAGCAGCAGAGTCCCTCATATCTGGTGGTCTAAGAAGTATTTCAGAGAAGAAATAAGTGTGCTGTGATGCTGTTCACAACAGGAGATTGTGGTCAGAGGTTGAAGTGAACTACTCCCAGTTTACAGAAGTGAAGAGCTCACATTGCAAGTGGCAAACGTGATGTGCCAGTGAAATACAAAGGGTACTTACCACAGACTCAGAGATCTAGATCCACAAACTGCAATTTAAGAATCAGCAGCTTAGACTTTAGTAATACAGTCAGTCCATATATGGCTTAAAAATTTTTGTCTAAACTTTTCATTTTTATGGATCTGCAGACAAACTACAACTTTCCTCACTGCTTACATTCTAAAGCCAGCATTTTCAGGTTCCCAAAGGAAGAAAACCTCTAACACTACAACTCTTGAGCAATACAAATATTTATCAAGTAGCATAATCAAGACAGTTCAAATGTTTATATTCCTGATTCATTTGTACCATAAATTCTGTGGGACTCCATTCAGAATATTAGTGCTGTGCTAGCCAACATACTAGGCAAGTAAAAGACAGACACTCATCAGAACTTTAAAAATCCTCAGCACTCAAGAGTGAAAGAAAATTGAAAAAGGGGAAGAGCATGGATAAATTACAATGTCAAATTAGTACCCCAGGCTGATAAATAAATAAATAGGTCAACCCCATTCTATCAGTCTGACACTGACCCTAGTAAAATATCAACACAATTGACAAAAGGATTGAGAACTATATAGAACTGTATACAAATAATGATAATCAACATGTATCTATGGAAAACAACTCCTATCAAACAAACTGATATCCTATCATGACACTTTTTTATAGCAGTAATAGGAGTGGTAGAACAGTTTAAATACATATAAAGGATTTTGATTTGCACCAGAACGACAGAAGATGAAGAAATTAATAAAGTGTGTGATAAGTTTAACCAAAACCATATTGTCAAAACAGCAATGCCAATGGCCACCAAGCAACAGTCTTAAGGGATGGTCCATAGGCAGAGAATCCCTTCAGGTATCCATGGCTCTGACCAATTACGGTTCATGATTTGATAGCAAATATGCAGTACTGCACTTTGGCCAAAACACAAATGTAAACTTTGGATCTTTGAACAGATCTGTACTAAATCCATTGTGGGAATCACAGGACTAATGCTGCTTCAGTGCACCTACTTCTGATGTCAAGGGCAACACTGGAACATTTTTTCCTCAAAAAGATTAAGAAAGAAAACTTTACCAAGGAGCAGAGCTTCATCCACTCTATCAGAAAATACTAGGACAAGATTGACAGGCTGAAGGCAGAGGCAACTGATGCAGCACCTTCAGCTGGGTTGGTTTCTTTGGACTCCCTTGATAGCCCACAGACAAAAATAGGTTCTTGCAGGATGCAGTTCATCTACACCCATTTTATATATCTAACTTTGGATGAGGTTATTCATAGCCCAAAATTGCCCATGGTTCTTTGCTTACCAGAGAGAGAATCTGGGATGGAGGGAAACAATCTTGAACACTGGGTATGCAGAGATCTGAAGCTGGGAGGGAGATAACTCAGCTGGGAGGGAGATAACTCACCCAGCCTAACTGGAGGTCAGATTCACTTTTGACAGCACTGGGACAACGCATCAAGAGTCAGAGCAGATTTCCTTCAGCAAAGGCACCTAAATCAGGGGCAGAAGGTGCATTGCTGTTGTGACAAGTCCCATGGCCTGCATCATGCAAGCAATCAGACAATGCTACTGCAGTGCTTCCTTCTGGATTTCCATCAATCTGTGCTTGCCTGGATTCCTTGTAAGTGGCTTGAATTCTTCACATGAACAATCCCATTTTTTTAAACCTTCAGTCACTGACTACTGTCATGTAACAATGCCTTTATTATGCATGCTCAATTAAAAATTTTATGGGTGCTTGAGTACACATACATAAACATATAACCTGGGTATGTATTCCGAATTTTTACATTTATGACTGGATCTTGATCCAGAAATGAGCAAGCTGTTCACTGTTCACTGTAGTGTACTTGGATCTAGGTTATTGGTGACTTTCTGATGCTTTCTTCGGTGATCAGCAGATCAAGAGTGGTGATTCTACCCCACTGCCCTGCTCTAGTGGGATCCCACCTGGAGTGCTACATCCAGCTCTGAGGGCATCAACAAAAGAAGACTATGGGTCTGCTGGAGCGAGTCCTGAGGAGGGATGTGAAGATGATCAATCAAAGGGATGGAGGGAAGAACTCCAAATGTGGACTAATTAGCTTGAGAAGTGAAGGATATAACTACAAATAGAGGAGATGAGTAGTAATTATTTTTAAAAGTTATGTAATCTGTAACCAAGGAATGCTGATGGATTTGTTAAAATATATAGTGCAAATTTTTGATGACTGGGGACCCAACCCTTTGTAGGTTCCCACCCAGCTCCCTACTTTGCACAAACTAGAATAGAAAGTAGAAATAGCTCACCTTGGTGTGTGAGTTGGTGCTATGCACCAGGTAACAAACATCCATGTTTGGGACACTTTGGGCTGATCAGCCTGGAAAAAACTCAAGGGAGATCTTATAGAGGAGCTAAAAGAAGATTGGAGTGAGATTTTTGACAAAAGCATGCAGCGGCAGAACAAGAAAGAATGGCTTTAAACTGAAAGAGGGTAGGTTTGGATTAGGAAGAAATTTTTGTGAGAGTGTGCCCCATCCATGGAAGTGTTCAAGGCCAGACTGGATGGGATTCTGGGAAACATGGTCTAGGGGAAGGTGTCCCTGCCCATGTCAGAGGTTTTGGAACCTGATAATCTTTAAGGTCCTTTCCAACCCAAACCACTCCATAATTTGGTGATTCTATAATTCACCAAGCAGACCCTTGCCTTAGCACAGAAGCAGTTTATATCTAGACCACTTAGAGTGGTGAAGAGTCACCAGTTTGTTGACATAGTATGAAAAAAATTGGCCAAGTTAGTTGATGCTCTTTATTGATCCCCTGTGAAGCAGTGACAATCTTCCTCAACCCAGAGGGATGGGAGCAACTTCAGAAATATATCTAAAAAGACCATTTAAATTGCACTGCTCAGTAACTAGATATAAGGTCTTGCCAGCAGTTCTTGATTTGTCCATGCTCTGGGCAAAAATGGAGATTTTTTAAGAAGATACCAACAAATGCTTACCTAGCATCTCTAATAAAAACATTCACACCTGCTGCTTGTTTTTTGTGCTCTTCAGGTTCCACTGTGGTGAAAAGCAGAGGCTGAATGAAAGGCAGGAGTTACCTGGGCCAGTTCACATCTTGTGTTGCAACTTTGTGGAAGGAACTCTTGCTCTCCTGCTATTGTAAATTAGGGAGAATAATTCCCTCATCTCTGTCTGGGGTGGAGCTGCCTCTGAATTGCACCCCTTTTGTTTCTGAAATCCAGCCAAGGGCTATTACAGTCCTGTATGTGACCAAGAAGCAGACAATCAGCTTAACCTGTCCATGCTAGTTTGGTTCTGCATCTCACTGTCCTGGCAGCCCTAGGCACAAAGATAATAGAGCAATGCGTAAAGAAATAGAAAGTGACATGGCTATTTTCAGACTATCAAGTGAAATCTGTTCTTCAGTCCAGCAGGAAACTCAGATTTTTTTTGGGTCACCGTTAAACCAAATAAGAACAGCTGCCTAAAAAGAATCCAATCCACTGACAAATGGTTGAGCTGACACATGGAGAGAGGATAGTGTTACTAAGAAAAGTTGCTCAGAGTAGAAGACGTCTGGTCACTTTCTGTAGTGCCAGGTGACAAAACAAAACCAAAAAAAAGGATTGCAAGATGAGAAGTTTTTAGGCAATTTTTAAACCTTGTGCTTGCTCTGAGTCCAGAACTCCAAATTAGCTTAAGCACCTGTTGTGTTTACCAGCCCAGTTCCTCAAAAATATCAGGGGATGGCCAAAAAGGCTTCTCCAGTTTTCCTGTGTAGGGCTTTTGTACATACAGACCTCCATTTTATGGTGTGCACAAAGGTGAGAGGGAAGCTCTAGCCTAAATAAACAGACTTTGTAGGAACAACATTTAGGCATTCCTATGTATTTTCATCTGAAGAACTCAAAATATTTATAAACTGCCATTAACCTCCCAACATTTCCTGTGAAATATGCACATTGCCTCATAGGTTTGGGAACATCGTATAGAAGCTCTGGAGTAATTTTTTCTTTTATTTTGTTTTTATTTTACCAGCTTATTTCAGTTAAAAGTGAGATGGCTGGAAGCTAAACAAATGCTGAAGTTGAGACCTTAAAACTGGAACACATTTCTGGATTTAACAGCTTAAATTTTCCAACAAATGCAGTTTTATAGCATGAAGACTCCAAAGCTGAACATCTCAGACTTAAAGACATCGGGCTTAACCCATGCTAAAAGGTCCCTCAGCACCTGATAGTCCTTGCAGCTGCTGAGTTTTATTGCTAGAACCAGACAGTTCAAACTGGGGACATCAGCCAGTTTAATAAAAGCACAGAAAAATATCTCAACTGTGACCTATTTCAAGTATCATGTGTTTTGGGCATTCTCATGCCTTATCACAGAGCCATGAAAGCCAAAGTTTGGACAGGATGTTGGACTGGGAAAAGCAGCTTGTTACACCTGGTTGTGGACCACTTGGCCATTACAGGGAGAAGCCCAACTCCCTGACAGTGAAATCCACAGTTACACCAACCACAGGCTCAAAAAATTCTAACACTGCACAGACCAAAACCAAAGGAAAGTAATGGGAGAAGGAAAAAGTCTCAACCTTCTCCTCCAAACAGATCTTTTTCTTCAAAATTATTATGAGGAGCTAAGAGTAAATTTGAGCATCAGGTTATGGTACAGACAGTCTTACTTCACAAAGTCTAAAAGTAAAGGGCCTCCTAGAAATCTTTCTATAATGCAAAAAAGGCATATGTTGGTTTCTGCTAGCTCCTGTAGCGGCCCAAATTGCAGAGCAGAGATACCAGAGGGTGGGAAAATGGGTAGAGAGGATATGTCAATTGTCATGAACTCTCTCAAATAAATAGGAATGTGGTGGCTAGCATCATAAATGGGGCTAGACCTCTCAGACCAGAACTGAAAAAAGAAGCACTGGGAACTTTCCATGCCAGGAATAAGTTTAGATCCCTAGTCAGACACACCTTACTGCATTTGTTGGAAAATTTAAGGTGTTAAATCCACAGCCATGCTCCAGTTTTAAGGTTGTAGCTTCAGCATTTACTTAGCTGCAGCCAGGTCATTCTCAACTGAAATAGGCTGGTAACAGGATAAAAAGATGGAATTATTCCAAAGTTTTTAAACCAGAAGCAGTTTGTAGTTCTGTAAATCAAATGGATCTGGCTTTGCAGAGAAAAAAAGAAAAAAAAAGAACTGACATGAAAGAAATAATATTTAAAGCATGATCCTTCAGAGCTTCCAGAAAAGTGAAAGCTTTCTTGCTTGGCCAGTGCTCACTACCACTTGGATTCACATGCAGTCAGTGGTGCAGGTCTCTACACCTGCCTTTTAGGCTGGATTGTAATGCCTGGGTTTCCCTCTGCCTTTCTTTGGAGGGAATGCTGACCCAGCACAGCTTCATCTCTTAGCCACAGCTGCTAACTCCGTAATTTCCAAGACCTCTTTCCTGGCATGTCATGTTTTGGCTGAATTAGCTCCCTGAGCCGGTTCCTGAGCAGCTCCCCTGCATGGTCAGCAAAAAGGTCAGGACAAGCAGACAGAGTCTCTGAGGCTCTGCAGTCACCAGCGTGTGGAGCTACGGACAATGCTGGGCTTGGCTGGAGCTGAAAGGTGTGTCCCAGCTCTGTTTTTGCAGGTGACTGCTGGTTAGCAGACAACTAACAGACTCATCTCAAAACTCAGCACTTGGCTAGATGAATCCCATTACCAGTTTCTCTGAAGAAAACCAGCCTTGAAAACAGGACTTTGAGGTGCACATGCACCTACCATTTTCTTGAGACAGTCTGCCAACACACCACAAGTTCATCTGCTTCACCTCAAGCCTATGAGCAAATAGGTCATAGATACAGAAGATGATACAGCAAGCAAAGATGTATTTAGCAAAAACTGAGAACGGATTTCATGTCTTGGAAACAAAGCCTAGGGTATATCCCTGCTTGCAGCCCTAGAGATTCAGGGAACATTTTGTCCTTTGAAGACTGCTTTCAGTTCTGAAAAACCTCCATTTCCATTGCCATCTGCCTTATTTCAATTCCACTGGCTCCAAGTTTGCACTGCCAACATCTCTACCTGACTCTCCCAGTAACTGAAAATGTGCTCACATTTATGGCTCATATCTGATCAGCTACACGAATTCCATTAATGACTTCTCAAGGAGCTGTTTCCCAGTAGCCTGGTGGACAGGCAATTCATTTTATACAAGACTTTAAATGCATTCCATAATATGCCATAGTTATTCATTTATCTATGAATACTTCCACCAAGCTCATGGCTTTGGCTTACTCTATCAGCTTTGGCAGAAAGACTACACACTGTCACATTGCACGAATGAGCCGAGAAGCTGCTTTGCCTGGACATGAGACTGAGAAGATGCTCTCCCAGCAATTTTGGCTGGCTCTCGGCACTATAGCAACTCTCAGACCAGGTACATCTTTCTCAGCCACTGGTCCAAATGACTGATAACTCTCCCTGTCTCTCTGTTCTGCACTGACCAGCAACTGAGTCTGTCTTTTGCCATTTCTTTCTCCACCTGGCCTTCATCTCTCCTCTCACAATCTACCTTCCTTCCTGTCTGCAACTCATATCCTTTTGATATTCCTTCCCCTTGGCTTCTGTCTTCCTAAACCCACCAAAATAAAATATGAAAGGCTTGGATCATAATACTGATTGCCAGCATGCTATTCCATCCATTTGTTTCCCCTTTTCCCAGCCTGTTTCCCTTCTCACAACCAAGACCATGGAGACTGCAAAGCAGCAATTATTTACTGGGGAAGGTTTTTCCAACACTCAGGTAGGTGGGACCTCATTCTGCCACATACAATGCAGATAAGCAGGAGTATAAAACTCTTCAAAGAGTGGAGGACCATAGGAATGTAATAAAAACAGGTACCCAGAAGCCTGGCCCTCCTTGATTTCCATCATCTTTCAAAAAATATGCTTATATCTACACTCCACAACATTGGACTTCTTTAGGACTGTGCCATATTAAAAGCAAGTTATTATTTCTCCACACAAACCCAGGAACTAAGATGTGCCTTGTTCAAATGTATAGATAAAATGTGTTTCAGAGTTTTCTATAAACTAAAAGAGCATGAAGAAAAATTTTTTTTTAATTTAAATTCACTGATCAGAGCCATATTTTTGTCTTGCCTTGGAAAAAAGTCAAAATAAGTTATTAAATATGTTTGTATTGGTGTATCAGAATCCTTTCTCAAGTGAGAAATAAGCAAATAATTTTCAAATATGGTTAAATATTTCTTGACCTTAGAAGAAATCACACTTACAAATTTTTAAAATGCTACTGCTGTAAAAAACACAACAGTCCTCTAGTCCCCTAGAGACCTGGATCATCTTTTCAACAGAGAACATCCCTAGTAAACACAGATGCTGTTTAACTATGGTTTTCACTAAAGTTAGACATTGCTCTTGCAGCTGCAGAGTATAATTTACTATGTCTGCATCACTAAAGCCTCTACAAACCTGAATATGCAGAATCAGAGATCATCCTTGGTACATCCTCCCTTTTATGAGTATTTTCCAACTGGGTAAATCAAAACCTTTTAAAAAACCCCCATAAAACCAGTGCCACTGTGAGCCCCACATGCAGCCATCAGCAGGGAGGGCTCAGGGCTCTCCATGGACAGCTCACAGGTGCTTGTGAAGCAGCAGGGACTTACCTGAAGCACAGCAGCCTTTGGAGCTGGGGGCAGCTTGGCAAAGGGATAGGCAAGGCCTGGCTGGCCAGGGTTCCTGCTCTCCCCGTGTGCCGTGGGTAGCAGCCACATTCCAGCAATTAGCACAGCAGCCCCAGGAACGCAGAGCGTGCAGGGCTGGCTGGCTGAGACCCTGCACCAGCGGACCTGCCAGCTGGATCTCATCCCCTTGGCTGCCAGAAACAGCTTTGGATCATCACTTAGTTAACTAATGCGCAAAAGGCAACCATGATGTTGGTATGCAATTGCCTCTTAAATTATGGAATTATGAGGCCTTCCTCAGTCAAATTAAAAGGATGCGTAGAAAGAGTGAATAAGGGAGCTGTCACGCTCAGCTGTGTTCCGGGTTCCCTTTACCCTGCCAAAGGTGCAAGAAGTCACAACCTCTCCACAAAGCTGCAGTATCTGAGTAAATACCAGCAGTCATTCCACACGAGGGGGAGAAAAAAAGCAAAAAAAAAATAAATTTTAAAGAAAAAGTTTATACACATCACCTCCAAATCAACTTTATTCAGAGGGGGTAGGCTCACATGTTTCACTATTTGCAATAGCCTCAGAGTATCTGCACAGCTTCTGGAGTGAGTGGCAGAGAACTTCCTGAAGTTCTCATAGTGACCTCAACACCATGTTGCTAATGGCTAATGCAGTCAAAACAGGACTCAGGACAAACTAGGAAAATTTGAGGAGAGACATAGCTTTCAGAACCAGTCATACAAAACTATTGCTTACTACATATTGTCAGTTGCAAGCCTCTTCAGAAAGAGGAATATTTTCATCCTATTTGGAAAGTGCTGCACACCTTGTGAATACTGCTAATCTAAGCACACAAAAGAAGAGCTGCTAAATAACAGCTCATGCCAATACAAACAGGAAGGAACTCTGGATGCCCAGATGTTGACATTGCACCCATGATTTGGGTGTCCCTAAACCATTGCCCAACCTATCACCAATGAGAAGATGGGGGAGAAAAGACAGGGAAGAGAGAATGGAATTGCTTGATAATGAAGTCTAATGGTACTTTATAAAATGCATGGTTCTCTGTTATTTAATTTGAAAGACATTAAACAGTCCAGATTTCAGTCAGTTGAGGTACCAAACATTAAGTTAATTTCAACACCTTACAGTTTGCATTAATGGAAGTTTAGGTATTTCCTTTCCCTTTTAAAAGTGGAAATTCAGAGAAAATAACCACTCAAGTCTTCAAGAGGAACATACAGAGGTGACAGCTTTCTTAAAAATTCTTTTTGAATGTTTTGAGAACAGTCAGCATTGATTAGACTTCACATTACAAAGCTTCACAGAGGAAGCAGCTTTGGACACAGATCTAAGGAAAGAAAGCTACGTTTGCAATGCATATGGTAGGCTATTAGCATTATATTTTCCATGCTTGAGTGAAGTCTGTGATTTCCTGCATGTTGACTGGTGAGCTACAGCATAAATTCACCCTCACACAGCATTTATAGCTGCTGGCATTCCAGACTCAGTTGCAATGTCTACTCAGCATCTCTCCACATGAAGTCCTATAATAGCTGGTTTAGCTTCAGGCAGGGTAACACTTACCTTTCCTTCATCTGTAGGTCAGCATTTCTTAATCACTTCCCATCAGTTAAACAGGCCTGGTGTCATTCTGTTAACATCCAAAGGAAAGAGCTCAAACTATGGATCTGGCAAGAAAATGCTATTCCGTCCTCCACTGGAACTCCATTCTACATCATTAAGACGTTTAAAAAGCAGTAAAACTGCACATCTCACACGTATTTTTCTTCTGGCTGACCTCAGCTGTCAGCACTGGAGAAGCTCCTGCTACTGACACACCACTACTTCTAGAGCAGTACCGCTAGGCTCACTGTCCAGCATCTCTGCTGAGTGTCTTTGAAAGGCTTTCAAATGCCCACATGAATGACTTTAACTCCCTACTGGCCAACAAAGTAAAAAAACAGTAGTGCTTTAGTCATGGGTGTAGGAGGAAGGATGGATTTGTAACACTGTCTTATCCCTGCCCTTACCCCAGCCTCCACAGAGCTGCTAGGGAAGAGAGCTGACTGGGATGAACAGATTTTGTTTCTCCCTGCTCTGTCTTCCTCTTAACAAATATCTGTGCATTTTTTCCTGCCCTAAAAATTTAAGCATCTAACCAGGTATTTTGCATTTGTTACATCAGAGCTTATTATATTGAGAGCATAACTTCAGTTGATGCCTCCTGATGAGACGTATCAAGCAAGACATCCAACACAATGTCCACAACCACTGACAGAGAACTGGAAAGGGACTCCTGGAGGTCTGAAACCTCTTCACAGAAAGATGTCAGGCATCTATTTTGGGCTGCATTTATTCCCAGCATAATTAAGACTCTGAAGACAACCCTTGTAGGGTCAGATCAAAAGATCCACTTACAATGTCTAGCCAGTGACAGTGGCCAGCAGCAGATGCAGAGGAGAAAACAGCATAAGGGACTGGCCACAGACTGAGTAATCCCTTCCCTGGCACATGCTCCAAGCTTCCAGCACTGGCCATTTTAGAGACTTCCTGAGCTAAAGGCCGCATCCGGACCATTGTATTTAGTAGCCACTGATGGACATATCTCCTATTAATTTGTATAATCTTTTTTTTAATCCATTTATATTTTTGGCCGCCACCACATCCCATGGCAATGACTTCCAAATTTTAATAATACAGCGTGTGAAGAAGTACTTCCTCTTGTTTTAAACCTGCTGCCTGATCATTTCATTGTGTGTCTCCAACTGTGTCACAAGATTAATCACTTCTTATTCACCTTCTCCACAGCACCCAGTTTTATAAACCCCTATCACCTCACTCAACGATATCCACCCTCACTCATCCTGTCTGCTATTTAATCTCTCCTATGGACTCCGCCAGTCCTACTACAATTTCTCCTGTGAGTTTTTTTGTCTACAGCTAATTGTGAGCTGAGGCTTGCAAAAAATCCTTTCAACAACTCTGAAGTGCTTCCCATGGTGGTAACACCTCATCCACTGTTCACTATGTATCCATATGTGCTAGACTCACCTTCCCCTTCTTCCGGTGCATTATCCTACATTTACCAACAATCGTATCTGCTGGTTTATCAGCTAGTCACAAAATATGCTGAAACCTCTTGCAAAGACCAGCAACATCATTTTTTAAACTTAATATACCTGGACCTATTTAAGCAACAGGACCCCAGCAGTTGGAAGCCAGCATATTCAATATAATTAGTTACTACTAGCCCCATCTGCCTGGCATTCTTCTCAGTCACCAGCAGGCTCTTGCCTTTCTGTACCTACCACACCAGGACAAAGGAGATGGAGACAGCTGCTCAAGGAGTCTGTATCTCTTATTTTATGCTGAAAATAAACTTCCAGATGTGCTTATACGGGAAAGGTTTGCCCCCTTGATGTGGAAACCCTACTCAGAAAGCCCTCTTGTGAAAGCCTTGCCTTGCAGAACAGCAAGGGTCAGTTGAGAGGGTTACAGGACACTGAGGCTGGGTGAGACAGGGCCAGCACTGAAACATACAAATGGCTCCAAGAAAAGCCCCCTTCCTAGGGACTCCTCTGCCATCTCTTTCAATTTAGAAACTCCCCAGCAGGACAGTCACAAGCACACAAAACTTGCCATCTCAAAGGGCTACTGGAGTCATCCAGGAATGGATGAAGGCTCCTGGGAATGAACTTTGGCTTCAGGGCTCATTTGGGTGTTAAATGGAGAGATATGTCTTATGGGCTGAGAAAGGAGGAGAAAAAAGAACTTTCTTAGCACAGCTCAGCCATCACTGTGGGGAATGAAAGGACACAGAGTATTGTCTAGTCCAGCTTCTCTGAGCAGGGTGAATAAAAAAAAAACTCCAACCAAACAGGAACACTCCTCTTAACTGCTGTAAATTGGTGTAGGGAGAAAGGAGGAAGAAAGGGAGGAGCAGGAAGTGGTAACTTATTTGGACTTCAGCAATGAAACTCCAGCACTCACAGGGTTTCACAGCTCACCACTTGTTTTCACCTGGTCAAAAAAACTGAAGCAACAATTCAGACCAGGATTTTGTGCTGGCTGTGGTTGCTCCTGGGCGAAACTTTGAATTCAATAAAAAGAAAGCTCTTTTATTTGCAACATTAACCCTTTCCCTAGAGAAGATGCAGTCTTCTTTGGCCTTTAAAGCAACCACTTAACATGCTTCCTCATCCCAGAATCGCTCATCTCTCTCCTCTTTCCAATGTATATACCCTTTTAAAATGGGCTTTTAAAATGAACTCTGATGACTTGACTGAAGTTGACTGAGTATTTCAGAAACAATTTAGACATTCCTGCCAAACACAGTTCCCTGGAAACCCAGCAAGACTTGTGGAAAGTCTGGGCTGTTGCCTGCTCAGGTAGTGTCACTCTAGGGTACTGAGAAAGAAATATAACCATAGAATCACAGAATCATTTAGGCTGGAAAAGAGCTTTAAGATCATCAAGCCCAACCACTAACCCAGCACTGCCAAGTCCACCACTAAACCATGTCCCTAAGTGACTCATCTACACGGCTTTTTAAATACCTCCAGGGATGGTGACTCAACCACTTCCCTGGACAGCCTGTTCCAATGTTTGACAACCTTCTGGTGAAGAAATTTTTCCTAATATCCAAACTTAATCTCCCCTGGGGCAACTTGAGGCCATTTCCTCTTGTTTCTTGTTACTTAGGAGAAGAGACCAACACTCAACTCATCTTTTTTGGAAAAGCCCCTTCATTTAAGGATGGCATGAGCAACTGTAGATGAGCAGACAGGAAGCATACAAAATGTTGAGGTTTCAAGTTATCAAGGAGCTCTTTGTTTGATTCTTCTCTCCACAGCTCTATTATACCCATCAGAAACTTCCTGCAATGCACTTCCAGTTGTACTGCATGGAGCCCTCATCCCTTTTCCCATCATCTCAGTGATAAACAACCCCACAAGAAGTTTACTTGCAAAAAATACATGCAAAATTTCTGCATGCCCCAGGGTCCAACAGCAAGTAGAAGAACATAAAATAAGATGGGGCGCTGCCCCTGCCTCCTCATTTTAGCTATCATTTTGGCACATGCCAGAACATCACCCCAAGCAAAACATAATTTTAAAACATAACATGGGATTTGCATGCAATTCCAGAAATGGGCATGACCACAGGGAGTGATCACTGCAAGTTATTCCTTCCAAGGATCTTCACAAATCCCATCTTTTGCACACC
This sequence comes from Thryothorus ludovicianus, assembly GCA_013397245.1. NCBI lineage: Eukaryota > Metazoa > Chordata > Aves > Passeriformes > Certhiidae > Thryothorus > Thryothorus ludovicianus. The sequence goes on along the minus strand of VZTB01011674.1, from coordinate 848,547 downwards.
AGCTGCACAATAAATGGCTTAAAGACCTAATGTCATTTGTAGTTTTAACTGGATTATCAACTGAGGTGCCATAGTAGTTGATGTTTCTGCACAAAAACATGTTTATTACAATGATGTAGAACTGACTCAGAGCACAAAGATGCTTTGAGGTTTTCCTGCTTGATCAGCAGATTCAAATCCCTTGTTACCAGATTGGCATAAATTGCTAGCCAGTCCCTTCCCAAGAGACAAGCTTTGACTATCTCTCCTGACAACAGTAACTAGTCATGTACCAATTAGATGTGCATCCTTTCCAAAAGGAGCGTCATGAACACCCAAATAGAGTATCTGCGGATCTTACAACCCTCTCATTCCAGAAGTCAGGCTTTCGAAAATGTCAGCTTCCCCTAACATGGAAAAACCCTTCCAAAATGTACACTGAAGAAAAAAGGGTAAAGCTAAAATAAAGATGGAACTGCAAGGTACAAGCAGAAACTATTTTTTCGCTATCTTTAAACATTTCTATTTTTACATGCAATTAAATCCTTAGGTCTACCTCTGCTCACTTTAAGATCAAACTGGCGCTTTTATTGCCAGCAATTCATTTAGAGCCTGCTCTCTGCCACCCTTTCCCTCCCCACCTGCAGGCAAGCAGGGATCTGGGCCTCACAAGACAACTGTGGCGTGGGTGTTATTGGCTGTCTGTTTTGGCAGCCTCTCATCCTTTCTTCCAGTTCTGTTTTGAAACACAATCTAAATTTAAAAAAAATAAAATGAAAAAAAAAAAAAAAAATAAGACATTCCTGCTCTCCCTACTCACTCACATCAGCAGCACTCCTATCACCACAGCCTAAAGTACGGCTGCAAAAGGAGCAGCACCAGGAAGGTTGGCAAATGTTCAGCTGGGAAAAAACCTACTCTGGGAAAAGGTACAGATACAGGAGGAGTAGAGGCAAAAACCAGAGGAAAGAGGACCAAGAGGGCTTGGGCCCACTCTCTTCTATATTTAATAGCATTACCTTCTAACATGTAATTTGGACTAAAAGACTAATTCTTTCCTGTGGTCTGATGGATGTTAACATCCCCTTCTTTATTATTCTTTAATAACGTATTACATAACATTCTGATACACTAATTACCATCTCATGTCATAGCAATTTTATTAAGAGCTTATACTTACAAACACCCATTCTGAAACGGTTTCAGGACTTTTTGCCATTCTCTCTGAACTACACTTGTAGGAGCACTGGCAACACGGTCTGATGCTGCTTCGTGCATCTTCCAGTAGCAACACATCTCTACACAAAGATGTCTGGTGAGCCCTGAGAGCCAGGCATGGATTCTTCTTGCGTTTAGTCTCAAAGACTTGTAAACAAGTTACTTTTAGCACACTAGGTTGTGATTAAACACTGGAAACACAGCCCTGTTAGGTTCCTGTACCTGCTACAGTTCCAAATCCAAAAGCAATGCCGAGAGAAAAATTCCTTTATACCAAGTAATGGAAAAATTTGTTAACTATTCTGCAGTTAGTGTTTGCTCATGAATATGTTATCATCTCGCCAGGCAAGACTTGGTACCATGAGGTATTTTTCTGTATAAAATTGCTAATGCCATCAGGATTGTCCAAATGGGATCATCATCATTAAAAAGATTACACGGTGAGGAAAGTGATTACGACAACATCTCAGTAGGAGGATTACTAATCACAAGTAGAATCCTGGTACAAATCTCATTCTCTGTATACAAGAAAGGACACAAAATCTTTTTAACATAATTTATATACATTTATGGCTTTATACAACAAACTGTCAGGGATTGTTCTCATGTGTCTGTAGAAGTACATCAGGCACTTTTTCTGAAAATATCCACGTATGAATTTTAATTTTGCAATATGACTAAGTCAGAGCAGTGAAGCGTTGAAGAGCTGTCACACCACTCGCAAATAGAACTAGCAGTATGTACATGCCAATCTCTCAGATATTGCTGGTTTGTGGAACACCTTCAAAAAAGAGGCCAGTTTTCATGTTGAATAATTTGCTTTTTGCTTGCATAAACCATGCTTCATCTTACATTACGATTACCAAAATAATAATAATAATGAGAATACCTTATTTAAAATCAGTCATAAATTAAGAATCCTAGCAATTTTATAATGAAAATAGGAATTTCAAATCAGTAAAAAAATAAAAAAAGTACTAACATACATCCAGTGGTTTAACAAGTGCAAATTTTATACTGTTTTAAAATTGGTCCAATTTTAACTTCTCGGGATGCTCTGTCGACTTAAGCCAATAATAAGCAGTATGATTTTTGCTTATAAGTGTAGGCAAAATGTCAGTTTATCAAAGCAGAGCTTTCCAATTAATGCATCTACTACCTAAACATATATCATATAGCTATATTATGGAAACAATACATCTTTATATTTAAAATATTTGAACAGCTCTATAATACAATAAACTTTTAATAACAGTACAAACCAGAGAAAAGTCAAAAACAAGGCTGCATAGGTAAGATCATCTGCACAATTCACAAACCAATCATTTACAACAATTCTGACAAACTAAGTTACTCCAGAAACTTGGTATTTTTACTGAAAAAGGATTTATAACTAGAGGTCACATAATGTTTGTTTTCAAGGCAGACAACATGCTCCTTCACCAACTTCACAGTATTCCAGAATTACAATTGCAAAACATTAGAATGGCACCACAAAAAAAGCCCAAAACCAAAAAAAAAATCCCTAACAAATGAACAAAAAAAACCTCTCAAAATTAAAAAACCCCAAGCCCCAAAAAATGTCAAATTGTCCATGCATCTCAAATTTCTGACTACCTACAACCGTTTTCTCACAATAATTACAAGGGCTTTCTACAGACTGTTGTAATTAAGGAAAGGCTATATTTATGTTATTCATAGGTATAAAAGGAAATGAATAAAATATCTGTTTACAGGAAGTTATACAGTAGCAGTAAATAATAAACAGGAGGTATATTGTTACATGTAGCGTGTTCAGCTGCATCCCCATGGAGTATAACATTGATTACTGCTTTCTTTGCATGCAAAGGTGGGTTTTATGACTATTTTGGCCTACGTGTATAAGTGCCTATTTGTGAGCAAACGTTTTTGCACATGCAGCAGACAGAATGATCTTCAGAAACCCCAGTATGAGCCCTTCACTCACTCCACTGCCAGGATTTACTCTCGTGTTTCAGAGACTAGGCATTTGATGGTGAAGATGCTACTGGAGATATCTGCCTGTAAAAGCAGGCGGCTTCATTGGGGCTTTGGCACTAAGAACATTTGATTTTCCACAAAACAAGTTCAAAGACCAGTTTCACACTGGGGAAGATCCTGCATCACATCAGTCTCTGGAACTGCCTGAAACCGTAATAGCATATCTAAAAAAGTAGGACCAGCTCTAATCAGTAGTGATTTAAGTCCAACAGGGAGCTAAATGCTTGCACATCAATAAATACATTGCAGAGCCTTAGGAAAGTCATAACAGAACCATTAGATATATGGCTTGTTACTAAGCTTCATTTATTTGGCACATCCCGTTTCCTTCTCCACCATACACCACCACTACAGGGAAGATGAGTTTCAATTAGGACATTTTCTGGTTGTGAGCTATTTAGACAGAAGAAAAATCATTGTAAAAATATTTGTTTCTCCCCTTCTTCATAACAGCCAGGCCTAGCAAAAAAAACTGTTAATTCTGTCAGTCCACAAAAAAAGTTCCAAGGATTTCTGTAACACAAATGTTGAACAGCAAAAAGACAGGTGAGGCCTGTTATTCACACATTCATGAAAACTGCATTGTGCAATTACAAAATATCAGAAATCATTTATTTCAAGACCCACTCCTGAAAATGCTCAGATAGCTGTCAGTGTGCATACTCCAGCAAGACCAAGTTTTTCCACAAAAATCAGACCTCTGTTATTAATGCCCTCCCCTACCCTAAACCTCACGCATTTGTATAATTTTGCCACTTACTTTATCTTTCTTTTGGAAAAAAAAGTAATGTTTTGTCCTGCAGTAAGGTCAAAGTTTTAGCCTCCCACTCAAAAGTAGCATTTTTGCCTCTTCAAATCTACTGCTTTATAAGAGAAACACTGATGACCCCTAAGACTAGTGCTAATTAAGACAAATGACAATTTTGTCATTAATTTTACTACAATTACAAATTGTCCGAAACGGTCCTGCTCTTGAGTGCACAAACATTATGAGACCTCCATGAAATAAATATAAATGTGAAGCATTGTACAAGCATCTTAACAATGAATACTTAACACTTTGTGGTAGTTAAAATGATAATAGAAGCAGATGACATTTCTAAAAATGCATATATAAAATTGATTAAATATTTCTAAACATAAAGTTGTCTATATTTATACATCGCACAACAAAAAATGGGACAGAAATGCTTTGTATTCAAGATCCTTATTAACGTTTTCCTTTATTAGCACTCCCAAGTGCTAGGGAAATTTATAAAAACATGAACTTAATCCAGTTAAAATACTGTACAAAATGAAGAGGTTATGAATGCTGCCAGATCTCAGATTTATTTTTTTTAAAGTTGCCTATGTAACAAAAGTAGATTTTAATTATAAGAAAAATAGTTTGGAAAGTATTCCAAAAATTATCTTAAGCCTAACAATAAAGTGATTAATCTGACAATGAAATCCAGATATATTCTTGCATAAATTTACACAAATACAGGTAACTTATCAAACGGCATTTAACCTACTGTTTGCTTTGAATAGTCAGTGAGTTTAGTAGGACCGTATTTAACAGGCTATTCTATTCCCATATGAAATGTGTGGCAATTTCGAGTAAAATAATGCAGCTTGTCGTGCTGCAAGGCAAGTCCACAGTTATCTCAATTCATCAAAACACAGGTAACATCAACGAAGGTTAAACTTACTTAGGGCATGAGATCATCACAGTATTCTTACAAAAGTTTATAAACTTTTCTTGGACCAAAACAGATAGTCTTAAAAAACAATTCTTCTACAGAGCATACTGTACAAAACCGAAAGCACAACATGATGTAAGAGTCTTTGCTGTGACTATATGGTGTAGTGAATTTGGCACTTCAGAGTAATGAAATTTCCAATGGCACAGTTCTTATCTACAGCAGCACATAACCTGCAAACCTTGGGCAAACATCCTGTACAGGAAAATACTCTCTCTGCTGCCAACTCTGACGAAAGGAAGAAAAATGAAAAAAAAAAAAAAATACCCCAAAAAAGTTAGTGCATGCGCACAGCTTTGTCAAGAAAATTAAAAAGAAAGGTGAAGGACATCTTTGTACTGCTTTTCTCAGTTCCTGCTGTCAGACAAGTCTGGAGAATTTAACCATAGCCTAGGAAGAAAGAAAAAAACAACAAAAAGAACAAATTAACATTCACGACAGATGAATAAATCTATTAAAATATGCTCAAGCTAGCTTTAAGATACTTTAAATGGGGGAAAAAATGTATTCATTACAGCTACTAACCAGCAAGTTTTTTGTTTAAAACATCAATGACAAAACATTAGCGCTCCACGTGAAGTAAGAGAAGTCAGTACTTGACAGTCCTAATGCACCAGTACAAACCTGATTCTCAGTCTAACAAAGGACTGGAAAGTGCCTGACTGTTACCGAGGGAGCTCACATGCCAACACAGAAGAACTCCCAGATTTTAAGCATCTTGATATTTCTTTCTTTTCCCTTTAGCATTTTGCAGATTTATTATAAAAAGCACAGCTTACCTCCTACTACATCCTAGCCTGACACCCAACTGTGTGTGGTTGTCTTTACGCTGTGCTGAAAACTTTGGTTAGGCAATACACTGTCAAAGTTAAAATCTAACGTTTCTCCATCCATAAGGTCATTACGGATAATCGACTCCATGTCACAGTCCAACCGTTCAATTAACATGTCATCTAAGTCACTGGGAAGCTTCTCCTGGTGGAGGGAAACAATTCCCACCCTCCCATAGCCATTGCAACTGTTAACAGGGCCATACGGATTCATGGCATTCATCTGCATGGGGTGACTCATAGGCACTTGTAGCGAAGTCTTCACCGTGGACAGGCGGTTTAGCCCCGATGAGTGTGACATGGCGTTCACTGTGTGTGACAAGGCACGGCCGTTGATGGCAGGCGCTGGCTGGCTGTGTCCCTGGTGAGGGCGGGCGTTAGGGTTCATCATTTTGCTGTGGGGTGGCTGGCCGCCGTAGTTCGGCACCACCGAGTTGGCAACCATCAGCACGCTCTGGCCCAGCGCCCTGCCGCCGGCCTGGGAAACACCAGTGTCCACTGATGCCAGGATATCGTTGTGCGGCGGAGAATCGGAAGTCAGTAACTCCTTCAGAAGTCCCGCAGGACAGTTGTATTGGCTCATCGATCCGTAGCTTGATTTACTGTCTTGGAGAGTCTGCATAGGAATCTGGGACAAGGAGTTCATGCTAGCTTGAGCATAAGTGAATTTCCTGTAGTCAGGATTCGGTGAACCTATACTTGTGGTCGAGGATGCGAATGAGTAACCTGGTGTTTGCTGCATCAGAGTGGCAGATGAAGACTGGGTTGACACAGTCATTGATGTATTAGGTGACAAGAGGTTGAGATTATCCAAAAGATTTTCCATGTTCTCAGAATTACTCATCTCTGAAAGGCTTGGTAGAGTAGAAGTCATTTTTGTGGTTGATGATGGGTATACCATGGAGTGCACATCCCCATCTCCAAGGTCATCTTGCTCTGGCAAAATAGGAGAAAGTCTTCCACTAATCGTGCTAGCATTAGAGCTCGTTCTAGGTCGAAATGTACTCCAGTTATCAAAGTCATCGTTACTGTGAGAGCTGGGACTTGCAGGCCACTTTGAGAACTGTGATCCGGGGCTGTCACCATTTCCCTCTTGACCAGACTGAAGGGCTGCTTTTTTCTTGGCAGCTCTGCCTCTGCTTTTGGCAAACTTGCTGTTGTTATCCATGGATGCTGCTCTCCTCCTAGGAGATTTGCCACTCTTCCCTCCTTCAGGATTGAGCATCCACCAGGAACTCTTCCCTGTTCCTTCATTCTGCACTCTGATGAACTTGCTGTGCAAAGACAGGTTGTGACGGATTGAATTCTGAAAAACAGAATAGCATGTAAGAAATGGGGAAGATATGCATCTTTTATGGCATACTAACACCTGCTTTTGTAAGCATACTCTCATTTTGCTAGAAAACACAGGGGTAATCATTAAATAAGAAAACACACCAGCCTGGAAACATCTTTTATCTGCTCACGGCTCTGAACTGGCTGAAACAAACTTACACAAAGAGTCGCCATGTCAATTTGTCTGTCATCTGCCTCCATCACATCTGACATTATAAAAAGTTAAATAAAACTGCAAGAACTGTTTTGAAATAAAAATTCCACATAAAGGAGACAAAATAAGCCAGAAGATCAAGAAGACAACTGAAGTGAGTCATCTAATGAGTAAACTTGACTGCATTCATGGATTTTCTTTATAAATTATTATTTTACGCAAAGTTCAGGAATGCTAGATCCTGTTCTTTGGTCCTTAAAATGAATTCTCACTCCGTACATCCCAAAACCCCACAGACACATGACACACGGACTGTCACTATTGCCACTGAGCATTAGTGAGGTTTACATCACCCGTGTTAGATGAGAAAATACATAGAGAAAACAAATTGAGGATTAAGTTCTAATTTTTATAAGTAAACATCATAAATTGCCAGAGAAATCATAGAAGATTAAAGGAACGTAAAGAGCATAGACAAGCTTGTAATGAAACTCTCAGTCTTAAAACCATATTTCTCTTTCAAAATCAACATTTTAATATGTAAAATTGATTCTTCAAATACCTGAGGGCACCAGATATCTTGTGCCAAAAATGACCAGAGGTACTGGAGCTTTTTTTTACCTCCTCAGCCTTGAGAAATGTTGCACGTTTTGTTCTTAAATACAGACAAAGAATAAAAAAAAAAAAATCCAAAATGGAGGCCACAGGCTGACCTGTTAACAGGAGATGAATCTTTGCATTACCAAGCTGTAAATAAGCCTATTTTTGCACACATAATTTTCTGCTGAGCAAATGCAAAAAACACTGTATCAACAGAGAAGTTTTCCTGTATCTTGACATAACTGCTAAAAAAAGGCCACAAGTTCAAAGGGCACTGAGGCAGCCATAGACGTTAATAGAGGGGTGAGACAGCACCATGGCCTATGCTAGGACTGCAATTCATGCAGAACAAGGAGGAGGGAACCACAAAATAACACATGAAATAAATGTGCAAAACCAGAAATTAGACCTCAATGGCAGAGAAATCAGTAATTCACTACCTGCCTTCCATTCACAGTAATTTTTAGCAACTTGTCCGAAGATCTTAAGTAGGCATGCCAGGTGTAAACAGACACCTCATGGTGAGACAACAGGCTCAAACTCCCTGAAAGAGCCATGATATGTTTTGGATGATGGAAAGTCATACAGACAAAGCAGGACTGGCCATCTGCAGAGCTCAAGAGAAGTGCTTACTCTGGGATCAAAGAGCGGACCTTCAGTAGAGGAGGGCAGCAAGGAGGTGTAGTAGTGCTACTTACAGGTGCTACTGACTTGAGACTCCGCCCCTAGAAGTGCAGCTTCACTCCAAACAGGGGCACAAGACACCCCCTAACACCAGGAGATGGCAGAGCATGGCCTCAAGGCACTGACTGTTCAACCAGCACAGCACTGAGTCAAACCATGTGCCTAAACTCAGAAGCCTTTCCAACCTCTCCTCCAAAGAACCATCTTTAAAAGTTATCCCTGTTAAAGAGACACCATCAAAAATTTCCCATCCCTGGCAATATTCAAGGCCAGGCTGGATGAGGTTTGGAGCCACCTGGCTTAGTGGAAAGTATTCCTGCCCATGGCAGGAAGGATTGAAACTAGATGATCTTTAAGGTCTCTTTCAACCCAAAGCATTCTATGACTGTGATGACTCTATGATTTGAGACTTTCCTCATTCGATTTCAAAAGGAAGCCATTCTCCTAGAAACTGTAAAATAGGACTGCATGTGTTCAGGTAATCTTACAAACAAAATACGATCAAAATAGATCTTCGATCTAGCAACACGGTGCTAGGGAAGGCCTTGGAATCTTACGTGCACCAGGTGCAACTAACACACAGGGAGGGTAAGCCTGGAAATTCATCTTGGGACTTGCCTGCACAGCTCCAGGAGCTGGCTGAGAAGCCTTGTGAGGCTGGCCTGGCGCAGCCCGCTGTTTTCACTCGAGGGCCACAGACAAATCTGTGGCTGACACAAGTCCAGCTCTACAAATGTCGCAAGAAAGTTGCTCTGTGCGGCTGTTGATTAAAAAACCTCCTGCACCAGTTCATTTTTTTTACTGTATTTTGTAAACATACCCAGTTGGCTCAGGATCACTGTTTACTATCAAAATAGCCATATCAAACACACAAAACATCAGTCAGGAAAACACCGTGATGAGGCTCAGCTCCCTCTTCTCTGCTACACAAGCGTTAAATATTTAAGAAATCGCTGCTATTCCTTAGTCATCAAAAATGTTATAATCTGGTATTATTGTACTGAGGACATTTGAGGTCGCTCTTTGAGTAACAGAGCTGTCTCCTAACTCTGCCAGCAATGAAAAAAAAATTTTCCTAACAGGAAAAGGTTTGCGGCCCAGAGCTTGTTACATAAATTCCTGTTTTTCACGCAGCCAGCAGGACATTAAAGAAGCTATGATTTACTAACTTGGAAAAAGTGTTGAAGAGGTAAATCTTGTGAAAATATGCACTGCTGTTAATGATGTTGTGTCTACAAATCCTTGCCAGATGCAAACATGACCTGATAAAAAAGTATAGTTTCAGCAGTGGATCTTGGCAGCCGGAGGAATGGCGCAGCTGTTAGTGGCTGGGGCGTGCGGCGGCACCACCAGCCCCAGCACGCTGCTGATATGCCTTCAGCCATAGGTTTCGCCTGGACTTCGAAGTAAAGTCTCCCAAAACCTGGTCTGAAAGACTCCAAAAGCAACTATCTGCATTTTGAAGCAGGTCTTTGCACAGCAGCAGTTCACGCCAGATTGCACTGAGTGTAACTGCACTGGAATTTTATCAAAATCTGGGTCAGGATGGCAGCAGGGCTGCTGCCACCTGTGGAGTGCTTCCTGGGATTGAGTTTTTGCCTCTGAGATAAAGTAAACTTACTTCAACATTCAGACCAGAAACTGTGGACATGCTTATTGCTACTCTCTGATTTAAGACTCAAAATATACAAAACCGGTATCAGCTACGTGCAATGTGAAGGGCACGTCCCAGCTAATAAAACTCGTGAAGTCAAGATAATTATTCCTTTGAATCTATATATTTATATTATTCAGTTGTACTTCTGACATTTCCAACAGCTCCACCAATGTCCAATACTGCATTTAAATCCAAGATAGAAATATCAAAACATGCAATTTAAGTTAAACTTGACTAATTGCTGAGAAAAATTGTATCCCTATCCCAACTGAAGTTGAGATATTTAATTATTTTTTTACTAAACTGCATTGATGTTTTACTAAACACCTGAAAACTCAGCTGCTCTGTTAAACTTGACAACATTGTACTTAGAGAAGCGGAGGACACCATGGGGACACTTGGCCATCTTTCTTCCACCCCAGACCTTGGAGCACCAAAAACAGAGGAAAGCAGAGCTCCTCTTAAACCCAACTGCAAACCTCTCCAAGTAGGATCTAGCTGTGGATTTGTGGTTATCCAGGGAGCTGCAAGATCCCAAATTTGTAAGTGCTCATGGTCTCTCTTGTTCTCATACTTTCATCCATGGGCACAGGCAGCACTCATCCCACCAGAGTGCCATGATAGCCACCAAAGGGAAGAGTGAGGAATGGATGTGACAGCCAATACACTCTACAAAAACAAGCATATTTGCTATCAAGGTGCATACACTGACAGAAATGCAATAAGGCATGCCATGGCATCTCCAGGAGACTCACAAGTAACTAGTAACAAAGATAAGCAGGAGTTGGCCTCTGGAAGCAGATGCAGTCATGACAAACTGGGAGGCCACAGGAGCAACACTGCTTCCGTGACACACAGGTCAAGGATTTCCATTAAAATTAACAGTCCAATGACTGCCCACTAAGTTTTCATTCAGACAACATCCCAGGAGTCTGCTGTGTTCCACACCTCTTCCAAGGGGATGGCTTACACAAACTGCCAGCTTGTTCTACCATCAGCTGTGGTGGCACATCCTGTTACTGACAGCTTACAGCAGGCTTCTGAGCCAGCACAACTGACAGCACCAAAGCAGAAGTTTTGCAGCAGAGAACTGAAGACTCCATTCCCCCAGGATTTCCATATACTCTTACAGAAGACATTCAACCTTTCTATTCTAGGCCTTTGTATAGGGACTCTCCAACAGGTCCAGATGTCCACAACATCCTCCTCTTGGAGCCTCAGTGGCAAGTGCCACTCTAAAAAGAAGTCATTAACACTCCTAGGAAAGTGTGCAGAGGTCAGGAAGTTCTCCAGCATGCTTGCTCACAGCTCATTCAGCATCAACAGCCAGACTGCAACAGCAGGGGCTATCCATGGCAAGTGGCACCATGTGGCATCTATCCAAGGCTAAGTTAGATCATGCCTGGCAAAACAGACAGGTTTGCCTGCAACAGCTTTGCTGTGGTTTCCAACCACACTGCCAAGTTTACGGGGCTTGGATGAAGAGGCCAAGGAGGAAAGAAAACATTGGTAACTCCAGACCTACCAGAATTTCCTTTGGTACAACAGTCTGGTGTAATGCACTCCTGTTTGTCTTACCTAATAACTCTGAAATACAAAAAGTTCAGATGCCAATGCTGCACATAGAGCTTGGATTTGCCTCAGAGCTAGTGCTGGACAGTCACAAGCACTTGGTCTACAGACAGCACACATTTCTTTCTCAAAAAGTTTCCTGACACTTCAGTGTTCACCAACACAACCACACTGGATTGTCAGAGGCCTCAAACACTAATGAAACAGCCAATTTTGTCACCCAGTTGTGGTATTTTTTTATTACAACTCAGAAACTTTTTCTGTTGTCCAGTAAGAGTATGGACAGAAAGCATGTCACTTCGCCTCAGGTCAAAGAGTCATATTTAGAAGATGCTGGAAACTTGCCACCTGCAGCTGCATGAAGGTGGAAGGGCAGGATTTCCTCCCAAACAGGTCATGCTTTTTTGGGTCCTTTGTTCTTGGGGAGGTGCTTTTGTTTGACTTCATTTTTTCTCCTGCACTGTAAAACAGTTAAAGTCTCAGCTGGAAAAAGTGAAGAAATACTTCTCTCTTCCTAGGGGGACCTTGCACTGTATCTCTGTGTTTTCCATTATATGTGGTAGTATAGTGAGAGTCTTTCCGAGACCACCACCCAGGAAACACCACTTCCAAACATGGAGACACTTCCATAAACTGTTCCATGTGGTAAGATTTCACCAATGCATCCCTTCTTCCATGCATGAATGTACAAGAACAGGATGGAGTGTGTGTTATTGCTATATGGTTGCTATACGTGTCTCCTGAACACAGAAGGGATTCCTGTGGCCATACATCCAGTTCTGTACATTCTGCATTCAGGTTCACAGATTTATACTATCCTATGATTCCTTCTCAAAGCTGCCAAAGACTCAAAAACTTTGAATACTGAAGGTGTTTGGCCATCCTCCAGGTTGCATCCTGCTGCCACCAGGGACTGGAGGGAATTTCTCAACCACTGGAGTTTTCTTCTCTGGATCATGGTAATATGTAGGAACAGAAAATGCATACCCAGCTTCAGATATTGATGGGTAAGACTTGACTGTCCATGCCCACATGTCAGAGCAGACATGTTGACATGTATTTGAGTATTTCCCAGTTGCTATGCCCTTATATATCCTCTTCCTCATCCTAGGTAGACTCCTTGAAAGCAATTTTCCATAATGGCAGTTTTTTCTAATGAGATGGTAGCATTGCCTACTCTACCTACACAGGCATTTAGGAAGAATGAAAGTAAAAATCATAAACAAGGTTCACAGTATGTAAAGTGTGCACACAGGGTAAGCACACACCTGGATACTGTTCCACATATGATGACCCCAACCAAAACTTTTAAGCACTCTTACGTTTTCTGTACCTCCAAGAGAGACAGGGCCACAGTCAGGTTAACCATCACCTACATCAGTGTCAACACTGTGTTTTATAACTACAATTATTTTTGTGAGCACAATACAGGCATGATGTATCATCAACCCAGTGTACACCAAAATAAAGACATTTCCTAGGATTTCGAAGTCAAGGAAACTACGTGACACTGGCTAGGAAAAACAAGGCACATGAAAAACATGAGATTCTTAAATGAAGTTTGTTGAATAGACCTTCATCTCTCTGGTAAAATCATCTGGGAAACCAAGACAGCCAATAGGTTTGTCTAAAATCTATCAATTTTGAAAGGTGAAAGAAAGGCAACAATAAGAAGGTAACACAGTGTCATTAAGACAAAGAAAGCACATAGTCATCAGGATAAATGATGGCTTCGTTTATCAATTTCATTTATCACAGCATTAAAAGTTGTGAAGTGTAGAAAAAAGGGGAGAAACATATCAGATAAGTTCAAGGATAGCAGGGATAACTATTTTTGGTGATCCAGACAAATTCTGATACTGCCTTTATAAAACTGATGCTGCAAGCTTTCTATTACAACAGATGTAAAACAAGTGTTTGACAAATATAAGGGTTCCATATTTGTAGATAAACATTTTTCCACAAATATGAAACATATATATGTGTATGCAAATATACAGCTCCAGTCAGGATGCCCTTCAAACTAGAGCTTCCTCTCTGCTCTCCTTAAGTACTCTCAGACCTCTGGCCTTCACAAGCAGCCTGTGCAATTACGTCAGTAACACAAAACCAGCAAAGCAGGAGGACTTGTGAATAACCTGAGTGACCAGGTGCTATCACAGAAAAGCTGGTAAAGGATTCAATTGATAAAACATCAGAGGTCATACAAAAGCCTGCGTCTTTTGTTCAGGAAAGGTGAGGAAACACCTGCACTGTGCCAACACCAGACCGAACTAATGACAGTGCAGTGGAGGTGGGCACCATGCACCACTGCTAAGGTGTGCCCAGCAAAGGGGTTAAAAGCATTGGAATCAACTGCAGCCCATCAGGCCCTGAGGAAGGCTGCTGTGACTCGTGGTGGGCAGACAGCCCTTCTACAATTACTCACTGTGGGTTCTAATGCATGACCAGGAATGCGACTCTGCACACCCGCAGGCACCACACAGCCATAACGGTCTGAGGAAAAGCTGTCCTCAAATGCAGAGCAAAAGCAGGTTATTGCAAGGAAAACATGAATCACAATCATAGGCAAAGTTCATTAAACTGAAAAAAAGAAATTTAGTATTAAAGTAGCAGTTCATCCATACAATGCCAGAATGACTAATAGTTCAAAATTTTATTCTGCAGCTATAGTAAAGAGAGACTAAGTGGTGTTGTCTTTTTTTTCCAGCCAGTGGGAATAATTATGATCAGTAGGACAAAAAATGTTAATCACTCGTTTCCTGTTTAACAGACAGCCTGCTTCACCTCTGCCACTCTCCACTGTTACACCCAATTCATCACAAAGACTACAGCACTGTTTATAGAAATCTTTCCCCCAGCTCTTTTTATTTCCAAAACTAAGCTGCCTTTTATTGACATTCATTAGCTCCAATGAAGAGCTACAAATGTGTACACATGCTAAATATATCAATGCTAATTAGACTAGTAGATCATCTTAAAAGGAACACTGGAAATATGTTCTTGCCAATTAGAAGTAATAAGTTTAGAAGTAAGCCAAGGTCTTAAGTGCAAATTACAGAGGTGAAAAGATATTGTAGTAGAAAATAGGACTGATTTTTGCATTGGCCTATGAGTGCACACAGAGAACCTCCAAGAAAAAAAAAAAAATCAAGACCTCCAGATACGATTACTCAAAAATCTTTAACTGGTTAAGTGAAACAACTGTAAAGATCCCTGTCTGAGAAGCCACGTAAGTTACAGACTAAAATCCCTGCATAATGACCAAAGCACACCTCTGCCACTTGTCTAGGTAAAGGCACAAGCAAACCTAGACCTGTATGTTTGGTTTTAGCTGGATACTTTGCTAGGGAGCCGTAGATCTTCATTTTCATGAATTAAGACTATTTGCTTCCACAAAACCACTGGTTGGAATGATTGCCAGTACCCGATGGATTTGCAAGTAATGTATTGCCCACAACACTTGAAAATGAGCTAAAGCTGGGGCAGGTAAAGCAATGCACAATGCACTGGAGACACAGGCTAAGTTTATGATGCTTGCCCCATCCACTGGGCTGGCCATGTCTGGAGAAGCTCGAGGGCTGTCCATGTTTCTTACCTTGAGAAGCAACATACCAAAGGGGATGTACACATCCAACAGTATAAAAAGTTCTGTTGACTGCGTCTTTGCGTAGAATATAAAAAAAAGTAAATATATCTCCTTATTACATTTGTATGTAAATTTATCTCCTTATTACACTTGTTTTAGCACAGCAGAGAGAGCCTTTTCATTTAGCAAGCAAAGGACTACAGGAATCACATTCTGTGGTGATGGATGTCACTGAATACCAGTTTTTCAGAAACAAAGAGTCAATGAAAGCTTCAAGCTTCCTCTGCAGCAGGGTTAGCTGTGCCCCACAGGAAATCCCTGGCTTGAGGAAGCTGCAAGGCTCGTGAAAAGAAGGGCAAAGCCTTTTATTTACAGGCTGAACGGTATCTTAGGCTGCATCTCATGTTGCATTTGATCTTTATTTTGACTACAGCAAGTGCAAAGATATACTAGCAAAATTTTAGTATAGTCCTCAAAACTACAAAAAGAAAACTAAACCAAAGTTAAGTGGAATTTTTCGTTGGTTTAGGCCATCTTTGGAAACTATTTAGTGCATCTAATGGCTAAGATGTTGAGGGTTTCATATTTGTAAGGGGACAGTGTCAGTTTAAAAATAACAACCATCCCAATAATTCCACCTAGTGTTGTAAATATCTGATGATGGTGTAGTAAACAAGAGAAACTGAGAAAAGAAGAAAGATATTTCTCTTTCCCTTAGTTTCTTTTGCATCTGAATACAGTCCAGTACATAGTCACAGTTTTACTATTTGTTTCCTCTAGCCAATTTACCCTTTGTCTGATACATGAAAATAAAATATAATTTTCCTGTTAACAAAGTAGTAGCAGAAAAGAATTAATTTCCTATGTTTTTCTTAAAATAGCTTAAACAGAATCACACTTAAGCTCTCTTTAAACTCCTGCGTATCTGCAAATATGTAAAGGATATTGCTTTATACAGTCAATATTTGTTCATTTCTCTTTTTTATACTGCAAATTCACAAAAAGCAACTATATATTTTCAATTACTCCTCTTTGTACATCCCAAAGAGGCACCACATAAACTAGGAATTAAGTTTCTCCCCAGTTTCTTAGAACACAGTTTGCCTTGATACTTATTTTCCCCCAACCCAGAAGCAGGTCAGACCACCAGTGCACTCTCTTCAGGACAGCTCTTTCCAATTCAAGTTTGCTCCCATAGCCTAGCAGATTTTATGTAACACAATTTACTACTCCAAAGCCAGCAAAAAACCCTCATCCAAATTTCAGTATAGCCTTTGGCTATATTTTGGAGTGCACTCCGTCCCCCTCCACTGTCTGGCCAGTTTCAGCCATCCTCTTTCAAAAGGTGAGGTTTACACTTTAAAGGGATTTTAGTTAATTTTCTTGGGCCTTGGAGGGCTCCTGATGGGTGGCTGCACTGTTCATGCCAGCGTCATCCTCTCAGAGGCTGCTTTCTGTGATGTTCTTCAGGCTGCAGTTCAAGAATTGCTGGCACTCAAACACTGGGTTTTATGACATCTGCTCAATATTATAAAGCCAGAGTCATCCAATCTTGCAAAACATCCAGCACCAACTCTGAACAGTTACCCCCAGACACGCTCACCATTTTCAGTAGAATATGGGAGGCAGAGCAGCATTTCTCAGAGCAATATGGGCATCCAAAGGAGGGAAATCTAAAGGCCAATTTCTTCCCTCACACCCATTTTGGAAGCATTCCTAGTCCCTCACTACTGTAGGCTGTGCTCTGTACTTAAAAGACCCTTATTAAATCAAAGAACTATTTACAATCTACATACTGGCAAGTCCACATTCTCATAGAATGTCATCTGGCAACAGCAACTTAAATCATCAGCTCTCTATTTATTTGCTTTCTTCCTTTACAAACAAGAAAAGTAAAAAGGACAAGAAAAAGTCATGTTTTTAATGACAAGAATGGAATTACAGAGTAAAGCCCAAGAGCTCTGATGCACCAGCACTCATCGCAATACCATCCTTTTTTTTAAGCACTAAAATATTACAATGAGGACAAGGAAAGGGAAGATTAGCAGCACCATTGTGGATTGAAATCTTTTACACACACACCTGCTGCTAGAGGTGCAGGACCCCACTGGACACAAAATAAGACAGCTTGCAGAGTGGGACACTTGTGCCAAAACAAGCTGTTAGACATTTTGGGTGCTATATTTCTCCTGCCAACTAGGTCTAATTATTTACTCCTCATTACTACTTCTTTCCATTTGATATACACAAGGAAACTGTCCCTACCACAGAGATCAGACCTCATTCAGTCTCCCCTTCCCTTGGACAGAGCCTGACACAGGGAAGCTCTGTGTACAAAGTGCCTTTTACCAGGTGGAACAGGAGGTGTCCAGGGAGGACATCGTATCGCTCTTATCAGTTCAGAAAAGAAAACATTGTTTTTGTAAAGCCTCTCCTCCTCTATGCTAATCCCTCAAACCCAAAAAGCTCTTTTCAACTTCCAGATTAGGCTTCTTCCTCTTAGAGGTCACAGTTCTCAAGTGGTGGAAGCTTCACCATCCCAATCCCCCTCAAAGAGAAGCCCATGTGGAACCGGGCAGCCCCAGCCTGGCAGCCTCGATGTTCAGATTTAAGGACTGCAACAGTCAGATTCCCAAACACCAAACCTGCCAGGGGCCTCTCATCCTTTTGCCCTAAGGTGAAGAAGGCAGTGGAGCTTCCCTCCAGCATTCCCCAGACATGCATTAAAGCATATTAAGGCAAAAGCACAGCTGACACTGGGAACTAAAACACCCTAAATCAATTCAAAGGGGTGCAACAAGGAACTCTGCAGGGACTTGCTCAGTATCTGTCTCCTGACAGCTTTTGCTTCTCTCAAGTACTGCAGTTTAGCTCTACCTCTTGCAGGCAGTCAGAGAGAGAAGCAACACAGCCCCCTGTGCAGCTCCAAAGATGCGAGAAGTCTTTAACAGAGCTGGTAAGAATGGGGCACTCATTTCAGAAAAATAAATTAAAAAAAAAATTACAGGACATTAACTCTCATCTGATTAAAAATAGCAGAATGTCAGCAGTAGGAGCTGTCATTTGCAACAGCTATCAAGACACAGGAAGTTATTTATTCACATAAAGCTCTCTTTAAAAACAAGGATGAAGTAAAAAAAAAAGCATGTTTACTGAAGCCTGTTTTCCAATATTATTTAGCCAATTTTATTTATGAAATTTTATAATAATTTGTCATTTATATATATATTTGGGTTTATGTCCACAGATCCATTAAACTGCTGGCCACTGCAGAAAACACTGAAGCACTTGCTGCTTGTGCCTTATTTTTTTATTCTTTGCAATTTTGAAGACATTGCAGGGCATTTTTGCACATTTTCATTTGGTTATAAGAAGAAATTAGTCTTCCCCCAGAAAGTCAGGTGTTTTCAAGTATTTTGTTTGTTGATTATTCATGTAATCATAAATTATGCAGCGTATTTGGCAGGCCATGCCTTTCTCTGTTAAAACATTTGTTTTTACTTTCTCAGTTATTGTTTAGATCCTGGTCATAACATGCTCCAGGTTGTTTTGAACAGCAAAGAGGAAATAAGCAATATTTTAACTTATATCACACTGTAACAACATTAAATGCCTACGCAGCAATACGCCCCCTATTCAGTATTTTCCACTTTCTTCCTGTCCACTGCTGGCTTATAACAGCAAGATAATTCACAATTTTACAATTTTGTGACCTGTAAAACACAGGCTCAACAAGCATGCTCAGAACAAAACACAAAAAGGAGCAAGAAATAGGACGTCAAAAAAAAAAAAAAGAGGGGCAGAATATAAAGCAAACATATTTGCTGAAGGCTGGTTTTGAAATCACAGGAAAGCCAACAAAGCTCTTCTGAAGTCAGCTCACCTGCACCCAGGCATTGCAGGTGACACAGCTGGATGAGCAGAGCCCCAGCAAGGCACTGTTTGCCTACATTCACCCTGACACCACGGCAGAGAGTTGGGAAAGAGACTTTGAACTACGTGCCATCACTGCTGCTCAGTGGATGTGATTACTAAACCCATTGTGACCCCTACAAAATGCCCTATGGATTAGAAAAAAGAGAGGCGTCGTTCCAAACACCACACAATTCACACAAAACAGGCTCTGTGACAAAGTAAAAATTACAGAACCACATTTCAAAAATTTCTTAAGGATTTTTTTTTCAATAGGTTTAAGTTGAACGTTGTATTTCAAGCATTCAGTTATCATGGAGAAGGATTTCCATCTCTTCTCTGTTAGCAAAGTCTTAACTATTTGTTGTTTACCTAAGAAGGAGAGGGAGATGAAGAAAAGAAGAACATTTTTTCCAAGATTGACATTGTAAAAAAATACTTCCGAAACTCAGTTTTAGAGCAATGAGTTAAGGATTTGGACCTAGTACTTTGAAGATATCTACATACCAATTGCAATTTTAAGAAAGTTTAGTAGCTCTTAGACGCTCTTTTTAATAAAATTCTCAAGGCATCAGAGAAACTTAGGACTTTAAAACACATTCTTCAAATAATGGAAACTGGCAAAGCAGCCATGGGCTTAATCCTCCTTTTTCCTCCTCAGTCAATTATTCAAGGACCCCACATTCACTCATCCACTGCTGTCTACTTCCTTCAATGCCAAGCATTTCTGGGGCATCTGATAAGGAAGCGCAGCGTTATCTTGCTCAAAGTTTTCGTAACAACAGCAGCCATCCCCCACACACACATGTATATATTCAACACATATTGACTGATTTTTCAAGGAGAGGAGTAGCTGATTTTGACACAAAAAAATACAAATCAGTGTGTTCCACAGCTCTTTTAGAAAATGAAGTAATATTTTAAACTTGAAACACTGGGGTTTTTCTAATTCTCATCTATTTCTGTTTTTGGTTTAAGTTTTTAAGCATGAAAGCATTCAAGACTAAGCGTAATCAACCAAAATATTAAGATACATATTCAGCTCTAAGGGGAATTGAAGAGAAGCCTGTGATTTGTACAAATCCCCTGGCTGCAGTGATTTCTGTGCAGTGTAGTTGGCTAACAAACACCACAGAAACCCGTTTAAAGCAGATTTAAGGACCTTTTTTCCCTTAAGAAATAACTTGCCAGAGAGCAGCAGAGACAAGGCACTTGCTTTCTGGCACAGCTAAAGGCACACCATACCTTTTGCATCAGCTTGCTTGGCTCCTCCACACTGCCACAGAGGCTGCCCACATCTCAAACAGCCCTAACCATGTGGATTTCTAATTTTTTTTAATCAAGTCTATTGACAAACTCTCATCCTTTCTATTGTAGCTGTTCTCAGCTTGTAGCCCACATACTCCTCAGGGCTCCAAAATACTTCTAAAATCCCTGAGAAGGCAGCCAGGGGAGGTAGTGGCAGTCAAATGTCCTCTGTCTGTTTGCACTGGGCTTTCCTGTAATCCTGGCTTAAACACACGTGGACCACAGGAAGAAAACAGACAATTTTAAGTTGCTGACTCTAGAAAAAGAGCAAGAACCATCTAAGATTAAACCTGGCCCCCAGACTTTGTCAAAAGGCTGACTTAAAGGATAAGGCCAAAGAAGATTAACTCAAGTACGATGTCAAAGTACACTCAAACAGCAACAGCTTCTTGACAAACACTGAGGGGTTGTAAAAACCAGAACATTTAAGAGGAGGATTCATAACCCTGCAACCTGTGCCCAAAGCAAAGCTCTCCCAACCCAGGTTCTGGCACCTTGTAAACTCTAGCAAATGGTTCTGGTTGTAATGTTGCAGCACAACTCACTGAGCCCATAACCAGAAATGCAGACAACACAGATGGCTTCAGAATGAAAAAATCCCCTGAGAGACACACTGTCCAGTGGAGAAGGTGACATTGTCATTCTTCCACACACTATGGGACCAGCCATTTTTCCTTTCATCAGACAGCAGTCAGGGAGAGATGCAGGAGAGAAGAAGTGCACAGTTCATCCATCAGCAATGTCAGCAAGGTACAGGGAAAGAGATAGATGTTTTGGCTGCCTCCTCTCACTCCTGCTATGAGGGGCAAAAGGCTTTTGGAATTACTTCCATGATAAACCTATCAGCTCCTCACACTGAGGGACCAATCAAGAACAGGTGACAGGTCGAGAAGCTCTCTACCAGTTTGTGGTTGTCTTCCCAAGAGAGTGAAAAGACATGATGAAAATAACCCCCACTAACACTGTCAACAGAGAAAACCATGGCTTCAAAGACCATGGCTTCAATTGTGCAGCAGCTTCACCACAGCTGCTTGGCAAGCCACAGTACCCTATAAGAGCTTCAGTCAAACACAATCCCAATTCCCAAGCACCAACCACTAAGAAACTCAACCAATGCAAGGACAGTTTCTCCATGCAGAAGATAACTGCTCTACACCTCAGGGGCCATCCCCCGAATATGCACAGTACTGGACTCAAGCCCATCACTCATCAAAATTTTTCTCCTCTTTCTCCTCCTGCCCACACCAAATTTAGCTTTTTTCTACTGGAATGATGACATCTCCAACATGAAGACTGAACACTGGTACTTTCCTCGGTGAAAGAACAAATTTCCCCACACCAAAAAGGTACCAGTAAACAGGTTTCAGTGACTCAATATACAGACAAAACTCATCCAATTCAAGTCAACAGAAACTTAACATTTCTTTGTGTTAAACATGAATTTTTCTATTGATGGCATTAAAATACTAAAATTAACACTGTTAGTTAGAAAAAGCTCCAGGGAGGTCTCATTGCAGCCTTTCAGTACATAAAGGGAGCTTTTAAAAAAGGTGGAGAGTGACATTTTACACAAGCAGAGAGTGGTAAAATAGGGGGAACAGTTTTAAACTAAGAGGAAAGATTTAGATTAGATGTTCAGAAAAAAATCCTTACCCAGAGGGTGGTAAGGCTCTAGAATAGGTTGCTCAGGAAAATTGTGGATGCTTGTCCCTGAAGTGTTCAAGGCCAGATGGGATGGCACCCTGGGCAACCTGATCTAGTGAGAAGCATCCCTGCTGATGGCAGGGGTGGTTGGAACTACAGGATCATTGAGGTCCCTGCCAATCCTTCTATGATTCTGTGACAGCTCTTTCATATGAAGATCTGCTCTGCTTTGGTGCAATTTTTCCTTTGCCTACATTATCTTTAAATCTTGTTGTTTCCTTTTTTCTTCCCCTGAAGATTAGTTTATTATCCATTCTACATGCCCCAAGGTAAGAGAAAAGCCAGTAAAAGCCATATAAAGAGCACCTGTGAAGATTAAAGACCATAATGACAATGGGAAGTCACACACACAGAGGAGGCTGACACCCTCAATGGTGTTTTGGTTTCCCTCCCAGATGCAGCTCTCCACGAGGAGGTGAGACACAAAAACCTGTGAGACAAAGCAAGCTGCCCTCCCTTATCTACAGCACCATTGGAAACAGGCATTCTCACCAGCCTAATGCCTGCTTGAGAGTGGAAAGCTGGAAGGAGAAGAGGAGGGAGACAAAGAGTAGCCTGGCACCTTTGTTCGAGGAGGTTTGGAAAACACCGTTTTCACTGGGGCAGAGAAGGAAGCAAACAGCAAGCGCCATCCCTCAGCCATGGCAGCACGCACGCACAAGCACACGCATTTCCTGCGGCTCCGCGAAAACAATGAAGTGTGGGGAGCTCTCATATGAAGCACACACCAGCTATATATAAAATAAGGAAAGCAGCTGCTTCAAAAGCTCGGTCATGCTTTTATCAACAGGGCTTTAATTAGTACCCATCTGCTTCCTGTTTTATACTACAGAACTGACTTTCACCTGTTTCAGCAAAACACCCCTTCCCCCAAATGGAAGTGTGCGCACACACGAACACACATGAAAAGTTCACAAACACCTTATGCTTAAGTAATTAACATCTGAAATCCTTGTTCTGAGTGTGTGGGCTATATAATTGCTTTTTTAAAAAAAAAATTATGCTTTGCCAGAGCTATCAGATTTCACAGCCAACACGTTTAAATCACACACCTTATATGTTTCACCGTTTATTGAAACTCATTGGCACCTGGGGACCCAAAGAGCACTGGAGCCCTGTTGTACTGGCAATGCACTGCAGAGAGGCTGCCCAGAAGGCTCGCAGTGGAAGTGTGGGCTTTTCCTGAGGTCCGTCACACACATGAAAGGATTTAAATAAACAATGGCAAGGCTGATAGTTTGAATCCACTCTTAACTCACCCCATTGTTTGAAGAGAAGAAACAACACGTAGAAGAAAAATATTACTGAGGGAGGAAATAGCTTCACCTTTGAATTTCCTGACATTTTTCCTCCCACGCTTTTCCCGTTCACTCGTCAATTATTTATTTATTTTGCAGGAAGAAGACAAGTGAAAGTTAAGTACACCAGCACAGCTACGTGCGGTCAGACCTGCTCACCTCTCCTGCACAAAGGAGCTACAAGCACTTGAAAGCTCGCCAGGAGCAAGGTATCCAGAGAGCAAAACAAGAGGAAGCAAAGCACTAGAAGAACGAATTTCTTGCCAGTGACTGAGCAAGGAGCAACACTTGCTTGCTCCTAGGCACAGCTATAAGAATGGGAAGAGGGGCAAGTGCCAAAAGGAGCAGTATTCATAGGGTCTCTATGTGAATTTTTTTGTTTATGCAAAGCCTTCTCCAGCTCCAAGTTGCTCATCACAGAAAAGAGCTTTTCTTAGCACACCTTTAGCATCAGCCACCACCTACAATGCTTATTTTGCCAAAATAAACCCAGCAACCACACGACTCATGCTCCAGTTTTGGAGTGGGAGGAGATCATTCTCTCTTTACAGTTCAAAACCTCATCTGCAACAGCCTTCCCAGATGCACAAAGCTGACCTAAATCAAGTTTTCTTCCATTGCATCTTGGAGCTGCTTCCTGAGTTTTTGGATCTGTCTGTCTGCAGAGATCATGAGAGTCACCAAAGACTGAAAAGTAAGAAAAAGAAAGTCACTCCAGTAAACAGAATTACAGCAGTTACCCCTTTGATGTAGTTACTCGTGTTGGTAGCAAGAGCACCCAGCCTAAAACATCCTCATGTGCGCCCTATATCATCACCCAAGGGGAGATCACAGTGCTGGCAATACCAGCAGGGACAACACTAACACCAAACATTTGACTGTCAAGACTTAGCACTCATGGAAGCCTACAAGAAATATGGGGAGGGATGATTTACAAGGCTGTACAGTGACAGGACAAAAGGGAACAGCTTCAAACTGACTGAAAGTAGATTTAGATTAGATATTAGAAAGAAATTCTTTACTGTGAGGGTGGTGGGGCACTGGAACAGGTTGCTCAGAGAAGTCGTGGATACCTCATCCCTGACAGCGTACAAGGCCAGGTTGGATGGGGCTCTGAGCAACCTGGTCTTGTGCAAAGTGTCCCTGCCCATGGCAGGAGCTTTGGAACTGGAAGATCATTATGGTCCCTTCCAATCCAAACCATTCTATGATTCAGAATGGGCACCCTAAGAAATGTATTTGTAGCATACTGCCATTTGTTATTAACACAGCACAACAAAGTACCATCTATCTCTGTACACATGAAGAGATTTGTGCAGCATCACACAAATCTGATAAAGAATAAGAATTGCCATTCAAAAGCAAAGATCAAACTTTGTTTTTGAATCTCCAGCTTCTGAAAGTTCTCAGCAACTCTCCTGCTACCTCACTGTCCAGCAAAAGCGGGACTTTGTACACGCACTAAGGGAGGTATTAGTGAAGGGAATGAGCTCTGTTGCTAGAGGAAAAAAATCAAATGAAAACACATGAGCGTCCAAGCACAATGAATGCTCCAAGCATGTGAAATAGGTGAGAAGGGATGGAGCAAAATGAGCACCAAATGTGAGAACTCTAAATATTTCTCAGAAAAGTAAAGATGGCTCACTTCTAACTCAATTGCTTCATGGACAGAAAAAACAGATGCACTAACCTCTCGGGTTGTGTTTTGTTTTGTTGTTTAATTTACAGACTTTATTAATTGGTAAAGCTGAGTAATTAATTTTTTCCTTAAGAAAAGGGAAAAAATTCTTAACCTTGTGTTTTCACCTAGAAGATTACACCACCACTTAGATATTTTTCCATGATATCTCAAGCAACATATTACAAAACTTCATCCAGGACTGAAACAACAGATTGTCTCAAGAGTAAATGACAAAATATTTGTACCAGAAATCCTGGCAACGTTGCATGCAGATGGGTTTCTGAAAAATGGGGTTCCAAGAATAAGTCACCCATGGTTCCAAAAATAAGAGTTAAATTCAAACAAAAAGTGGATGTTCACTTTGCAGGGTATTGCAGGCCTCTCCAGGGTCCCACCCTTGCCACACACAAGACACTTGCTAACCACAAGCCTCTGAAGTCTGAGTTTCATCTAAACACTCACGCCTGGGGAAAAGCAACCAAGGTCAATGTCCTGGATGCATAACCCAGAAATTGCACGCTATGGGGTGGTGGTCAGCCACCCACTGCCAATGGACTCTGACCTGAGCGTCCCGGCAGCCCCGAGATCCGTGGCCACTATCTGCAGGGGTCTGAGCTGTGGCAGCAGAGGGAACATGCTGTCATGCAGAGCCTGCAGCCGGAATGCGGGCACGCTGGCCGGGTCTCTGCCTGCCCAGGCACAGCTCAGGCAGTGTCCGGAGCGCTGTGACCCTCCCCGGGGCAGCCCGTGTGTGCAGAGGCACAGAGACGCGCCACGCCTCAGCACGGGGCACCGGAGCATGACGGCACCGCGGCAGCAACAGATGTCTGAGACTACCCTCACAAACAGGGATGGAGAAACCTAAAACCGGCACCTCGCTGCTCCACCTCGCCTTTCATTAGGGGAATCAAACACAAAGTTCACTGGACGGTAGTGACCTTTTTAAAGTGATTCCTGGGCTTTGGGACATACTGCTTCCACACTGCTTTTTTTGGTTTTAACAACCTTACTCAACCAGACAACCATGTTTACTGCATTTTTTGTTGTTTTTATGGTCAATACATACTGACCTGATAGAGAATCCCAGAATATTCTGCATTAAGAGGAAGAAAACAGAACCTTGATTTAAAAGACATATTTAGTCAATATATTTCCAATCTCTGCAATCTAGGGCCTTCAACAAACTTTCCACCATAGCTTGTCTTCCTTAGCAACTTCATACAGATAAATACTGTTCATAAAGGCGATGCAAAACTAGAGGTGTTTGGCAAGAGACAGGCACACATTAACAGTTCTAGCCTGAGACAAAAAAGCTAATATAATTTTTTTGAAATTCAGCACCCATCTGAGACCAAACTTTTCCGTTAAGATGACTAAACAACTGGTTTGAAGTGATTTGCATAAAAGACTTACAAAATGTAATATGGATATGGGGGAAGGAGAAGTGAAACAAGAATGGGATAATGACACTTCATGATAACAGAGAGCATTACAGTCTGGTGCACATGAGAAAACAGCGTCCTTCCTTTCCTTTCTTCCCCTCCACATTTCTGCCCATATATGAAATTAACAAAACTTTTTTTTAAGCATAAAAATCAGGGCTTAAACTCAAAGCTCAGTTGTACACAATAGTCCAAAGGAATAAGATAAGGAGAATAGAAAACAAACTCAGAACCTCTTAACATCAGCAGATATAGTACACATATATATTTTCGGTTGTAAGAATTACAAAGCCACACACTGAAGTTCATTCTCATAGCATAAACTTCCAACTTACAATCTTGAGTTTTCCAGAAAAATCAAAGCTGTTGGTGTTACCAGAGCAGCCATGTAGACACAATTCTCAACATATAATTAGTTCAAATGGCAATTACACCAAAATCTGTTTGCTTTTTGGGGTTAAGAAAGTAAGTCATCAAGCTGATGACTTTAGAAATTCAATCACTTTCCAGTATTTAGCGGCCTCTCCATGATTTTCATTTTATTTCAGCCAAATACGTTTACTTGTGTTGGACAGTCATGTCATTTTTGTTGCTTTTAAGATTTAAGATTTTTTTAAGCCATGGTGCAAATATATCTTAAACAAAGACACACACAAGAAGGCTTGAATTAATGCTCATCCAATCTATATTTGTTTAGAGTAGGTCAAATCACAGGACATCTGGGCGTTGCAATAAGAAAAAAAAAAAGAACAACTACAGTTCTTAGAAATTCCGGCTTTTTAAAAATACTAAGTATATTAAGTATTATTAAAACTAGAATTTCAGAACTATATGTGTAACAGTAATCACAGTGATGAAACACTACTAAATCCTCAGTTCAGTTATTCCATAATGTAGAGCACCCCTTAAAAAAGGGCTCAGATATTTAACACCAACATTTAACTGTCACTGGGTCCCTACAACTGCTAATGGATCCCAAAGTTTGATCTACTGCTAGTAAAACTCAAGAACAGCTGTGATGAGACAACTTTCTGCATCCAATTATACAGCTAATTTTATTTCTAAATGGATTCATTTAACTTCAGAGTCATTTACTTCTGTACTGTCTCAATTGTGGCAAGAACATGCTTCTGATTTAGGCCACAGACAGATGTCACATTGTAAGAATGAAGAATGAAAAATAATTTTCTGTATTAATGCATCAAGAGCTATCACTTTTTTCTATATATTGATGTTACTTATACAATACCTTTCAAAAGGGGGAAAAAGCACACTCTAGAAACTTTATAGCAGCAGTCACTGGATTCACAGCCACCTAATCTTGCCAACTGGTGGCTGCCACAGACAGGACAAGGTAACACCAGTGGTGCCCAGATTAGGCTGGTCATGTCACCAAAGCCAATGGGACCACACCAACTCACCAGCAGCTACATCATTTCTCCCTGCCTCCAACCCAACCACCGACAGCTTCTTGCTACCACAAGCACAAGGATTTGGGCAGGGCATTGCCCAAACACCAGGGATGGAGTAGACTGGAGTAGAGACACAAGGAGTTATGCCAAAGTCCCCGATAAAAAAAATTGTTCCGGTTTATGTTCTGTGGGCTTCATCTGGCTGATCTTTCTCAATAACCCTGCCTAAACTGATGCAGAGCAGCTTTGCAAAAAACAAAATCACCCCACAACTGTTATCCACTCACATACACCAAGCCCAGACTATTTAGGAGTTCAGACTTCTTTATCTAACAAAGGTCAGCTTACAAGACTACTTAAGATTTTTCTGCTGTCCTTTTCATATGTTTTTACTTTAGTACTTAAACCTGACTACACCCTTTGGACCACGGGGCTCCCTGTACAAGGAAGCTGCTCATCCAAGTTCACCTACATAACAAATCAGATCTCAACATCATATATCTACCATAATTTTCTTGTGTTATGGATTATCCTGTCAACCCAGGGACTGCATCCCATCCTAGGCAGGCGTTTGCAGAGGAGGAAAACCAGCAGCCTCTCAGTCAAGACGACATAGTAGAATACAGGAACAGACCATCAGTGAAATGGGAACAGAATAGCATTGAATCAATAAGGGAACATTCATCTGCAAGGGAGTAGCTTGAGCACAAAAGCAGCCCAGCCTGTCACCAAGGTCTTTAAAACACTACAAAGAGCTGAAATACGCTTTTGAAGGAGGATAATGAAGCAGTTTTCTAAAAGGTTTCTCTCCAACAGGAGACCAGTGAAATAGGTTTTGTACAGTTGCATCAAGTAGGCAATGGAAACAGATACTGCAGGAACACTAGAGGCTGGTGTGAACATCACAGGAGTGAATAAAAGTGGAAAGGAAAACAACAGTAGGTTTAATGAGGCCCGGAAAATTAATATGAGCCATATTCAGATGAGAAGTGACAGAAAGTGGAGGGGGGTGGTTAGGAAGGATGCAACATGGCCCAGTT
Organism: Thryothorus ludovicianus; assembly: GCA_013397245.1. NCBI lineage: Eukaryota > Metazoa > Chordata > Aves > Passeriformes > Certhiidae > Thryothorus > Thryothorus ludovicianus. Next base: position 819,371 of record VZTB01011674.1, on the reverse strand, counting down.
AGGGATATGGGATGTTAACTCTGCAACCACACTGTGAATGGATACAAGCATGGTACTTTTCTCATGCATGGAGGCAGAGTTCAAACATAAAGCAGCTTCTTACTTCTCAACAGTGATCTCCAATTTGTTTGAAATGTGCTTCATAGCCTTTAGCAAAATAGAAAGCAGTCATCTGCTTTCATAACAGCACCTCACCAGGTCTCCAGTACTGTCTCCACTTTTCCATAGAGGATAACCACTTCTGCATTTTAACTAAAGAAACACCTTTACTGTGATGGTGGTCAAGCAGCGACAAAAGTTGCTCAGAGAGGCTGTGGAGCCTCAACCCTTGGAGATGTTCAGAACCCAGCTGGATCTAGTCCTGAGCATAGCCTTAGCAGATCCAGCTGTGGGCAAAGCCCTGAACTAGACAATCCCCCAGAGGTACCATCCTGCCTCCATTAATTCTGTGGTGTCTCTCTTAGCCTGTCTCCACTGCTGGTCATCTTACACAGCCTGGAGACCCTATACTGCCATGGGAAGGAAGGCCATTTACCCTGTCTTAAACATCACTTTGATCCACACTGCCTTTCTACTCTTTTCACAGCTTGGGCCACAGCAATTCCAAAGGAATTGCACTCTCTGTATTTTATGAAAAGTATTAAATATTTTCAGATATTAAATAGAAGATGACAAGATGTAGAAATAATGACTTCTTGCTAGAGAACAGGATGGATTGAAGAACAGATGGGTTATGGAGATACTACTTTCTCTGCTTTGGAAAACAAAGCTCAGATGCAGTCACTGCATTTTGGCTACTGTATGTTTAAATCACCCTAAACAGGCCCAGAGCATGCATCGTCTGAGGAGATTGTTCAAAACAGCAGCAAGCCTCTCCTTGCTCCCTCTGTGCCCCCAGAGACATCCACCAGCCATAAGGGTACTCTGAAAGGATCTCTGGGGTCCAGCTCTTCCAGCTTCAGTCTGCAAGGATGGTGTTTGGGAGGCATCTGGGTGACAATGTTCATGGTACCCTGGAGCTGCAGGACAGCTGTATGGTCACAGGCTCTCATTCTGGTAAAAAAAGACTGCAGCGAAGGGAATACACATGTTATAAAGATAATTAAGTCATTGGGAGTGCTTTGAGTAAGGGAAGGTCACCTAAAACTGTATCAAAGATTGCAAGTATTACTGTTCTTGATATCTGTACTTTTAAACTTCTGTTGGCCTGTGAAATTTTCTCTCCTGAAATTACACAGGCAGAACAAACCCAATTATTACAAAGTAATATCCATCAATAAAGACAGCTAAGCAGTTTCCTTGAAATTAATTTGCATTAAGCATTCCAAAAACATTTCTTTTTCTGAAGAATATGTTCAGTATAAATTCTAATTCATTTTCAGTTCATTACCTCCCAATGCATTCAAATGCCATCGACAAATAAAGACATGAGAGAAGAAATATCATCTCCTTCTTCTCTCATTTATCATTATGAAAGTTTGGTACAAAGTCTGTCCTTACAGGAAAAAAAAAAAAAGGACGGGAGAAGAAAAAAGGAAGGGGAATCAAACGCCACAAGCTGTAGCAGTCCTCCAGAACATAATACAGTTCTTAATGAAAAAAATGCAAATAGCTGTCCTAGTAGACAGCTTTCACAGTGGACTAATTTATTAATTTATTTTTAAAACAAGACCATAGGAGAGGAAACTAATTCAGCAGTGAAATTAATCTATATATCATTTTGATGAACCATAGCTAAGACTGTGAAGTATTGCTACAGATTTCTGAAAGAAAATTCCAAGCATGTACACAAAAATCAGACTATTTTGATTTTTTGCCAAACAGGCTACCTTCCAAGAATAAAAGTGTGGGAAAAAATGCTAGTACAGTGACAGAACAACATCCTTACTTCTCACTCCTAAAAAAAGAGACAATCTGAAGATAAAATGAAAAGGTTGACAACCACTTGGTGGATCTTAAAGCTCAAGTATTCCAAGAACCAAGGTGTGATAATAAGTGATGTCATCTGGGGAAAGGGGATGAAAAGATGAAAAAGAGTGCCTAAAAGAGCACCAGGATTTTCCTGAGTGTTTATCAGCGGCAAATACTAGAAATAGTCAAATTTATTGGTACATGCATTGTTCTGTTAATTACTCAGAGAGAAACAGTACTGATAAACTTTAAACCACTGTTTCGTTGCCAAGCTCTTTTTTTTCTTGTGAGGAGGGTCTGATAAATTTACTTCTCCCATATTGCTTTTTTCCTATGGTCAGTGCAGAGACATCTTTAATATGCAAACTACGTAGGTTCCACCAACCTACACCGAACGTTTTTAAGTGTAATCAAATTAACATGGTCTCAAGCACATCAAGTCCATAAATTTTGAATCTGCTCTAAAGCAAGAGGCACTTAATGCACGTTTCTGTTTGTAAGGAGCCGGGCAGTACTCGATGGTGTAAACACGGCCACCTGTCTCTCCCCAGAGCCTTCACGCACCACGCGAGAGCCAGCGTGAACATTTGTTCGCCTAAAACGCTCGGCATATGGTTGAACTGACAATTTAATAATATCTTGATAAGGATGCTGCCAGATTTTTGGCGGGAGATAAGCATGTTTTATCATTAAATATTTGTACTGCAGTAGCACCCAGAGACCTTGAGCAGAAAGGGCCTCATTGTGCCAGGAGCAGAGGGTAACCGAGTCAGTGACCCACAGAGCTGACAACCCAGGACAACCAGGCTACAAAAAAAGACTGAGCAGAGCATGTACCACATGCACTATGCTGGAAGCAAGTCTTCCTCCCAATGCACCTACACCTATCTGTTAAGGCTTCTCCTACAAGTCATAATTGATCCTCCTCAAAGTGGGAGGATCTACTCTGCAGCAACTTCCTACCATGCTGAGAAACTACAGTGACATTCATGGGAAAGAAGACTTGTTTATCTCTGAAAAAACAGGATTTTGAGGGAAAATCAAAGTGCACATTAGTTTTCTGGACATAACAGCTAAAGGTTTCATTAACAGCATCACACATGAAGTTTAGTTCCCCACATAGTTTCCTTTGAAGAGCTGCATGTAAACATTGCTCTCCCATGGCAGATCATACCATTTGCAAAATTTATAGCTTACTTTAACCCGTGATCCAGCAAAAATCCTTCTTCCCACCTACAATTCCATTTTTGTTGTTTTCAGATTATCTTCTGTCCTTAGCAGCAAAGTGAAAAGTGAATGGAGGAAACGGATTATGCACAAAATCAGGTCTTGAGGTACCTTCATTCACACTGCTAAAACTGATAGTTACACTGACATTACTAGAAGAACCTTTCCCAGGGTGTACATTAAACCTAGTGGCAACCCTGTAAAAACAGAAGACAATTCCCTGTATGCCACAGCTGTCTAAATCTTACCCTTCAACCAATAATTCCTACTCAGTTACTTCTTATAATAAATGGGCTTTATTAAACCATGTGCTGGGAGAATCAAAATAACTATAACCCATGGTACAGAGAAAATGAAACAGAAGTTTCTATTTAAAAAGAAATTGTATATATAGAAACCAAGCAGTAAGACTGCAACAATGGAAGACCTCATTACAAACAGAAATGTCTCAGATCTGATTCACCTTAATCTTTGGACAACAGCACAACACATTTCCTTCAGCTTTAAATTCACCTCATGAAAATAACTGCTGCAGAAATAGGGTTTGAGCAGATAGATTCATCTGCCTTTGCAGCAGCACCGTTATTTGTGTTTTGGCCATTTTACATGGTTCTGGTTCTTTAAACATAGACACACCATACACAAATTAGCAACAGAAACACTACTTTTTAAATATTTAATTTTATAGGTAGGTAAAATTTTTATATATGTATTTCCTTATATATGTCTGTATATTTATAATCCTTACATGTTAAGATGAAGCAACCCTCCTGTTAATGTAATGTAAGATGAGGCACACTTATGTTGCACAACAGCTGGTAACACCTCCTTTTCCACAGCTCCAATCCCAAAGGAATAAGCAGAGGCAGGCTCACATAACTTACTTTCATCCAAGGCTCATACCAACACACAAATTCTTGAATATTTTTGCCTGGCATGTGTTTTCAATTGCTTTTTGTGTATCACATTTGCCTGGTCTTCATATTTAACCCGCAGTTTAACTTAAATAACCCCTAGTATTTTAATGTGCCTTTACAAGCCCCATTCACAGCTGACAGTGAACTTTGTCCTTACTGCTATTTGCAGACATGTCTGGACATGCAAGGTAGCCTCACTCTGCCTTCTTATTTCTAGGACTTGGGGTAGTATGCAAAAGACATCATTTCCAGGAAGGCTCGCAGAGATTTCAGTGAAAGTTGTTCTAAAAGACCAGAGAGCCTTACTGCATTTTTTTAGGATAGTCAACGGAATTCACATTTTTATTCAATAACTTTTTCATTTCCACCTCTTAGCAAGAAATATGACCAAAAACTTCAGCAGCAGCAAGTACCTTTTTGATGACGATTCTCAGCTTGCAAAATTTAACAAGTATTTTATGCATGCAAATAACAGTAATACTACATCATGTTTTAGAAGCCCAGTGTGACAGCAGTAGCATTATTTCTTATTAATTTAACATGACAAATTAAAAAAATGAAAACTTAATATTTATGAAGATATATACACAACTTGAAAATTCAGTGTTCCAGTTAGCCATCCACTTTAAGTCATAGGTACATGCTTTCAACAAAATAAATTCAAAACCTTTGCTTGAGCTGGATGAATGTATGCCTTCATCTTGATATTTAATTCATCTTCGTATTTAATTAGAATAGATCCCAGGCAGAGAAAACACTGGAGTAGGAGGATCTTAGGTCTTATTTCCAAAAGGTCACTTTTATATTCTGAAATTCACTTTAAAAATACCATTTAACTGTTGCGAGGTAACAAAAAGAGCCTGCAGCAGGCAGTGCTCATGCATATTAACTGGTTTTAATCCTGACATTATGCCTGACAGGTCAAATATCCCCTATTCTTGCCAGCTACATTTCATGGATCCCCTGCCATGGGGTACTGCCTGCCTCCTCCCAGTACATCCTCCTTCCCCAGAGGGTAAGAACACATGGTTTTCCCTGGACAGACAGCAATACTAAGGGGAGAGAAATCCTTTTACAACTGGAGCTCCTCCCCGCTCCTTCCTCCCTGCCTTCGCTATCACTGTGCTGTAAAACAAACTGGAAGGGAGACGTCGGGATAACAATCACAGGAAGAGAGTTTGTGACAGCCTGGCCGCAGAGTTACGGTGCCCCGAGACGGGAGGGCAAAGGTTCATGCAGGAAACGATGCAGAGACCAGGAGGACCCTGCCCCGGCTGGCAACCGGCCTCTCAGGGCTACAGGGTTTGGGAGGAGGAAATGTATCTTGCTCTTTACCATTTTAAAGAGCCACTGTACAGTACAGGCTGCAGGATGTTTGCATTTACAGAAGATCTCAGGGATCTGCACATAGGAAGCCCACTGTGCGAGGCTCTGCACTGCAGCACGCTCCGCAGCATCGGAGCACCACGCAAGGAATTCAAGCATCTCTCTCACTCGAGTTGGGAAAAATTTCAGCATCTTCTCCCAGAGAAGAAGGACTTCTCTGGATTCCAAGATGCCTTCCAACAGTGGTAACAAGTTAGTCCATTAAAGAAAAGCATCTGCCAAACCAAAACACAGACTTGTGGCTTCCAAGGGACTTGGGTGCATTTGAGAGCTGCTGCAGCTTCCAACACCATTAAACACTGACTACAACAGAAATCACGCACTGAGGAACTGAAAAGTGTCTTTGAAAAATAAATATGTTTATTGTAGATGATTCAGAGTACTGTGTGCTCTAAGTTAAAAAACTCCCTGTGAAAGGATTTCAGATTACACTGAATCAAGTTATACTCCCTTGTTTCTAGTGACTCCCCCCTCACCTTCTGCTGGAGGAGAAACAACAACATCACATGCTGCGCTGCAGGTCTGGGACAGGATAGATGTTCATAAACACTTGGTCATGTGTCTATCCTGTTTCCCATGTTTGTAACTTCATGCCATTTATTTATATGTTTTGAAATTCTAATATAAACATAAGTTTAAGATCCCCTAAAAGCTGTCCATTCTGGAAATAGCAGATTTTCTAATTTGTTTATCTACATATATATACTGAATAAAAATACAACTTTCATTTGTGTTTCTCTATCCCATTTCAGTCAAAATTCCCATCTGGCCATTCACAGCAGAAACACTGGGCTTTGGCTGTGCACATTATCATACAGCTTCCCTTCTATTTCACAGCCCCACTCGTAAGTTACTGCAGCCAGTGACTCCAAGGCTGTTTTTTGAACTCAGCCTCCCCACATAAATGCCTCTTTTAGAAGCTCTAGCCTGGCACCAATTTCATGCTGATGCATGTGATAGAGGCCAAAGTCTCAAAGCTATAAAACCCGGCAAGTTCAATCACCCACGGGAGCATGAGGCACAGCATTCTGCCCACACACTGCTGTGGAAAAAAGCATACCCAGACGTCCTGATCCGATTAGCAATTCTGGCACCAAATCCTCACCCAGACAAAATACGTGTGACTGATACTTGCCTAGGACCAGCTCAAGGTTTCTCAACAGCGTAGGCAAAACTGAATCTGGTGGCATTACCAGGTTCATAAGTGGGAAGCTGAGAACAGCCCCAAAAAGTTGTTTCCCACCCCCTATAGCATGACCTCCTCCATCCATCTACCTCATACACACTCCCACTGCAGCGCATCCATCCTCTATCTTCTCAACACTCAACTAACCAGATCCATCCAAACCCCATTCCTTCTACAAAAGATATTAATCCTCCACCTTGTTGTGCTGCAATCCTTTATCGTGGTCAGGAAAATTTCAAGCTGCTGCAAAAGGGAAGAAATCAGGCAGGGGATTTTACTTTGCCTCAGGGAAAAGAGGCAGTGGAATGGGGCAAAAGGACACAGACTGAGGGTAGGGTTTTCTTCCTTCACCACAGTCCTACAAGGCTAGAGCAGGACTGATGCTGCTGAAGAGGGCTTCCCTCCCGCAAAAACATGGACTGCTCCTCCCAGCGCAGCAGGGAGCTGTGTGAAGGGGAAGTAAAGTAAACCATCTGCACACCACATCAGTCCTCACAGCCTCTGCTCCAGGCAGCGCTGGCAGCCATCACCCTGCCAGCTCCACACACACCATAACACCCCTCAACGTCCTCTCGTGATGTGCACAAGGGCTGGAGTTCAAGGATGCAGGGAGGTGTCCTCACCCCAGCTCTGCAGAAGCCATCACTGGAAGGTCCATTCCCCACAGGTGTAAAGAAAAAGCCACTAGATGCCACACAGAACACCTTTCCGGGAGCAGCTATTTTGTAACAAAGGGAAGATAAAAGGAATACTTTTAAAGGAAGAATAAACAATTTTAAAATTTAAAAAACAAAAGGGATGGGACCCAGTTGTACAAAGCAATGAAAAACTGTGTGCGTAGGTAATGCACTTAAGGAAAAAAAAGGACTGTCTCCATCTCTCAGAAAGGAAGAAGACTCAAAATCACACCTAAATACTTCTAACAATGCAACAGCTTAAAACTTCTTTGCTGCCTTCTCTGATTTTCCATGGTTATTACCTTGGGACGCAGAGGTTTCTTGGCCAGATACTGACTGGTAGGTTCACAAAGGAAGCAATGGCTCGAAGAAATGGGATGAGCAGAGACCCAAAGGCAGTCAGGATCAAACCACAGCTTCTGACATGCCATGGAATGGGTTTTCTCTGCACTGAGAGCTTACTATCTTTTAAATTAAATAACACGCTTCCTAGAAAGTCCCTTGCTATTAAATATTTGGGATAACTACCACAAATAGGCTCTAGCAGAACACTGCTCACGTAAGTTTTTTTTGTGTCTATGTACGTAGAGTAAATTTAGAAGTAATCCAATTATAAGTACTTGCTCTTCACGGAAAAATTTGGATTTTTCCTTTGGCATGTTCTCCAGTTTTTCTCAGAAATTTAGAATAAAATGTACACATACACCCAGCTGGAGTTTATAAAAAAAAATTCTTATAGTAAAGCAAATGATGAGGTAGGCACAAATACATGAGCTTAATACATTCATTGAAAAATGGGGTTAGGAGGATTTAATTCAATCTCAGCTTTAAACCAGTCTTTGATAATAAGTGTGAAGCTAATAATACTAAATAACTGTAATAGAAAAATGCTTGTCATGTGTAGAGTTAATCATCTGTACATTCCTGATTTATGATTACAAAGATGCTCATTATCAGGGATTGTGCATCTAAGTGGACACATAACCACTATCTGTTTCTTTACTAACCTGGACGTAAGTACCTAGAATTTAGTCCTGCAACTCTCATTTTTATTTCACCACTTTTTTTCTCCCATGTGCTGTTACACCTTTTCTATTTTATAAATAATTATTTGCCTGAGTCTTTTTAAATTTAAAGGAAAAGTATGAAGCAGAAAACTCTCTCAGTTGGAGACCTGGCTTGCCTAGAAAAAGGCTTGTGTAAACTAACACCTAGAGCAGTACTACCACCACAGCAATAACAACAGCAGAGAAAATACATAGCACTTTGACAACATAAAAATCTCACTTTAAAAAGCCACCTTGTAACTCGCAAGGAACAGCTACTTATAACTTCTTACAAGGATAATTTCTACTTTAAATTATCAGGCAGCTCTTCCTACTTACATAGTCACATGCCCCCAGTGAAAGCACTGATCAACTGCAATCCTATCTCCAAACCTGCTATCCATCTATCCACCAGGCCATTCACATGTTAAGCCTGTTCTGGGAGAAGCTCTCTGGTTCTGCAAACAACATAGCCAGAGTCTGTTCAAAACCTGTGCCATCCAGTTTTCCTTTGGACACAAGTTCAGGCCAGATTGGAAAGAAAAACAAAAACAAACCAAAAACAAGTCATTAAAGGAACATGGTCTATATGATAAATAACGAGTTCAGAATATAAACTTACCCTTGGACTTACATTGTCTTTAAACTTCTGTAGTTTGCACATCTTTACCTACTGTTACTTTTCAGGTTAGATATGTTTGTATTTTAGCCTGGAATCTTGCATTTCCTCTGCATCTTGGAAGACCTGTGCAGACCCATGAGAGCTGACAAGCCTACAGAAAACCAGGAACAGTTTTGAATTCTTGGCTGATTTAAGGAGAACTATACTGGTTGAATAGTTTTTTTTAAACGCAAAAATGCAAAGATTTATGAAGATGTAGCTTAACATACAGACAGCAAGTTATGAAACCTGGCATTAACACTTACGTATCAAGAAAACTGCATGTTCACCATCAGATTTTTTTCCCAGAAGGTCTATGCCTTCAGCCATCACACATTATTCACACACCATGGAGTTTCAGCACAGCTAGTGAAATTCCTACAATGAACTGCTTATAAGCCTGATTTTGCCATTTCCAAGGAACCTGAAGCCGTGAGACTCTCTACTAAGTTTTAAACTGTGTGCTTTCTTACATCCTGATTATGATAACGCATTAAGTAACACACACTTCCTAAAGGTGATCTGAAAACAAAACACTAAGCAAAATTTGCTATGCAAACAGTTTTTAGAAGCAGTTTTTGTGATCCCTTGCTAAAATCGCTCTGTGCAGCTAAGTGGGCAACCTGCACTGGTAAAGAAACCAATTATTCTGACTCTCATCAAGTACCCAAATTTTAATAGATGCAATATTGCAAGACAGAAATGCACAACACTGGTGTACTTTCTGAGCAACCAGGGAGTGAAAAGACAAAACAATAAAATATGTGTTGAATAGAGGAGCAGGCTTCAAGAAGACAATGATGAGTGGTCCCCTTAGCAAGAAGAGGTGGGTATATGAATCTAAAGGGCAGTTTAAGAGTGGATCATGCAAAGCCTTTCTTCTCTGGGAGAATAAATGGCAAAAAGTTAGTTCTTGTATGTATAAGAAGAGTCATGGAATCTTGATTTAGTATTTGTAATTAAACACGTACTTGGTATCTGGCAACAAAAAGGTTATACATATTATACAAAAGATTAACTCAACAGCAAACCTCAGCATAAGCTTAACTCTGAGGTTAACTTCTTCATCTTCCTCATAGAAAAGTAATTCAACTCTTATGCACCCCACAGAAAACCAAGAGCCATGGTCTTCAGCCACTCAGTCTGCAGTTTGTCTCTCACAAGTAACTTTTGCATACATAAAATGTGGAAGGGCACATCTGAATCACACTCCATTTGTCACCCTCTGACAAAAATCAAGTCAACACAAGGGTCTGTGAGCTATGCAGGTCAGGGACCATTTAGCCATATTTCAGATTAAACCAAATCACCAGCATAAACCAACTTACAAAATCACCAGTGACCTCTGCTCTCAGGAGCACAAGACCTCAAGTCTCTGCTGCTGGAGGAAAGAGCAATGAAACACTGGCAGAGCTCCCATGTGTGAAGGAGCTGCAGTGTTCACCTGCAAGCAGGGCTGATCCCTCTCACTGAGGAAGCCAGCCTTTCTCCCAGCACGGGGAGATGAGGCCATCTGAACACCAATGCCCAGAAAGCAAGGCACTGCCTACGCTCTTATTTTTGAAGACTGCCAAAGCAGACATGATTTTCTGACCTAGCTTCCTGCTTCTCTGATTTACTCTGTACATCTGTGGGTTTGAGCAGACTAGGGACATCCAGTCATGGGCTGTCTCCTATGGTGCTTATCAAAGACCAAGAGATCATAGTGCTTAAATAGTTAAAATAGTTACTCTTAGCTCATCCACTAAAGATGATCTCAATATTCCCTCCCAGTCATCTTTCAACATCTAGCTATCTCAAATGGCTCTGAATTTCACAGATGTCCTCATTTATCAGTAAATGCAATAAACAGGCTCTAACTGAAAAAGCAGAGTACAAGGTGATGTCACACCTCGTAGTAAAAGAATCATTTTAGCAGTTGGCTTGGCCAATCAAACACTTGAATTCTGGCTACTTTTATTCCCAGGACATACACAAGCATCAAAGATGATGGGATAGACGCTTTTACAAATGCAAAGAATGAAACTTACCATCCAAAAATGCACCCAAGCATTTCTCAGGCTACGCACAAGTGCAAGGTTAAAGCCACTCACCCGATGGCAAAACACAGTTACCTCTAGGGTGCCATGAAGCAGCGACTTCGCTTCAACATCACAGGATTGTTTACAAGAAGGGAAATGAAGCTCAACTTCTCCAGTTGAAGCTGTAGAAGAATTCAAGGCAGCCAGAAAGTAATTATTCAGCTGGAGTTTGGCCAGGACATTGGAGTTGGCGCTGCTGTTCTCAAAGACTGTGTCAGGGGACTACGCAGTGACCACCAGCACTGTCTACTGTCACCAACACTGCTTCCCACAGAACCCAGGTTCTCCTTGGAAAGCTCCCATTTCTGGATTGAGCAAGCCCAACCCTATTCAGTTTGGGAACAACATAGGACAAGGAGGAAGGGTGAGAAGTGTAACTATTAGTGTCGCTTTCGAGAGCAGTAAATTTTACATGGATTAAAGGGATGAAATCTTTATATATAGCAAAAAAGATAATTATAATGAAGGCATCTGTCTAGCTGGCACCACCTACAGCAAGACCTGCAAGCAGTAATTGTACAATAACAACGTGATGTTTAGTGTGAGGTTTAGGACATTCTGCCAGAAAACCTAAAGTATCCAGGTTGTAAAACACTGTAATAAGTAGGTAATCCCCAGCCTGGCGTCCGAGTTACTGCCCTAACCTGTTCCTTATGATTATAAAATGTCTCGGTGTCAGCAGGTTCACTGTGAGTCAGAGCTGAAATAATAAATGGCTTATTCTCCATCCTGATGGAGGAAATACATCATGGCTCATTGTGGCTCACTTACTGAGGCTTTTTTTTTTTTCAAACAGGAAAATGTAAAAATAACCAACTCATTCTGCCTTATTGCACTTATTTTTGATTAACAAGGCCCTTATTACAATCAAATTAGAAAAGAAAAAACAACGTGTTTTCAATATGGCCTGAAAAAACAATACCTTAGGAAAAAATACCAAAGAAAAATACTCCACATACAGCTGAAGAACACAAAATTTGTGACAAATACTCTCTTTGCCAAAGTGATTCCAACACTCGGCTCCTGTAAATAACAGGTTGCCTGAGCTGAGGCAAAGGTCTAGGCTGCAACCTTGAGGCACTTCTGCTCCCAAAAAGCTGTCTTTAGTCAGGTCCCTGTGTTCACGACACGATGACAACTCAAGCGGTGTGTTTGCACACTCAGGACCTCTTGCTGCAAACTCCAGAAGAAAGGTGCCATCTCTTGCTTTGCAGATTGCTGGCAAAAAAACAGTGCCCTACTTCTGTCAGGTCTGCCACAGCTCTAAATGTAAACCATACAAAATGTCCCTGCTGAAAGCTCATAAGAGACCCACGAAACGCCAGCAACTCGAAAAAACTCATCCTTTTCTTAGCACAGAAATCTGCAACAGCAGGAGCATTGTAAGCAAGGTGCAATCAATCCTTTACACTTTTTGCAAATTGAAAGAACAGTAACAAGTGGAAGAAAATAAGCCTCATTATTTTATGGACTCAAACAAAAAGTACAGATGTAGTAAGATGATTATTTCAAGCTCAAATTTGGAGCACATGTATTTTTATACATGTACAGAGTGGCCAACATACGTAGAATACTTAAAACAACAGAGTAATATATAAAAATCAGAACAATATAGAAAAATCTATAAGCAAATTATTAAATTTTAAAGTAGCACCCATTCTTCAAAAAGAAATTAAGGTACCTAAAGTAGTAGAAAATAAAAACAGAAAATTATTTCAGAATTTTTCAGAAATTATTAAAGAAAAAAAAAGGGAGTGAATATCATAAAGACAGCCCTCATTGTTTTCAGAGAAAAATCTGTCCAAAAGAATTGCAAGTACTATGACTGCATATTTGAAAGACATAATAATTGATATTAGACTTACAGAGAATGCACAATTCTTTGATATAAAATAACATGTACTAAGAACATAAAATTTCTCCAATATTTTATTGTAGGTAGAAAAAAATCCTCACATTTTTCTGCATCATATGTAGAATAACAAATTATAAATTAATAATTTAGATTGAAGTAAGAAAAATAAATGTCAATTCCCACAGTACTACTGCTAATAAACTGGTAATCAATAACTAAGTTATTTATGACCAATACTATACCAAAAATGCAGACTAAAGTATAAAATTGATGTTAAGAGCAGTGTCTCTTGATTGAAAAGTTTTAGATTTACAGTTGAAATGTACAAATGAACTATTTCCATTCCTTCCATATCCTTTCTGCAGCTTCTTATGCACACTTTGGTAACTCAGTTTTATTAAGCCTTTAAAACCTCAGCATCCTGTGGGTAGCAGTGGCCAGGACTCAGAGCTACAACTGCAGCAGCGCAGGCATTTTCATCCTGCACACGTTTTGCCACGCCAGACTTTGCCTGTGAGAAACTGCAGCGCTGGTTTCCACCCCATGCTGTTTTCTAGCTGAAAACCCCCAATCACTTGAGTTCTGTTCTGGTGCTATCCATGAGCCCTAATTCTTGGCAGCTACTTAAAAGGGCGACTGATCTTGCAATGGAGTCATGGGACTTTGAGTCATGGTCCCAGCTCCAGGTTCCGCCACCAGCCTGCACGCTGCTCCAGGCCCGTGCTCCTCCTCGGCTGCAGGAACCCCTCTCTTTCTTCCTGGGCCTGTCTCTAGGCTTCACACGATTTTGTGACAGCTTCTGATACATTCAACCCCCTCACAGCCTCTCCCTCCGCTGCCCTCAACAGAAAGGTACGCCAAAGTTGCTGAAAATATTGGTGTGTGAAAGGTGGATGTACTGAAGCCATGCAAGAAAAAACCACGCCAGGCTTTCCTGCAGATTAACCCACACCAGCACCTCCCCACACCACATATCCCACAGCTTCCCATGGCATAACCCTAATCCCACAATCTGCACCCCGTCTCCCACTCTGCTGCTTTCACTCCTTTATCTTTAGCAGCCCCCAAAAACCACAAGCCCCAAGTGAAAGACCTCCAAACTTCATAGCATCCTTCAGCTCCTCCTAAACAATGTTTAAACAGCTCCCTCCTCCTTGGAGCATCCACCAGTCCATAAAAGAGCTCAGACCAGCCAGCAAGCTGCTACCCACCAGGGAGAAAACAGGCAATCCAAAACATGGTTACTTAACTCTTGAACTAAACCTTTTCTTTTTTAATGATGTTTTATGACATCCATAATAACGAATATTCCAGTGATGAGCACAGAAGCTGGATTCATTACTGCCTTGTGACTCATTAAGGGTTTTTTCTAAACTGAGCAAAGTTTCCATAATTTTTGGGCCACATCTCACATCAGAGCTACACTTCAAGGAAGTGTTACAAATCAAAACAACTTCGATGTCAACACTACAAAGAAGAACAAAACACTCAGCAATTGGAATGGCAAGGAATTGGGATTTATAAATATCCCCCAGATACATTTAGAATTTTTAATCCCTTTCACACTTTGGACTTCAATCCTTAAAAATGCAGGAAGGATGGTTCATTTTAAGCTTCTGGACTTTTATTTTTTTTTATTTCATTTCTGTTTTGGCTTGTGATGTGAACAGATCTGTTCAGTGGCATTACACAGCACAGCTTCTGAAAGCAAAAGTCTGCTCCTTTCTATCCTACACCAGTAAGAGAAAAGAAATTCTTCCTTCTGGCCCAAAGAGCATAGAAAAGAATATATTTGTGTAAAGACAACATTTGCAAACAGTTGTCATACCTTGTACAAAGGACAAAGTTGGACAAAGCACACAAGCTATGAATTACAAAAGCTTTTCCTTTGACTCTTTTTATTAATTTTCTGAACGGGTATATATTTATCTTCTTAAATACAACTCATAGCATGTTATCTTCCTTATTAATTGCAACTTTGTTTTAAAATAATTTAATTCTGTATCTTTTTCTTTTATTCTCATCTGCTTTTACAATGTTAATGAAGAGTTTGTGCTTCCAGGTAAAGATTGTTTTTTTGAACTGATAGGAAATCCTACAAGGTCCTACTGCTGCACGTTTTTCTCTGTAACAAACCCTTCCATTACGTTGCAGATTACATACATTTAAGATATTCCTTTTCTTTGTGACACATATTGTCTACTCGTTAGAAAGTAAAACTTTCCTAACTAAGCCTCAATGACAGAAAGTGGGATTTTACAGAGAAAAAAACAGAAAAACACAACAACTCATGGAACTTGCGATTTAACTCACATTTCAAAGTCTTTCTCATTTCCTCTCTTGCTTTTTCTTACAAACACCACAACCAAAACACATTTGTTTGCTTTGATTTTCAGAACTCTACTACTCCCGAAGTTGAGAAAATGTCTCTGCAACCCGCTGAGGTTACCAGCGTGTTACAGCTCTTGTTCCTGTATGAAGACCATCCAGCCTTTGCAGACTTTCTAGGAAGCTCAGAAGAACTCACAGCTCAGATATGCCCTTCATCTGTCCTGGGAGGGGACAAGTCTGAGATTGATGAATGTCACGGCCATCCCTGACTCGAAGAAAAAATCTCATCATAGGCAACCAGGACAAATCACACTGCTGTGCACCTCTGGTCTTGTTTTCAAAAGGGAAAAGGGTGACAATCCTCTTGGACTGTATCTGCATGGAAGTTATGCTATTTATCTGAAAAAAAGACCACCTCTGCTGGGTGTAAATTGTGTGGTTGTGCTCAGTATTTAGGAGACTTAGAGCTAGAACTTTCCAGTGCCAGCAAGCAAGGAGTTATGTGTAGGTCAAATCCCATGTATGGCTGTCACCTTTCTACCTCCTTGGAAGAGCAGACATACTGTCACAAGTGAAACCTGTGATTTCTCTACAGACTAGAAGACATTTGCTTTTTTTACTCCTTCTTACAGAACCTTTTTTCCAGTCCTTTAGTGGCCACTGTGGTATGGGCAAGAAGATATTCAGATCTTGGTTTCCAAATATATTTGCCAAACTTTTGCCTGTACAGAAAAAAACCCAGAGGCTCCTAAACTCTCACTGTCTGTACAACATGGCAAACTGGGGCAGTCCCCTGTGAAGTCAAAATATAAAGTCTTCACATGATGTGGAAACAACGTGGTCCAAGATTACCATCTTAGTTCCATGCACTTGGAGCTACAGGCCTGAATTTGATGAGATTATTTTGTCAACATTTGAAGCTGTCCCTTGGCCTCTTCCCTAAACTAATGGTGTCATAACTTGAGTCTAAAAAGATCTCCATGGAAGGTCACAAGGGCTGCCTCCTTTCTCAGGAATTACTGTGCCTGATAAGTTCCTCTCTGTGAACATTTAGAATAGAAACCTATTCCCTGCCACCGACTACCAATCCCACACAGACCACCCTTCTAAGCTAAAAGGATACTACATAATCCTCTTCACATCTATCTATCTTCTCTCCCTTCTACAGCTACCCATTAGCTCTCCCTGCAATACCAACAGGTACTTTGAATCACAAAAGTCAACAATGGATAGGAACCACTAGGCTCGAATAAAGGTTCCTTTGAGGAAGGGAAGGAACCTGCAGGAAATCTCACACATTGTTCAGAAGAGGACTGTGCTGTCCACACCACCTAATCCGCCAGGGAAACTCTGCTGTTGCAGAAGAACCCCAGAACCTTACTGGAGTCTCCCACAATTGGATTTCATCAGCAGTTACACACATGGCTTTTAGGTTATCAGTACAGGATGAAGTCAAACCTTAAACAGTAAGTAAGTTCTGTTTTTCCTACTGGTGTTGCCTGTGTGAACATTAACACATAATTTATATGGCAGAAGAAAACAGGTGTTAATGAGGAGAGGGAATATTCAGTAGAGATATTCTTTGCTACTCTATTTCTATTCCTCATGTAATAAAATTTAGTGTAAGTGGTACTCTAGCAACCCAGCAGCATTAGCAATAAACCTGGTCAGAAGTTTCTGATTATAAAATCATCCCAGCCTCTGGGTTTTTTCCTTAAATTTGGAAGGAGATTTAGTATTTCAGTGTAATTCAGTCCATGCTAAAGACTTTTCTAGGAAAAGGCACATACCCTACAGCAAAGCTCATTTAACAGTCACTTACCAGCAACAAACTTAAAGTCTTTATTGGCAATTTCAATTCTGCTTTCTTCTGCTCTGCATAATTCATTTATCCCTGGGATAGGCCTGAGCAAGGGATTCCCCCAGCAAAAGACAGACTAATCAAATTATTTCAAGTCAGTCAGGTATTCACTTTATGCCATCCAGGCCCGATGGCAAAATCACTTGTAATAGCAGATCACCCAGTGTTAGAGGAAGAAGTATTTTCACAGGCTAAACACTGGCTTAATCAGAGACAAGAGACAAAGATCCTACAGTCAGAAATACATAAATGTTACCACTGTCTCATTCTCACTCCTAACCTTTCACTCTGTGCTGGGAAGTGGCTTCTACACACACACATAAAGGTCTTTTCCAGCCTGAACAATTCTGTGTTTCTATGACACGCACCCTCATTTCAGACACGCACTAGAGACAGAACACAAAATTATCCTCACACACAAGGCAGCACTGCTACATTGCATCCCAGTGGCTGGCATGGAGAGGACAGACTTTTGCAAGGTGCTGAAAGATCCCAGTACTGAGCAACAAATCTGAAAAGGCTTTAGGCTCTCCACCCCTCTTTCTGGAGGAATTGTATGCCATGCATCCATCATGTGCTGGTACTTTTACACATCATACCTAGCTAATGACACCAAACTGGTAAGCCATTTTTGGTGTCAGTTATTTCTTACCTCTGTCTCACCCTGGATGATAACTTGATAATTAAGGGATTTGGTGCACTTTTACTCCAGCCTAGTTACTGAAGGACAGGCTGCAGCTTATCTGCTGGGCACTGCACAGCACAGCACGGCAGCTAGCTGGCAATGGAAAGTACAGGAAATACCAGCTCTTGTCCCAGAAGACAGGAAACATGGGTAAAAGATAAGCAATTATACCAGTAACCATGCAGATTTTCCTTTTCCTCTGCTTCTACCAACCTCTCTAAACTCCAACAGCTTTCATCCCTCTCACTTAGGAGAGCCACTCAGGCTTCGACCTCCCCGGTGCACGTTCTCCACACCTGAGATTATATTCTTGCTCTCATCATCTTTGAAAATGGAAATATTTCTTCTCAACAATACAGTCTTTGATGCTGACAGCTTTTATTTCACACAGGAAGAACCTCCTGCACACCTGAAAGAATACCAGCCTTTTTCCCATGGCATCCTTGGCTCTAAGAAAAGGCACTGCCTCCTTTAAGAGCATCATGATGCTACTACCACCACTGCTATTCCCTATGTTCTCAAATCTAACACAGAGGGCAGTCACATGCTCCTGTTTATACATCCCATAATACAAGGCTGCTATTTATCAATAAATGCCTTGAGGTGCAGAGCAAAGCCCAAGCTAATAATAAAAATCTGCTGGGATTATCTGCTGGTGTTTCACATCAGCAACAGTGGTGGCCAGGGAAAACTGAATGGGAATTAAGGATATGGCAGAGAGCATATAAAGAGTAGAGAGCAAAAGAAAGGGGATGCTGCAGGTATTTGAAGAGTTGGAGATTAAAGATGGAAGAAAGGTGATAAAAGTAGAGACACAACTTTTATTTTTTTTCCTTTCTTTTTTTACTTTAAACATGAATCCAAGGCATTAAAGAATGACTTAAATATACATGGGCAAACAGATATTCACTATGTTTTGCTCAATAAATAACTAACCATTGGAACCCATGCCTGCAGGATAACTGCTGGAAAAAATGACTTGCAGTGATTAAAAAAGGATTAAATGGGTTTTATAAGCAACAGTATCTGTTGTTAAACATGCTAAAATAAAATTACAAGAGTTAATAATCTGTTTGCTTCAGGGCATAAACTAATCCTCATCTAAGGGTACCAGAGATCTGCTTGCATGTCAGCTCGATATCTGGTGCAACAACTGCTCTCCACTGGCAAGCAGTCCTTGCTTTTGATTCCTGGCATTTAAAAATTGTCTTTTTTTGCCTGAAAAAGAGAGCATGCTATTGCTCAAGCCTTTAACTGACCTCACATAATTAAGTGTAGTTTACCAGACGTATCATTCCCTTGAGGAGCGGGGGTGAAATGCTTGAAAAGGAAAGAAAACAGTTTAATTGCTCCACATTTCAATATTCTGTTCTCAATTTCTTTAAATACAGCTGTCAGGGCACTAATACCAAGCACATAAGTTGAAAGTGTTGGGAAAAGCTTAAAGATATGAACAAAGCATAAAATCTATTTGTACTTTTCAGTGCAAATTGTTCATCAGCCAAATAATTTTATGAGAAAATCTTTGGGGCAGCCAGAAAGGAAGATTTTTAATATACGAGAACAGAAAAATTTACTCTATCTGGGAATAGTTAAAGCATTATCTAATATCACAGCCTGGTTCTCGAAGACAGAATAGGGTTGACATAAAAACTCCTCAAGGTTATGATCCCAGCCTTCTCCAAACCCAAGCCCATGAACCTTACTAACAGATTGGCTAGTCTCCCAAATAACTGCTTCTGGACAAAACACAAACGGAATGTGACACATCCAATGTGGTTATGAACTTTTAGTTTCAAGCACGTTCTCACAGGTAGGATGGCTGCATGTTGGGGATACTCCTCCTCTGGCTTAGGACAGCTCCTAGAGGAACAAATCCTGAACATGAGCCACACAGAACTCCTCCCACAAGCAAACTTTCCTTCCAAACTCCCAGGCTAAACTCCCCAAGTTCTAGAGCTCCACAAATTTTTTATTATTACACTTTCTTTTTAGTCCAGTTTGGCAACCCAAATGCTCAACATTTGAACTGTGTTTTCAGAAAAGGACTTTGCAATGGTCCACATTAACTCACAATTCAGATCTTAAAAATTGTCTTTCTGCAAAGTTTGGCAGTGACCATCCAACAGATCAGTATCAGTGCAGGAGCCCAATGTTAAACCCACAACCAAAGCAAGAAATATAAAATGTCTGGTAGGGGGAAAAAAAAAAACCAAAACAAAACACAAACAAAAAAAATCCAAACAAATGATAAAAGGAAAGAAACAAAATAAGAAAAACCTCTGAAACTTCAATTAGTCTTACAGAGAATACAAACATACTGTTTCAAACCACTGTATGTATATATTCCCTCTCCTCCCCTGCTGCTGGAACAGTGAAGCATACATGGCAGATGGCATGATTCATCTGAAAATTACTCCAGCAGCACTCTATTAGCCTCTAAGGAGTAAACGAGGATAAAAATATTCTGAATGTTAACTAAAAGTAGGCAGTTGTCATAAGGAGTCGTCAGGTCAGTCTACTTGCTTAGTTTGCAGAATTTTCCTCTCAATCAGCAACAAGCACTACTCATGAAGATAACATCACTTACTTGTGCTACCTACCAGGAATTATTGCAGAAGGGAAGCAACTGGGGCACAAAAAGGTTTATTTTCCCACATGTATGTAAAAACGTACCAGCCACAGGTCAGGCCAAGAGCGACAGGACATCATGTTAACAATGGCCTCAGCCATTTAGGGTGAGAAGGGAGAGGTTCAGTTTCTAGAGACTGCACATCTTAGCTAGGAGAACAACTTTGCACATGCCCAGTAGCCAAATGCAAATCTGATCACTGGAAAACATGGAAGAATGGACTTCAGGAAGTCTGTCCCTGCCCCAAGGTATCAGTAATTATGCCCATCAGCCCACATGGCACACAGAGTAATTTGCCAGGGGAGGGACAAAACAAATGTCTGCATCACATTCAGTGTTAGGGCAGCCTTACCAAGCAGCCTAACTCAAAAATGCAGTAAAAGTATCACACCATGAGTCCCCCAGCTTCATGCAAAAGACAAGTGTCAGCAGTGCTGCATGTCTTCTTCAGAGAAATTAAAAAGTATAAGAAGCAAGGAACTGGGTTGCCGGATGCAAGGAATGCTGAGCACTCGCTCAGTGACCTATTGGACTAGCACAGGATGCCTCCAACTGAAAAGCCATCACTCATTTGAAAATAAGAAACAAAACACACTCTTAGGTGTTTCAGATCACACTGACAGTAAAAAACTCACCACAGTGCAGCCCACTGCCCCAGGACTGAGCAATCTAATTTGCCTGGGCTCCAGGCTAAAAAACTCCTTCCCAAATAAACAGTCCACAAGAACTGATTGATTTTTCTGCTCCATCAACAATAATCCTCAGTTAACAGATGCTGAGTATTTGGTGTGCTTTCATATGTGGGTTAACCAGGTGAAGCTAGTAATGTAGTTGCCCTCATCTTTGGGAAGAGGGTGGTGAAACTGTGCTTAATGCCATCCCTTCAAAAAGGCGTTTTCTACATATGTATACGCTTCCACGTCAGCCTCGTTGCATAACCGGGTTGTGCAATCATTGCAAATTCATTTACATCTCCTGTTTCAGAGCTCCAGAAGTGGGAAGGAGGGATCACTGTCAAAGGAAAACCTGGATTTTGCAGGAGTGGTCTCCTTGGCCACAGGAGGATGGTGTGCACTGAGGTGAAAGGCAGTGGGGACAGCACCAGGACTCCATCCCTAATGACTCTACTGCTCACCCAGAGGAGACACTTGGAACAGAGTTTTAGTTAGAAACCTCAAAGCAAAGAATGACTTCATAGCATCAGGGGATGACTAGCATTGGCTTGGGCTGCAAGCAGAGAAGATTATGGTTTCTCCTTTTAATGCTTATGACTATGTCATTGCCACAGAACTGTAAAGAAGGAATAGGCAAGAGTGCAGTATCAGGTTTTCATAGACTGTACAAACTGGATTATTCAAGAGTGACTCAAGTTCCTAACAAGCATGGAGAAGTCTGCATTAAGATAGCATCCCCTGATTTTTTCCCAAAATCAATTGCAACAGGCTGCACATTAAAATACTGCTTTAAACTCCCATCCTCGTTTGTATTTCAAGGCAGCATTTAGTGGATTTGCCACATTCTCACATAAGGAGGACAAAAAACACCAACAGTACCAGGGACCAGACCTTAGATCAGAATTAAAATTCCACCAGCCAGAAGATACACTCTCACCATGTCAGGAGAGATGCTTAGCTCTTGACACAAAGGTAAACCCTCAGCCATAAAAACCTGACACCCTAGTTTTTACTCAGAGGCTGCACATATTCATCAAGGAAAAAGGAGAAAAAGGCAGTAAAATTAAGCCCCCCAAAAAAGAAAGCTCCTGGTTCATACCTCTCTGTCCATCACTGAGGTTTCCAAACATTTAAAACACTGAACTGCCTTCCAGCTCTGCCTTAATATCATCCCAATGATGGCAGGGCCAAGATACCATAAAAATTACGAAAAATTAAAGCTGCTCTAAGTTAAACATGCAGCCACACTCTGGGTTTTCACACTCAAAAAAAAACAAACAAAAAGTAATCAAAATCTAAATATATCTAGCTAGATGGAAGCGTGTAGAGCATTTTTAATTAAGTTTAATTTATATAATAAAATTTGATCAGATCACACATGAGGCTGCATCCTCATCCTGAATTTCAAATAGCTTCTGGTTTGAGCTGCAGACCCACCAGTCCATCTCAAAGAAGCAGGGGTGAAGCAGGACAAGAGTAGCAGCAACTGCAAATATCTAAGCCTGACCTGGGTCTGGAAACTTAACTTTCCTTAACACCATGTTATTTTAAAAAATTAGTTGTAGTAATAATCAATCTAAAAAAATTAGTAAGTAATAATCATGAATCTAATCAATAAATATTATTTACTTTGAAGCAACATTTCATAGAATCATAAAATGGTTTGGGTTGGAAGGGACCTTAAGAACAATCATGTTCCAAGCCCACCACCACAGACAGGGAAACTTTCCACTAGACCAGGTTGCTTAAAGTCCTTGGTCTTGAACACTTCCAAGGATGGGGCATACACAAACTGTGCCAGTGCCTCACCACACCCACAGTAAAAAAATTTCTTCCCAATATCTGATCAAAATGTACTCTCTTTCAGTTTAAATCTTCCAAGCTAGCACAAGCATTGCTTTCCTCACCTGAACCTCCAGAGTCATTCAAAGATCTTACCAAGGGGCAAAGGCAGCAGCATGGTATCCTCTGGAGCGGCCAAGGGATGTACCTTAACTGATCTAAGTAGTGAGAAATCCATTCAGTGAATCACCACAAACTTCTCTGGTAACTGCAAGTGTAAGTATGATTACTGGTTACTTTCCCTGGCTCCTCTCCCCACCTGAGCAGTAAGCGGCAGAGCACCCACAAAGGGGCCTGGCAGACGGAAGCATTTCGGCAGAACTCCGCTGGTGGGCTCTACTCCTGCGCCCGGCAGCTGCCAGGTGGCGGCTGGAGCGCTCCCCGAAATCTGCACAGCAGCACCGTGCCAGCACTGGGGCACAAGGCAGGCTCCAGGCTTCCCCCCGCAGCCTTGTGCTCCCGGCACCTTCCAAGGCCGGCACCCACGGGCACCGGGAGCGGCCTCAGAGCGCTGGATGGATGCTGGAGCCTCGCAGGGCAGCGGTGCCAAGGGGCCGGGGAGGAGGAGAGGGTCTGGCCAAACCGATAGGAATTACATACATCTGCTCCTTGCACCTTCCCAGGGGCACACAAGAACGGCATGCACAGTCCCTCTTGCCTCAGAGCACCACCAGCATGCCTTCAGAGCTCCTGGGAGAAGGGGCTGGGGGCTGGCAAATAATTACATTTAATTTGAAGGTGCAGATTTGAGGGGCATATTTTTGGAAAGAGAAATCAACACGTTTAACAGTGAGCAGGAGCAGAGAGCACATACTCCTTTCACATTCTGACAGGGTAGAACTGCGGAGGCCTGCTATGAAGCACGTCTGAATAACAGCATCTTCATTTTTTGAATATCTAATTAGGAGTTTCTATATATTGCAAAGCATCGCTATAAGATATAATTTAGTTGGCAAACACTAAAGATCTCAGTCTGTAAGTATGCTTTTGGCAATCAAAATTCAAATTTGAATATATATCCAAGATATGCATTGCACCGGTACCTTTTTTTTTTAATTCTAACAATTACAATCAAATTAGCAGATTAACTCGTATCAGTAACTCATATCAGTTTTAAGCAAATGCAAGCTACAAGTAAATGAGTCTACACCACCACCACCACAACAGCATATTTTTGGATTGTTAGTATCCTTACTTCCATTAGCGACTCCACATGTATTTAACACTTACTAAAGGGCATTCAAAATCCAAGGATGTCAGAGCTGAGCACTGACTTAAAACTCACATATGCCAAAAAACATTTGCAACTGCGCTAATTCCCACTGTGGGAACCAAAAGGAAGATTCATACAACACAATGGGCAACAAATCCATTCCTTTAATTTCAGTCGCCAAATTTTAATTAATTTCCATCCAGGCAAACACCAAGCATTTCTGCTGATCTTGCAGGATGTAAGCTCATTTGCACAATAAATGCGGTTTAACAAGTCACCACATTTATAGCAAGTTGCTTCAGTCTTATCTAACTGCACAGTTTGAAAAGTCAGTGATGGGTAAGTGAAACCCCACCCACGTCACAGTTTCTGGAGTTAAGCACAGGAAAACTGAAGAAGTTGCTACCTTGCCACTGCAAGCGAGACTGCCAACAGTAAATTGACAGTTAGAGTCCACATTCTGAATTATTTTATTCAGGAAGGGAAAAAAGCATGCACTTTGCACTTTCAAGTTTCTCCCATAAAAATTAATGGCCATACTCCAGTGCTCCACTTCCCTCACCAAAAAAAAAAAAAAAAAAAAAAAACCCAAACAAAAAAAGGGAAGAAGACCCTTCTCTGCTGTATAAATTTGAACAGGTCACATAAAAAAGAGTCCTGACTATGCCGAGAGGCACAAAGCACTGCAGCACTAAAGCAGGGGAGGTTCTGCCAGCAGAACGGACAAGTGGGGCTGCCCAAGAGCCGCTGCCCATCCACACAGGGCCAACTCCAGCACAGAAATTTACAATTTACGACCAGCTCCAAGCGACCAGGAGCGGCATAGACCTTTCCCAGATACAGCACTTTTGCTCACCTGTCACCTCCTCCTCACCAGCACCAACATGAGTGGAATGAGAGCAGTTGCCCGTCAGCCTCACCAGCAAGAGGCTGCCTCTGCATCTCCTGCCCCATGCACTTTCAACCTGCCCCAGAACTACAGTTTCCATGGACAGCACAAAGGCTGCTCACACCTATCACTCCTACATGTATACACACTGCTCATTTCATTTGAAAAAGGTTTTAATTTCCTGATTTCTGTATGTGATGAAAATTTCTTTCTGGTAGCAACTAAATTAAAGGAGGGGCATTTCTAACATTTTCTAATGTTAGCTCACTTCATCATTTCACATCCTGGTGCAGAAGCAGCATGGAGGCCCACCACTAAGTGGCCTCTGAGAGATACCAAAAAAAAATTAAAATGCTAATAAAATTAGAATTCTTACATATTACAGACCTAGAAGATATAATTTAGTCAGCAAATATTATGGTTAAGAGCACCTCTGCTTGTAAGTACTCTTCTGGTAATCAGTCCAAATTTAAATCTGAATATGTACTATGTCAGAGACCATGTTCCCAGTACATTCTCTCAACTGCGCATGTGCCAGGCCCCAGAACCTACACCCTGTGGACCTACATAGCAATAGCCTTGACAAATCTAAAATGGAGTCCCACACACTCACACCAACATGAGCCCACATTGCACACACCAGTACAGCACTGGGAGAAACATGGACTGCTTAGAAATGCAATCACAGCCATCCCTTGCATGCTGCCTTGAAGCAGCAACCGGACTGAATGCACTTCCAGCTGCATGGACTCCTAGCATTCCCAAAAAACAGGTTTCTAAGACCAGAAAAAGAGAAGATGTGCACCTCAAAGTTTAATATAGCCCCAGAATAAGACATATTTTCAAACAGAACTATAACATAATTGATACTGTGCAGTGATGCAAGATGCCTTTAATAACTCAGTAAAACGTCTGAGCAAACTGAGTGCTGCTCTCCACTCCTTGAGCAATTCCTAATCTCTGTCTGATGCAGCAGCTGTCAGAGTCCCAGGAGGTTTTGAGTGACAACGTTTTTATAGCTAGAGCCATTTCTGGTCCCATCTACCACAAACCAAAGCATTGCTAAGCCCTTAGCACTCGTTACAGAAGTGCGTCAAAACTTAACACATGAGCCTCTTTAAGTATCATTTTCAGCAATCTAGTAAAGATCAGTGTCCACTATCAAAATCTAGAACAAGCATGAGGCTTAATGAAGATCTTAGAAGACAATAACAAATTCAGTAAAAGCATCTTAGTTCCTTTTTTTCTTTCTCCATTAGGAATGGAGACCTACCAAGAAACCTTATGATGCTGCACTGCTCACATAAAGACATCTGCATATCACAAAGGACAGTGCAGGAATGCTGCACCTTTGTTTGAGGTGAACACTCATGATTAACGTTTACTAAACAGATTTAGAAATAATACTTAAATGTGAATAGCACTTATCTTCACAGATCAATTCAATCCATGCTGAAGCTCTCTATGGAGCAGCAGAGATGCCATTCTTCAAAATGTGACTCTTTCCAATGCACTTTATTTCTGAAGCACAACCTATCATCACCAAGAGCAGTGTTTCCCCAATATTTAAAACCCATTTTAGCAACCAGACTGACAAACAAAATGCTACAAAATTCATTAAAATATTAGTATGCACTACCATATGCTTAACTATAACTATCTGCAGCCAGCATCAGTGAATTTGAAGTTCCTTTCTCAAAAGGGTTGACAATGAAGTAAATATATCCTTCTTTTACATACTTTGGAAAGAGGAAAACAATATACTATATTTCAGGTTATTTTCACTATGTCTTAGTTTATTATTCATTACTCCAAGGTTTTAAAATAATTTCTGTCAGAAATCCTTGTTTCATATACTAACTTTTTCCCAAAACAGAAGGGGCTGAAGCTTGAGCATCTGTAGCCACAGCCCTACATATTTCACAAATCTGTGGCTGCAAAATATATCCTCATTTTTATTCCAGAAGCCAAGCACTTATTTTACAAAATGATCCACCAGTTGAGTAAACAGAGACACACGTATTTAGGCAGCATCATGCTTTGGAAACCAAAAAGATATGAGCAGACATCTCAAGACTATACAATTTCTGGTTCCTTACTGAAAAACTCAAACCACCAAAATACTGCCTATATTATTGTATTATAAAGAATGAAGGAAAAACAGAAAAAGAAAACAACCTTACATACCTCACCTAAACATCTTTATCTCCTTGCACCACACTGCTTCCCCTTTCCATCACAGGCAGCAAAGGCTCCAGTTCCCCAAACAACCAACTTCACTGACTACTTGTAAAACCATGTGATACAAAAATAATGATAATAAGGAAGCAGCTGAGTGTGTCACAAAAACTACAGTGGCAGAGAGCGGTTACCTCATCTTTGTATTGAACTTCTTTAAAGGCAGGCACTTCAGGAAAATTTAGTTCATTATGTCAGTATACAAAGCCATTCACACATTTAATTTTGGTGTTTAGTCTTACATTTAATCATACGAGTAACTGAACAGATACCACAGCAAATAAAAAATGGGTAGTGAAAATTAAGAGAAAATTAAAACATTATTCAAGGCCCTGATGGGAAGCTCAAAACCACTGATGCAGCTCAGTCGTGAGCTATTCACACACAGGTGAGGAGAGCACCTTGCACCTGCAAAGATTAAGCTGAACTTTCACACCTGAAATGAAGCAAAATGCAAGGTGGTGACTCACAGACAAGGTAGGCTGCTACAAGAGGCATTTTGGTGGCAGTGAGCAGGTATAAAAGACACCAAATAGTTTCCTCACAACAGGGTGGGCGAAGGCCAGGGGTCATGGCAGAGCAGACCCAACTGCAGCTGCCAGCTCTCTATTTGCCACATGTAAAAATGTATGACTGTGTAGCATTGGCCGTGACAGAATCCACACACAGAAAGCAAAACGTACACATCTCTACCTGTGTGTGCTGTATGAACGTGGAATGCAATGCATGATGCTGGGGGGGCCACAAACCACCTGGGGAAGCATCTTAAGGGACATCTAAATGCCCACAGGTATGTAACCAGTACTGAGGGAATATACAGGCTGAGTTAAAGGCAGTCTTCAACTGTGATTTTTCCCACCAAAAAGAAAATTTAAAAAATCATAATAAAAACCTCAAAAAAATGATCTTTAAGGTCCCTTCCAATCCAAACTATTCCATTACTCTTTGATTCTATGTACTCATTTCAATTTAAATAAATAATCTAAATTTCCACATTTTAAACTGTTTGCTGATCTAGATTAAAAATATTTGAAAAAATTCAGTGAAAATTATTCTTGATTTATCAGTCTAATATTTTTTACTATCTGTGATTTTCAAGCCAAATACAACATAACCAGAACAACCCAGAATTCATTTTGCATGGAGACCAATTCACTACAAAATACTGGTGACCATAGAGAGCTCCTATGATAAGGCCACCAAAAGCACCTGTCCCCTCCCATGCCTGTTTTGTCCTCAGGCTTCCAGGCTTACAATAATTCATCCCTCTGCAGATAGATATCTATTCTCATTCCTTCAACAATGGCAGCAAATTAATTTAGGAGAACAAGCTCTCTTGGGACTAGAAGATAAGGAGGTATGGTGTGCCCATGAGATCTTAATACTCCCACTAAGAAGAATCAACAACACATCCACCTCCAGATGAGTGCCACTAAAGTTCCACGTTTCCTGTTCAAAAACATTACAGGGTTTTATTTGAACCCATTTTCAAAAGCAGACTGAAAGGATGAGACCATTCAAGGAAGTTTAACTGTGACAGCTCCTTTACAATAAATCTCAACACTTGGCATAGAGCAAAGTCATCATGAAATATGCACATCACAGAGATGTTTTGTATTTTATATGTGATTAGTCAAAAAGCTATCATATTTGTGTCAAAAAATAGTTATCTACAGCTGCAGTGTAGTTCTTGCCTCTTCTGTTTTAAACCTTGTGTCTCCCACTATCATAGGTAAGGCAAAATGCTGCTTTTACCTGACTACTATACTACGAGAAAAGTCTCATTCCTCCATGCAACTTTCACAACAATTTCTTTGTTATCTCTGCAGCAGATCGTGCTCTTGCTTTGGCTTTCTCTGAGCAACACAGGTCACTATCAGCACTCATTCACAGCCAACAATGCAGCAAGCCTGGCAAAGCACATCTCAAATGCTTCATTCAAGGCAGCCACCCCACGGGGGATCATGGGGACTTTGCTCCCTCAGAGTTAAACAGGGGATTTGTTCACAAAGCAGAGTTTGTGACAAGAAAATCTGGAATAAACTACTGTGTATGCATAAATGAGAACAATTTACTTACTTTAATAATTTTATGTTACTGATAGTTTTAAGTTAATACCTTTGGCTTATACCCTTACTTAAAAAGCCACTTTTAATGTTTTTATTCAGAAGAGCCTGGATGCTGTTTTGAGCTCCTAACAGATAATGCTGACACCTCTGAACTGTCTTCAGTGAAAAATGAAAAAGAAGCTCGACATCATGTGTTAAATCAGGGCAGTACACATTCACAAGCGTTAGAACAGTTAGCCCTCAACTTCTGCCCGAGAAACACCGCCCTGCCACTATGCAGAAAGGACACATTCTTTTCCAGTTTTTGTGCGTTTCATACATTTTGTGAAGATTTGAAAGGTGCCTTATTGCACCTGTAAACAGGCAAATCCCAACACGACAAAGTGTCTTGAAGTTTTACTCAAGGGGAAAAAAAAAAAAAAACTCACCCCTCGCTTCCCAGCCTGCGTCAGCAGTGCACAATGTACTCCCAGCCCTAAGCCAGTGCCAGGCTCTGAGGCGAACCCGCGCTCCCTCTCTCTGTCAGCAGAAAAGTCACTCGCTAATCTGTGCTCATCTCTGGAGCGATGTTCCTCCTCTGCGGGGCCCTCGGCTGACTCAGGCTGTGCTCTCAGCCCTACGCCTGCACCTAGAGCAGGTCCCCAGACCACGGGCAAACCCACGGCTCCCAAACTGGAGAAAAATAAAAGTAATCCTCACTCAAGCTGAGCCGTGGAGAATTGGTGATAAACAACCCAGTGGCTGCTGGTAACTAAACTTGGAAGTGTGTTTAAGAAACTCTGCAGTTCCTTGGTTTAAGTGGTAAAACCTGCAAGCATTCAACCTCGGGAGCAGCCTGGCAGCTGTGCGCCCAAAGGGATGGGGGCAACACGTGTCCGATGCACAACACAGTGACTATTTAATTGTGCAAGGAGATTTCATGTGTATTTACCCACCAGCAGCAGCAGGGTATGTACTGCACTCTACCAGAGGGTACTGCAGCCAAAAAACATCCCAGTAGCGGCTCTCCCTGTCACAGCAGAGGTATGTGGGTATAGGATGTGCTCAATTTGTCAGAGGGAGGTGTGCGAGACTCCTTCCTTGCTGAAGCACCACGGGACGAGCAGCAATGAAATAGGAAGTGTGGAGTAAGTTACACAGCTACGAGTGTTTCTTACTTGGTCCGCTGAATTTGGGAGCTGTTTGATTTTATTTTGGTTTGTTTGGCTTTTAGTTCTCTTCTACTTATTCCGAAAAGGTACCTAAGGAGACTAAAATACTGCTGGGAAAAAAAAGCAGCATTTTCAAGTGACAAGTTACCTTATTTAAAAGCTGTCAGCTATCAATCACTTCACTCCTATCAAAGTTTCTCATGACAGATGTCTTCAGGCAATTATCCTTGAAATTTTTTAGTCAAACACATCAATAGAAACTAACAAACTACTTTCAAAAGCCCTGAAAGCTTTCAGCTAGAAATGACTTACAGATTAATCTGTATTTCCTTAGCAGGATGTTGCTTACCTCTAAAAAAATAAAAATTTACAAAAAGCCGATGTAACAAACATTCCCAGCAGTGCAATTAAAAACACATAAATGCAGGATTTGAGTTGACACTTCTTAGAAAAAAATAAGAAGGACAGATTATACAAATACTAGAAAGCAAAGCAAAGAGTTTGACTGGCCCTAGCTGGAACTAAATCCCGAACACACCAGCGCGTACCGATGCCCTGCTAGGTGCGCTCACCTCACGCATTTATTGCCATCATCTAAGCCCTCACAGGGCGCAGGAGGCTCTGCCCGTACGCAGACGGCACAATGCTCTCACGAAACAGTGTCACAAAACTCGGCGCTGCCACCGCCGTGGGTCGGTGACACTTTCTCGGCGGCGGCCCCGGAGAGAGAGGATTCATGGGCAGCAGCGCTTTATCACCCACGGGGATGCAAAGCCGGGGGGTATCGTGGGCCTGGCGCTGCCACTGGGGCCGCACAGCCCCAAGCACAGCTTCGGCTGGCTCGCCCCGCAGCTGTCCGGGGCTCACCCGGGACCTGGCGAGCGAGTGCCCGCAGACCGCACCGCGGGGCTCCGGGCAGCTCCGGCTGCGGGGCCGAGCACAGTCCCCGGCCGCCAACAGGTTGTTCCCACCGCGGCGCTCAGACGGCGGGAGAGAGCGAAGGAGGGAGCTCCGTCCCACCGCGTAACACAAGAAAGACGCTCCCGCAACTCAAGTTTAACAAAGCCATCAGGTCAAATACTGCGGCTTACTCATTAAACACACGGTATTTCTGCAACCCTTGCTCTGCCTTCGCTCTTTCCCCATCCCTGCTTGCCTCGGTCCCCGCTCCGCTGCCCGACGGCAAAGCCCCGCAGCGCCGGGNGACACCGCGTGAACTTTTGCTTTCGGCGGGGCAGGGCTAGGGGAGGCGGAGAGCGGGGGGTGGCCCCGGTCCCTCCAGCGCCCCAGCGGCCGGAGGGCTAGAGCGCTTTTCTCCCATAACTGTTCTCCCTTTGGAAAGGTGAAAAGAAGTAGAAATGCGAGGTTAAACCGAAAGCGCGGAGCCGGAGCACTGGAGGCTGCGCATCCTGCGGCCGGGGAGGGCGGCGTGCCCAGCCGCCTGCAGCGCCGCGGCTCCTGCCCGCGGGCGGC